>SRMA01025756.1:78977-312149 GCA_007224835.1 Danionella cerebrum
ATGAAAGATTGTTCTTTTTAAAACATAAGCATTAATCTGCATACATCTAAGTGCATTTATCCTTACGGTTTTTTTCATGTGCATTGCATTTGCTCAAAAACATGCGTGTGTCTGTTCTATTGTGCTCAAAAGAAGACCAAACAAATTATACTTTGATTATCATGGCCAAATGACAGTCTTCCTAACTCACTGCTCTTTTAATCAAAAGGTCATGAATCAAGCGCCATCTTCAGAAAATCTCCAACTAGTTACTTAGGCTAATTCACTGTAAGGGTTATTATAACCACATAAATTTCTTTAAGAATGTAAACAAGAAACAGCTAACTGTGTTAAAACTCAAAAGTGGCTTCTATTTCCAGGAATTTTAAAATTCTATTGTGTACATGTTATGTTGTTTTTGGTGTAATCAGCTCTAAATTTACAGCATGGCAAATGTATCGAAACCGCCCAGTTATTGTATTAGGTATATCCAGGTCATTAGAAAACATGGATGAGCAATTTTGTTGTCAAAGGTTGTGATTGGCTGAGTCATAACCTTCAACCAATCAACACCTTGAGGACAAATTAGAGTGAAGACAGAAAAAAACCTTGCCCATGATTTACACTTGTTCATTAGATATGAAAATTTAAGCACCATTTAAGAAGCATTTATAGCAAAGATTGCTTTGGAGTGCCACACCCTAAAACGCCATGTTCAAACAGGAACAAAAAAAATAAATAAATAAAAATGTTACAAATCAAGCAGTGTTTCCCCTACCATTAAATAGGAGGGACGCACACCCACACCTTACTTTTTTATACATTACAAAATAACCCAGCCTTTTCTCATTAAAAAAATGTTTTTTAATGTTTAAAAGAGCTTAAAATTAAGTAACCCTTTGCGTAATTTACGTCATGCCATTCCCATCATTTTGTATTATTCTTTTAAGTAGTTCCAATTCGGTAAATATTTTAATAATTTTTAAACTATGTTTATTTAATAATATGCATAATGCACTTTGTTCTTTTGAATATATATATATATATATATATATATATATATATATATATATATATATATATATATATATATATATAAATAACTGATGAAGCCATAGTTTTTCAATTTCCCCTCAGACCTTAAAATTGTCGACAAAGTCAATATTGCATATTTATATTCACAGTCGTAGAACCTTGTTTTATATATATATATATATATATAAGAGAAAGCAGTATATATATATATATATATATATATATATATATATAATTTTACCATGTTGACTTTAATGTTCCAGTACTTCTAGGTGTGAAAAAATTAACACTTTTTTTGTTCATTACCTCTTTAAAATATAAAAAGTTCACAAACACAGCAGAACTAATAAAAACAAACTAAAAAATTAATTTCTGCTCTTCACCTAAAAGAAAAAACAAAAACAAAAAAAAACTTTTGCAAATCATTTTTTTTTAGAATATGAATGCTCATAAAATCAAATGTTCTTTGTAAATATTCAGCTTTGGCACACTGACAGTCTGTTTTAAGCTATTCCAGTGCGAACAATGATAAGCTACTGATGAAATCAGGCTGTGGTGCTTTGAAAGCACAATATCTCTACATTCCAAAGCCGATTTTCGAATTGACAAAGCTGCCAAATCAGAGAACATGTAAACCTCTTGAACTTGTTGGAGGCCTGTTACAGTTGTTAATCAGCTATTGACTGAGCTTGATAACCGACAGGACTGGCAATTACCCAGATGGCCTTATCAGCGAATGAAAGAACAATTAGAGCTTGTGATTCGAGTTAAACTGCTAAACCAAAAGTGATTTTCACTCTGCTTCCACCACGCAACTGAGATGTCCATCAGCCTACTAATGTTGCTGTTGAAAAACCAGTCAAAGCACAGAAAAACACATCCTTTCGATGACTGTGTAGTCCTTTCATTGTAGCTTTTCATTCTTTTTTAGGACTGGCCTGATTGCAGCTGTACAATGGCGGCTTTCTGCTGAGTCAGGCAACTCTGTGTTTGTGTGCAAGTTAATGGCAGGTCCAGGCAACCCACAATGACTCACTATGGATGGGGAAACTATTATCATGCTATTTTTAGCCTTCATATAGGTGCTTTATCATTCCCCCCTCCACCACTGTGCGTCCTATTCATTTGGCCAAATATTGGTGCAAGCTCTGGGTATTTTGCAAGCACTGCAGTGTGGTTGCCGGATGTTAATCAATCGCAAAAGGCAGCATGCCGTGGCATGGAGTAAGATTCAATCTGGAACATGTCAAATGGAGTGTCAAGCTGAGCAGGTAGACTTGTCATGGGCCCATCTGAGCAATCTAATTTCTGAACAACACGCTACAAACACGGAGGAAATGAATCACAATTTCTCCACCCTCCTCGATGTTTAGCAGCCCTATATGTTATGAGTGTGCAGTGAAGCCATTATCTGTAAACGATGGTACATTGTTTGGTATCTGCATATATTTTGAAGTGTGACAGTATCGTTGAAGCAGAAAAATAAAACACAAAGCATGTGTGTTCATTTTTTAAAAGCGAGAGAGTGAATTGGTCTCCTTACTATTTAAAAGAAAGGGCACCCTGCCCATTTAAGACCCCTATCAATAAAAAAAGCCAAAAATGTAAAATAAATAAATTCACTATTATTTTGTTGTTTTTTGCACATGAACTAGCTAACTAACTATTTATTCTTCATAATATGTGTAGCAGCTAACCATTTTTGAGCATGTTAAGAAGACCATGCCACCAAAAGTATACATTTAACTTTTTTTTTGTGTTTCGAAACAAAGAAAAGTCTGATAAACATTCAAAGAAACATACATGAAGTCTACCATGTGGTCAAAACCCTTTGCTACCATTACCAACATTCTCCTACCTCTCAACTATTTACCCCCCCCCCCTCTCTCTCATTGACTTTTTTTTCCAGTTTCAAGAAGTTTTAGTAACTGTTATAAGGAATTAATTTTGTTCCAAAAAGAGGAACATAATTTCAGCTCAAATAAACAGAAAAAAATCCGCCTGAAAAAAAAAAAATCAAGTAATTACCATAAAAATCAATTCATTTTTGTTGGTTTCATTTGCGAGTGTAATCAAAATTCTGAGATGTGAAACTGAAGCTGAAAATGAAACCAATAATCTACGCAGATTTTTAATGTAATTGCATTTATTTTTCTTCGAAATCAATTTATAATTACTTGTTTTAGCTGAAATTACGACCGTATTTTTGGCACAAAATTAATTCAACACTGTCTCGAAACTATACCAAAAAACAGGCAAACCTCTTCTAATCCTTTGATTCTCCTCCAAGCACTTTTTGTGAAATTGCCAGAATTTTTTTAAATTCTCATCACAGGTCTTGTACTTTCAATGGTTATCCCTTCTTTTCACCACTTGATGGCACGATTTGGAATCTGAAAAATTAAACTGAAAGACGTCCGAGCATTTTCTCACATTTCAATTTGAATTACTTTGCTAAATATGTCAAAACTCTTTTAATTGTTCATTTAAACACATAAAATTTAAACTAATAACCTTTTTGAAACCTACATTATATTTTATATAAAAATTATTATATGTCACCTACTGATCAATGTTAATAAATCTTAAGTAGATTTAGAGAGCAGAAGGCAAAGCAGGAAAGAGAAAAGAACTGGCAAAAGTAACAATAAAGAAGGAAGATGTGGAGCTTATTATGGGGGAAATGGAGATTCCCCAAGCTGTGGCAGAGCACAGTTTCAGAGAATACATGGGGAATGTGGTGGAAGCCCTGGTTGCGCTGACCAACTGAGACCATGTGCTTTGAACAAATCAGGACTGATGCATCAGTCTATGTTTACCATAAAGTTTACTTTTCATGACCATTTTCTTTTTCCAATGTAGTAGAGCTGTAATAAAGGACTTTACAACTTTCAAAAATAAATCTTTTTAAGCCAATAGAAGACTTATTTTACTGTGTTCAGTTATATTTTTTCTGGTCCTTTTTTCCGATGGCTGCTTGGCCCCGGATCACTGCTTGCAGTTTTACTTATTATTATTCCTCAAATAAAGCGGATATGTGTGCAAGCCACAGGTCTATCGAGACAGTGACCAAACAGAATAATACCACATTACCCAGATCTTCTCTAATGGCTTCTTACTTATAGTCTACACCAGCAGCAAATGACTCGTGAAGAAATGGCCTTTTACACATTAATAGTGTGGCCATCACTAGATAAACAAGATCCTGTCGCTACATGAGGCACAAACTAAAAAGCTAAACCATATGCTAAATGAGCCGACAAGCGAAACCAAAGCAGTCAAAGCCAACCATTCAAAGTGATGGAGAAATCTTTGATGTATGTGGATTTCACTGCACCCCCCACCCCTCTTCCTCCTCTGAGCACATGAAGAATGATTAGTAAGTCTGTGGTGGTGAGGATTAAAAAATGAATTCAAAGCTTCACATGCTCATGGCTCATGTCTGCTAGTGCTTACATGGGGAGAAAATCCACAAAATCGTTTAGGAAGATGAATTTTAAAAAGCATCCAATCACTGAACGGTTTCAAAACTGATCCACGATCTGACCACCAAACGCTTAAATGAAAGAGATTCCATGCAATATCCATTAGTAAGGGTCCTGGTATGCAATAAGTTATGGTATTTCTTGGAAGGCACACGCACTACAAGAGAGAAAGAGAAAGTGATATCTTCAAAGTGCTCTCTTGCTTTTAACTGAGGTTGGATTAGTCAGGTTTACTAGAGACCTCTGCAGATTGACTACGCTTCCTACCTGCAGTCTGTGCTTTATCCTGTTAAAAAAACACAACAACTCCTAAAGCTCAAACGTGTTTTCTTCATTTCGCTTCAATGTGTGAGACTATGGTGCGGTGGAAGTGTCACTTTTTTCTCTAACACAGTTGTTGACTTTTTAAAGTTTTCAGAGTAAACAGTACAAAAGCTGGATAAAAGTTCCTTTAAATTATTCCATGTTTTGTATGATTTATTCCTTTTTTGGCAGCCCTCACTTGTTCTTATTGTATAGGGTGAGAGATTTTACAATTTTCGACTCAGTGAGTTATTGAGGAGTTATTACTTTTGGTATAGCTGACATTAAAAAAAAAAATGTATTAGGCTCTGCACACGCCTGCAAGATGGTTTGTGTTTTGCAAAATTCTTTGCAAATTGGCACAAATAAGTATGTGGAACAGTGTATGAAGTTTAAGGTAGGTTCTCCTGTATTTTTTATTTATTTATTTTATTTTTTACCTGTCCCGCTCAAAAGCCATCACATGGGAGAATAAAGGCTTTGCTGAGTTGGACAGTTTTGCTTTCTCCAGGGGAGTAAAACACCTGGTGTGGTGTTTTCTCCTCTGGATTGGAGCATTGAATGCATGTAAATATTTATTAGTTGTGGTTCCCACGAGCCAGTTTACATTAGTTGTGTCAGGACAAGACAGCGTTGGACTGAACGGGGGAGTGGATAAGGAATTGAGCAAGGGTGAGCGGGAAAGGTTCACGAGTGAAAAAGAAAATTGGAAAAATACCTACCTGAACATACCATACAGTTCTTTTTGTCCCATTTACAGTTTTTACATAACACGCATATATACAGAGCATCTACCTAGACAAACCATGTCCGTTTGTTATAGTTCATGCAGAATAGTTCTTGCAGTTTGTATATTCAGGCAAACAAACACAAATGTTCAAATATACATACACACACAGCCAATGATTTATGTGGGGTCATAATGATGTTGTCCACTTTATAATACAACTCTGCTACATGGGAAGATAAATACAAAACATACCAAAGATCACAAACAGCGAGCTGGAAGAACTACAAACACTGACCCGATCTGCACCGAACGAGGACCCGTGGGCCCAGGGACAGTAAACCCAAACCACAAGTGGCCGATCAATTTCCCATGTATCACCCCCACTCCTCTATGCCCAAGTACGCTGCAAGATCTGACACAGACCCGGCTCCGCAACCAGACCGAAGTGACCCGGTGGGCCCGGGCATTCTCCTGTATTTTTTTTAAATACAATTTTGCACATTCTTTTAACTTTGTCTTTGCCTTTTTCCAATTTACACTTTTTTTTTGTCCGAACACTTTTGATTTTTGTTGTAAAATGTAAAAACTGTTCATACACCAGTGCATTTGCCAATTACACTGGCTGTTTTGAATAAAGTAGGAATGAGCTATTGTTTCATTTTGATATCAAATATATTATGTAGGTTTAAAAAGGTTTTTAGTTTTGATATTTTTGGTTTGAAACAAATACCACTAGGGTTCTGACACATAATTTGCTAAATATTTCATATTAAAATGTGAGAAAATGTCTTTCAGTTTCCTTTTAAAGACCCCAAATTGTTTCCATTAGTGCCATCTAGTTGTGAAAAGAAAGGATAATCCTTGGAAGTACAAGATTTGTGATATGGCTGGTATTTTTCAAAGATCTGTCACAAAAAAAGCATTATAATTGTATTTTTTGTTCAATTTCAGGTACAATTTATGTTTAAAAAACCTAGGTTGTACTAAAAGGTGATATCAAGAATTATCACAAAAAAACATTTGAAAGGTAATTCATTAGCGCAAATTGTAAAGTAGTCAAGAATGCTCAAAAAGGCTGCAGACATTTAAGGGTTAAACTGATGTTAATGAGTTACGCTGTTGATGGTATGTTTGTATTGCTGTGAAACTCTTTGTCATATCTTTGTTGTTTAATTATCCAACATACATATTTTTTGCTTATATATAAATATATTACCTGTTAAATAACAAAAAAAAATTGCTTAATTGGGAAATTGCCAGAAAAGGGCAAAAGCACTTTGATTTTTCAACCTGATCAGAAAATCGAATCCTACACATAGTGACTGTTTTAGGTCAAATGTAACATTTGCAGATGATAGTAGATTAAATTAGTCAAATCTCAATAATCCAAAACAATACACAAAACTTTTACATATTTAGAAAAAAAAAATCTAGTTGCTTACAGCTATTTTAAAGAGTTACATATTATTGTTTAATCAAATTAAGTAGCCCTTTTTTACTTCAATGTTAATTATTTCAAATTATATATGAAGTTCTAGCAAGCTCCTAAAGTCAGACTTCTTGAAATAATGACTTGTTCAATATTGTCATAAATCTCTGTGAAAGACTGACACTTCCAGGCCAGGATTAGGATGATGCTGATGTGCACTTGTCCAGCATCTGGACTATTCATGTAATGATAAAGTCCCCATAAACCATTCAAACTTTCCTCCCATTGTGTGTTCGCTCCAGATCAACATGTAAACAAAGAGGTCCACAAACCAAAAGTTGTAAACTTCTTAAATTTTCCATCTGTAACTTGTAATTGGGAAAAGCATCTAGTTGTCCAAAAGAGTCACAGATGACATCATTCTCAAAGTTAAATACTGAGCTCACCGTATAAGAGCCATGATTCCAGCTGAGCAGGCATCTGTTCACTGGCTTCCTCTATAAAAGGCAGTGCAATGGAGTGTGTGAGCTTGTGTGTTTAGCAAGATTGACTGGATCGTGTTGCATCGTGCAGATCATGCAGCTTGATCTATGCCCTTTAACTGTCTCATTCACAGTCAGATAACGTAAGGGCTGTCGAGCGGGAGCAGAGTTTCATGGCTTCGCCAGAAGCGAGTCAGGTTTCTTTTGAAAGTCAGAACTTCAGCATCTCCTTTCTTAAAAATCAAAGTGACGGCACTCTGCTGCGGCTTAGTTTTCCATTAACATAAACATTATGCAAATATCATCAAAAGAAATAAATACAGTATGGAATTGACACCCCATTTTTATCCAGATGCGTCTTTGCCATCCAGATGGTACTCAATATGGGTACTCCAAAATATTTATGGTGCTTTTCCACTCCACGACACGGTACAGCTCGGGACAGTTCAGTTCAGGCGGCCGGCTTGCTTTTCTATAGGCTTTAATGTCAGAGGGGGTGTGCTGTAATAACCATCGTTTTCTCACAATCCCTTCCATGATGTAATAACGAGATCAGTTTGCTTCTTGTACTATGGATGTTTAACACGACTTTCCACAACGAGTTATTAAAAAACAAACAATGATGACTCTTTCGACCAATCAGCCCTCACAGAGGGCATACTTGCTCAGCCAATCAAGAGAATTGTGTTGGTTCTAGAACCTCCTCAAAGCGAGTCCCAAAAATGGGCTGGATCCACGGCCACAACGCAGTAGAGAAGCTGTTAAAACCTTGCAGAACTGAAGTATACTTTGAAAAGTGCCATTAGAGAGCCGATCAGACAAAGCATACATTATACACCTATATATGTAGAGACCATGACTGAACCTATAGCTTTCTGAAGAGGGATTGAAGCTAAAAGTAGGTGTAGTCAGCTGTTTCCTGGTTCCACTACTAGATCGTTTAGAAGTTTCAAAAATTAGGCCAAGAAAAAGTGAAACCTTTTTACAGTTTACTCATGTTTAAAATGACTAAATAAGAGAACAATAATAATGTTTACATAAAAAAACTAGACAACCATTTATAAGATTAAAGTACCTCCGTTTATATTTATCCAGAGGCGAAGAAGCAGTTTGCTAAGTTCAATGTGTTTAAAACCCTGGCATTTTTCAGAGGAAGGTAATGGGAGGAGTCTCACACATATTGATTTATGAAGTGATTTTAATGACACAATTATCTTAAGGCTCCAATGCCTTCACTGCTACATTTTCAAGCTCTCTTTGGATTAACTGTGAAGTATATTCTTGAGAATGAAGTTGCACAGAATGGTTAAGATGATATTTATAAGTTATGCTGTTGGTGGTACATTTATATTGCTGTGAAACTCTATTAAAGCTGTTCAGTTATTTTGTTACAACCTATGGATTACCATTTTTCATTTTAGTGTTTTATTATAAAATAGAAAATTTTACATTCTGTTTAATTGTTTAATAGACTGGTTTTAGCAGCCATTTGTGAGAATAAAGTGCCTCCCTTGCCTATAATTATTCATAGTTACCCAGAGGCAGTTTGCTAAGTTCAATGTGTTTAAAAACCTGCCACTGTTCAGAAGAAGGTAATTGGAGGAGCCTCATGCATATTGATTTGTGAAGTGAAAATCTAACTTTTACTGTCAGATTCTCAAGCTCTATGTGCATTAACTGTGAAGTCTATGCATGTAAAAAGAGGTTCGTTGACAGAATAAGTAACTGAGACCTGGAATCCTGGGGAGCACTTGTCTTTGGATCTTGCATGTTCTGTAAAAATATCCAACTCCTGTGATTATTTAGCATCAAAAAATAAAAAAATAAAAATCAAAGAGGCTTGTAAGAACATTTGTGTTGAAAATTTGGATATAGCCGTTTAAATAAGATCTGATCTTGACCACTTCAAACTTCCACCTTTAGAGTTGAAATAGCTGCTCTAGCTACAAGTATGCCAACGGATTCAGCTTCTCTCTCAGAATGATTTTAGTTGAAAGACAGATGAATATGGCAGATGTACCAAAAGTAATAGCACACAATTCCTGAATAAACTGATGCATATTTGACTTTTGTAGCACAAGGTGTTTTTTGTAGCAACATTTTGCTATAATAATAATAGTAATAATAATAATACTTTTTTAATGGATAATGTTTCATGGGATGTCTATACGAACTGCATCTTTAAGATTATTGTTGTCATGTTTAGTTTTAATCAACCTTTCTTACCTCTCTGCAAAAAAATGACTGTATTCATGTTGTACCAAAAAATGTGGAAACCTTTATTTATGTATCACCTGATATATGCATAGTACCTAATAAGCAAGAGCTTTACACAACAAAAAAGTTTACAAATCTGGTCTCATTTTTGTCCCAACAAAATGAGAGAGAGAGATTTTTGTTCCCAATTATACATTTGGAAATATTTTTGCACATATAATCCCCTACCATAGTCCTCTGTAAAGCTGGATCACAACTGGTCAACATTTTGGAGGATGCAGACAGACAATATTAATGTGAGAGTGACATTACAAAAGTTGCATTGGCTAGAGATAGTGAAGGTGAAAGTCATGCAAAGCCAACGCTGGCCTTGACACCAGTGACATGTCTGTCTCATTACAGTGTAGCCAGTTACTCAGACAAGTTCTAGGTCGAACTCATGCCAAGTCCACCTCAACTTCAAAAGTAGCTTGCCAGGCAGCACATAATGATGCCAGTAGCTCCTGCTCTCGTTGTTGTAGTTGCTATGGAGACCTGGTACATCGGGATTACAGCATCTGGACCAGTGCACCTTCCTGAACTCCTGAAACCACCCCCACAAACAGAAGGACTGAGCCTCAAACAAACTGAACCCAGAATATTATGATATTGGTGCATTTTGTATTGCAAATAGCATGTGCTTTCTATTTAATTTAGGATAATTTAGATCATTTATTAAAATAACTACGTTTTTGAGTAAAGAGTGTTCAGTCCAGAGCACCTGCTGCCATTTCCTATGCTGTGCAGCAAAGTTCCTATGCCTTAGTGCATTCTTGAGTCACTTGACTTTGTTTTCACTGTAATGTTTCCCCTTTCTTTGAAAGATCTTGAACAGAACATCTTAAAATCCCGGTTTTCAGGATAAAACCTTGACTTAGTAGCTATTCCTCACACTCACACCTCCTTCACAGCTCGGTTTCTGACTGGGTTTCAACGTGCAAGTGACATTGATGATCATTACCATCTGGTATAATTGTAATTGGTTGATTGTACACTTGACTATTATCCTACAAAATACCTGTCCTGTGCGATTTGAAGATTTAAAAAAATGAATATTAATAATAATAAATAAATACATTTATAACCCAGTTATTGCATGGAATATTTTGAATTAGTTTATTGGCCATCTTAACAGAGTCCAGGTATATGGAACCATCAATCTAGAGGCTCATTAGAATGCCCATATAATAACTGGCTTGATAATAACCAGATTAGCAGGAAATGTAAGGTTTTTCATCATTATTGATTGATGGATGGAGAAGTTACTCACAGCATGTATGAAAACGTCATCAACACAGAAGACATCAATCGTGCATTATTTAATCTGAAAGTCAATTGCGGCATGGTGTTAAAGTGTCACTTTAGATCTGCCGGGTCTTTTACTGCTATAATAACATGTTCCCTTCAATAGAGGGTAACACGGCAAGTGTTTTAGACTCTTTGTATCATGTAAAGAGGGGAAAAACAAAAAAAACCCTATTGGTTCAGTGTGGTAAATGCATGTTTGGTAGTAAATCCCTTCATTTTATCCCAATTTAATTACAAGCATTACTTTCTGTCCCTGGAAATCCTTCAAACAATACAGTGAAAAACCTGCTGAATTTTACTATGTGACAGACTGATATGTAAAAAAACAAATAATTAATGTGTTGCTGGGAAGGACAAGAAAGTAGGTGCGTTCGCCCTCTAAAAAAAAAGAAAAAAGAAAGCAGGTGTGAGAGACCAAACAACGGTTATTCAACACAAGGACTACAGAATTTTCTTAAGGTAGGTAGGTATCCCTGGAGCATGTTACATTTTTATTAGTTCTCAAAAGCTGGAAGTGGAGACTGGAGTCTTGAAGGAGTTCATTGGAAGAACTGATTGGAGATTGTTGGGGAGGTGATCATTGGGAACCAGAGGGTAGCTAATCACACTGCAGTTGTTCCAAGAAGGTATTAACAGGAAGGAGTCTTTTAGAATGGAAATCCTCCAGTAATGTTTACAATTTCTGGTTGAAACAATTGTCATGTTCATTTTTGTTCGGCTAGGAAACTAGGTGTAGACTTACAATTGAGAAAAAAAAATATTGTGTGTACTGAAAATTAAAGATAAAAAAAATCTAAATATTGGATTATCAAAAGTATGGCACACTCACTTTAAAAGAAATCCAAGGCAGTTAAAAAGAGATGTTTTGAGCTGTTTGCTGACTGGTTGGAACAAAGTTTGCATACATTTCCTATCCACACCGATGGATTTTCTGTTTTTAAATTGAATTGCAGCAATCCATTTGCTTCTCTTTTGTTGGATTTTGACAGTCTGTAGAATTCTCTTTCTGAAGACTTTGAAAATTGTTTCGAGTATACTTTTGCCAATCACGTCCTTTATATCATTTGCATATACCATAACAGCGTTCTGTATTTGTACAGTTGCCAATTGCCACAAATTAGACTTTATACAGGTGAAGACAGAGTGAGGTATACATTTAAATAAATAGTGAACCGTAAAATGCTCTTTGTTAAAAGCTCAATGCTGGAACACCTTTAGCAAAACACCTATGTCCAATCTTCCAAAAACCCTTTCCTCATGTTTAAAGCCCTCACCTTGGCTCTATAGTAACAATATGCCTGGGAGACCTCAAGTGCTTTCAAAGCTAGACACCTTTCACAATCAGCACTTCAGATTCAATTAAAACCAAAGCAGCCAGGAGGCTGTGTGGAACCTTTTGCTGAGTAATTACACAAAGGTTGTGTCAGCAGAGGAGAAGCTTTAGAGAAGCAGGTACAGGTGCAGAGAGAGCCAGCATGACCGGCCTGACAGTAATTGCCCCTGCTCTGAAGAATAAGAAACAGGGGAAAACATGTGTAGCCATGAGAGAAAAATGAAGGTCAGTTTAAATCAGAATGGTTGCTATTTATAACCAGTCTGGTAAAAAAAATTAATAAATAAAAAATAAAATTATATATATATATATATATATATATATATATATATATATATATATATGAATATTTAAAATTCAAAATTCAAAATCAATCAAATTAAAACATATCATAAAAATATGCTAAAAAATGTCTTAGTATTAGGGGTGTAACGGTACTCTAAAAGGGTCTCACAGCTACTCGTGCAGCGCTACTGTGCGTCCGTGCAGAAACTCGCCTAGGAACAATGTTCCGCTGCTCTTAATATCGCGCTAATGATACATTTATATTATTTAATTAAAAAAAATATACCGAAACGGTACACAAGTGTACCAAACCGAACAGGCCGCACCGAAACGGTTCAATACATGGATCGGGGTAAAGGCACCCTGGAGTACCCCTAGTGCACTTCCCAGAGCGCGATCGCCACTAGCTGAAAAAATGGTGGCAATTGTTTAAAAAAAAAAAGACCTGTGCTGCCGTGAACATTGGAAGTGTGTCCGTGGCACTCTCTACAATATACATACAGATTTCAGCAATGTATGAGTTAAGGAAATGATCTTGTCCAGAAGAGAAGGATCTGTTCTGTCTCAAGTTTTTTTGTGTGCTTAAAAAAATTTTTATGTTTTGGATGGATGAATCACTTGTAGAAGAAGAACTTTCCACTAGAGATCCATCTGCAACTGCTTAACACTCTCTAGAAGCTTTTTATAAAAGACCTTTTCCCTCAGAATAGCGTGAAGTTAGAAGAATGCGAGAGTAATGGGAGACACATTATACAGGGTTGTACCAGAACGAAGGGGCTATGTTCAAACAAAGGCAGGCAGAGAGCTTTTCCTAATCTCATTTTAATGACATATGCTATGCTTTTACGATAAGCCACCGAAGCCACACGTGAGTTCTGAGAAAACAACTGAGAGACTCTGGTGTATGGAGTGCAAACAATGTATTTGTTCGAAGCCACATACTGACGAAGACAAAAGTATTATATATTTAAAAGCCAATATATATATTTACATACTTGCATACATGTATGTGGATGTGTATAGAATGCTTTGTCTTGACTGCCTTTGCTAGTATCTTGGGTCTTAGAAACCTGTTTCTCAAGTTTTGTTACCAAATATTTAGCTTTCTGCCACTGTGATGGTCTGTTTCAATATCTTGATAATGCTTCTCACTGCAGTCCTTCCCACTTGAAGACACTTGATAAACATGTTTATCCTTCACCATCTTTATGAGTATTGACCATTCTTCTCTCTTCCATCTCTTTTTCTTTGCCATGATGTCAGTTCATGTAAGTTACTATTACTAATACACATTTTAAGTGCAATCTAACAACTAAAATTTGGTTACATTTGTAAGTTAAATCAAAAACGGCTTTTAGTTTTTATATTTTTGGTTAAGACATGCAATTCATAACAAAATATGAGAAAATATGTGATTGTCTTTCAGTTTCATTTTACAGACGCCAAATCTGTGCCAGTTAGTGGCGAAAAGAAGGGATAAACAAAAATGGTTGGAACAGTGAATAAGGTTTAGGAATTTGTCTGTTTTTTTAATACACACACACACACACACACACATATATATATATATATATATATATATAATTTTTGCATTGATTTGTCTTTGTCTGTTTTTTCTTGGAAAATGTATGATTTTTTTGACAGATTTTTTAAAGAAATTACAAAGAAATTACAAATTACCTGGAATTGGTTTTTTTTTTACAATTTCATGATTGTTGTGGAATTATTGTGTTATGTTTGTAATTATTGTGTAAAGAAGCTGGGATTTTACTCAAAAATGATATGAAGCATTGCCAAAAAAACTGTTTTAAAGGTAATTTATTAAATCAAATTATAAATTAGGGACTTCAAAGGGTTAACTTTCCTTGGGAAACAGTCTAAAATGAGCAATTTCACTGGGTTGGTGAAATTATTTTATACATTTTCAGCAAATGTTTCCAATACACTGCATGAATTTTTTCATGCATTTGATGTAAACAAAATATGACATTATATTTTAGCCTATTTATGAACAAAACAATCTGATCAGCTGATCTTGAGATTTAAATTATATTTTTATTTTTTTTTATTAAAAGCAATTTGCAAATGTTAGACATTTTTCTCCATCTAGAGAATAAAGAGGAAACACCGTTCTATTGAAAATGAAATGTGTAAAATGAGTTTTAACTTGTTCACATGTAGAGACCACATCAAGCAAGTATACTGCTAATGAGAGGAAAAACTAACAACAACAGTACTCTAAGGAAACACTTGGGAACATCGAGTACTCTATTTACTCTTTCTGCTGAGGTGAGGGGAAACAGATTTTGTGGATCCAGATTGGAAGCTTGAGTCAATTCCAAAGGAAATGCAGATGTGCACTAAGTGTAACAGGGAAGCGTGTGTTTTTGTCTTTAGGAATTTAATGATCGCCAAAGTCACTAATGCACATAGTGTGCACCAAAATGTAAATAACAAATAGTATTTTAAACAAAGTACCTTAAATCTCCAGCTGATTTGCCAGCAACCAACAGTTAAATGTGAAGCAGAGGAAAGCATCGGTGGTTTTCCATGTCCTTCACATGCTCTTGAAAACAATTTATTCAGCAATACAAATGAACAGGTCTTCTCTCATTTTAATTACAGAGGACTAATTAACGACGAGCCGCTCAGTGTCTCACAAAGTTCTAGATTTTTTTTTTCTCAAGTGAACACCTTTAATAAAATCTCCTGCACAAGTAACACTTTAAAACAAAAGAACTTATAATAAGCATTTGTTATTACACAAAGCATATAATTAGTAACAATGTTGATTATTTGAGTATTCAAATGTGAAATGTGTATAAAATATACATTCATTACACCCTAGACTGATATATTTGAAGGGTTTATTTCTTTTAATTTGATGATTATAACTGACAACTAATTAAAAACCCAAAATATGACGCTCTGTGCCACACTCTAATCAGTTTTTTCAACTCAAACACCTGCAAAAGCCTTCAAAAGGCCTCTCAGTCTAGGTCTATAGGCAGTGGGAAGACTGCAGAGTTGACAAGTGTCCAAAGGATGACCACTGACACCTTGCACAAGGAGGACAAGATACAAAAGGTAATTGCAAAAGTGGTTGGCTGTTCACAGAAAGGACTGTGAAACAAAACCCATTCAAAAGTTTGAGAGAGATTCACAAAGTGTGCACCTGGAATCAGTGCTTCAAGAACTACCACACACAGATGTATGCCAGACATGGGCTTCAGCTGTCGCATTCATTGAGTTTCAGTAGCGTCTCGCCTGGGCTAAAGACAAAAAGGACTGGACTTCTGTTGAAAGGTTCAAAATTTGGGTTTCCTTGGGTGAGTAAAATCTGGGGGATGAGAAGAGAGGCACAGATTCCACATGCCAGCATAAACTTTCCACAGTCAGTGATGGTTTGGGGTACCATGTCTTCTGCTGGTGTTGGTTCACTGTGTTTTCTAAAGATCCACGGTGAACACGGACGTCTATCAGTTTTACAGCACTTCATACTTCCTGTAGCCGTTCAACTTTACGGAGTTGCAGATTTCATTTTCCAGTAGGACTAGTGTGAAAGCTACCAATGCCTGGTTTAAGGTCTGTGTTGATATATACAATATGCAAGTTTCACAATTTAAATTTACTGAAATAAATCGATTATAAGACACAATTCTGTATAAGCTGTGAAAAAAACGCAAGTAGAAACGCAAAGATGTATGAATTTAAAGCTTGACTACTAAAGTAGAACAGTCCCAACCTGTATTACAAAACCAATTAAATATGAAGAATGAAATCTCAAATTTGGAACAAAACGTAGATAGACAGAAATAAATTGAGAAATATTGCACGCATGACCTTTGCTCTTTCTGTGTAACTAATGAGATAAAACATGGTAGCAGAAAAAGCAAGATGACCTTTGAAGGTTTCAGAATGAGTGAAATATGGTGTGCTCTGTTGCTGGTGGCTCGTGAAAATAAACAAGAGAATGATTGAGAGATAAAAAGTAAGAGGGGAGCCTCACAAGATCTGTCGGAAAAATGAAGTCTCTCTTGATATTTGATCTGTGTCAAACAATGATTTAAAAAGCGTCCTGAGTAGAAGCCAGGAATTCATGACAATTTATTGTAATCTGCCATTTAGAAACAATAGGATGTGAATTGTTATTGAACTCAATGTTTCAAAAGCCGCAGCTAAGCGAGGTTTGGATTTCAGCTGTTGTGAAAGTGTTTGTACACAGTCGTGTGAGTGTAATCTGCATACACAGGGAAATGGGACCATCTGTCTTCAAAAGAGCTTATTTTCTCACTATACTGACAGTGATGTCTCTTACTGTGAGCAGAAGATTCCAAGTGTGGTGTAACAGCAAACACTTAGCAGCCCACTCTTTACTGAAGGACAGGTCTAACACGAGTAAATCGATAGTGAGCGCGGATTTGGTGAAGCACAAGGGTTTAGCTTGGCTTGTCTATCCAAATGATGTTTAGTGTTGACCTTGTAATCTGTAGAATTCTGTAGAATCGGTTTCAGTTAAACAAAGGGTCTCTTTTTGGGGTCACGAGGGTCAGTAATCCGCTACAGCTAACAAACATTGTATATTTGGCATTTTAATTACAACCTTCTTAAGATAAGATAAGATGGACTTTATTAATCCCACAATGGGGAAATTCTGTTTGTACAGCCGCATAAGGACAATTTACACCAACAACAACAAACAGCAGGATGCATGGGATCAAGAAGTCAACACTTATGCATAATAAAAATAGAAATTTAGTGTATAAAAAACATAATATTGCACATAATCTTAAGAAAACAAAAAGGTATGCTTTTGATTTGAAAAATATTGCACATAGTGAGTTATTGTAGTGAGAGCAGAGAGCAGGTGGAGGAACACCTGGAAAGTTGTTAGCTCTAGAAAGAAAAGGAATGAAAGTCAGTCGCAGTAAGACAGAATACATGTGTTTGAACAGGAGGGAGGGAAGTAGAATAGTAAGGTTACAGGGGGCTGAGGTCAAGAAGGTGCAGGAGTTTAGATATTTGGGGTCAACAGTCCAGTGCGACGGGGAGTGTGTAAAAGAGGTGAAAAGATGAGTACAGGCAGGTTGGAGTGGGTGGAGAAAAGTGTCAGGGGTTTTGTGTGACAGAAGAGTGTCAGCAAGAATCAAAGGAAAGGTGTACAGAACAGTAGCAGTGAGGAAGAGACAAGAGGCAGAGATGAGGATGTTGAGGTTCAGTTTAGGAGTGATGAGGATGGACAAGATTAGGAACGAGCACATCAGAGGGACAGCTCAGGTTGGTTGTTGGAGACAAAGACAGAGAGGCCAGATTGAGATGGTTTGGACATGTGCAGAGGAGGGATAGTGGTTTATTGGTAGAAGGATGCTGGAGATGGAGATTCCAGGCAAGAGGTCAAGAGGAAGGCCAAAGACGACATATATGGATGTGCTGAAAGAGGACATGAAGTTAGTCGGTGCACGAGTAGAGGATACTGAGGACAGAGTTAGGTGGAAACAGATGATTCGCTGTGGCGACCCCTAAACTGGGAACAGCAGAAAGGAAAAGAAGAAGATTCCACATTGAATACAGTTTTGCATTATTGAGAAATTGCAACAAACTGAGGTATGCGTATGCAAGAAGAGCGTGAATTATTCACTGAAAGGCATTCCACCCTAAGGTGAACAAGTAAACACAACAAAAATATGGAAATCAAAACTTTTTATTTAATTATGTTTTTCCAGTTTGGGTACAATTTAAAACTTTTATCAAATCTAAAGTAGCCCTTTCACCGATATCTTTAAGTTCTGTACGGCAGAAATTCTGATCTTGGACTAAAAAGACTTGGGAATTCATGTAAAAATAGCGACATAATTCTTGAAAGTGGAAAATACTTTTGGAAGTAATGCATGAGAAAAGTTCAATAACAATTTGCACATTTGTGATGAGTTGGGTTTAAAAATCACTCATGTTTATTAACAATGCACAATGAGAGGGTGCAAGTGCAAGGTTACGTTTGTGATATTTAATTATGTTTAAAATTCCTTTTCAGTTGTTTCAAGCTTTTAGAAACTTAAAATGAAAAAAAAAGGACCTTCACTTGACACACTGAACAATAAGAATGCATAAATTTAACACAGGGGTAAGCTCTTCATGGTTTTCAGTCTAAAACATTAACCATAAGCTTTTCTGAAATGTCTCTGCATGACAAGCTAAGCAGCTTGCTTCCACTCCCAGTTTGTAAGCGTATTTGGGATAAGAGAAACATTTTAGGTCCATTAAATAGTCAGCCGAAAGTGAGTACTCAGTGAAATCACAGAACACTCAAAGTTGTTTTGTATAAGCACAAACCAGCTTTTCTTGGCAAAGAGAGGGTTATTTTGTGTTGTGTGATATTCTCTTTGAGAACTGTGAATGAGAGATCTGAGAACCTTTATCAAGAATCTGCACTTAAAGCAAATATTGTATATCATAAGAGACGCTGAAGGTGAGATTTCTCCACTGTGTAGCTTGCCTTGAACATTTGGGAAAGTCAATGTTTTGCCTTTTTAGGGGTTCAATCATTTGTGATGCTTCTAATTATTGAAGGAAAAGATTCTCAGTATATATTTCTTCTTTGGGCCACCTATAAAAACTATGTGGTATTTATTAAAAATACAAGTTAAGGTCAAACTTGAAATAACTAAATAACCCTGAAAAACAGCTGCAGTGATTAGTGGCTGAAAATAGATCAGCGTTTAGAAAGGTTTGTAACATAATCTAAAGCCAATGCTGTGCATTCAGGATGATATCTCCTATTGTTTCTTAAAGGGGTCACGACTTTCTTTTGTTTTTAATAATATGTCCTTCACTTTGGTCTAACTGTATGGGAAATGTGATTCTTTTACTCCAAAAGTCTCTATTTGGGAAAACTTCGCCGCAGTTACACACCTTTTGGTCACTGAGTTGCATATTCATGATGTGTATGCAAAGTTACTGTTTGACTATCAATGTAGATGTGAGAGAGAATAGAGAGATTCATTACTGAGCGATCAACCACTTATAAAACAACATCGATAGACGCTGTAGTGGCGTTTGGAGGATAACGTTTTGAAACCTAAATATTGTGCAGTTTGAAATGCGGTCTGTAATTATGTCAGTGATCACAAACAGCCAGTGAGAGAAACACATCCAGGGCAATGTGAAGTTGGGAGAAGTTACATAACAAGTAGCTTTGGTTCAAATTGGGCTTCTTTTCGCTTTAATATTCACTTCAGTCTGGCTCACGCTGTTTTTAAAACATTTCTTGCAAGTGTTTGATTGCGAGAGACACTTTAAGAGCACGGACACTGTTCTCTGCGATTGTGGCTAAAGCCGCGCTTTGGGAAATCCTCTGTGGCCGATCTATCGTGATGTGTGAATTCTGCAACCACTGAATGCAGCTCCAGATAGTCCTTCAACGTGAAAGCATCTGCGACACAAGTGCTATGACAATCGTGCAGTCAAAATATCAAATCCACAATCAACATTGGTGTTGATTGATTTGAAGTTTACGATAACAACCTTTTTGTTTGCAATGTCATGACATGAAATAATCATTTCATAATCAAAGTCATTTTTGTTGAGAAGAGGTTAAATTTGAGATTTTTACTGTTGATCACCTTTTAGAACCATTAACCCTTGAGTTTTGACTGAAATATTTTGATCAGTTTAATTCAGAGTATTTTCACAAAATAATATGTGTCCATGTGCCAAAACAGGGAAAATGTTATGGCCAAATTTAGACTCAAAATCACCCCAAAAACACCCCGAGACATAACCTTAGTTCACTCCTAAATAAAGCACATTATATAGTCCAGCCTAGAACTGATAAAAGCACGTATTGCCTTTTCCAAATCCCTTCATAATAAAAATGGGTTTACTTCAGCCAGCAGACAAAGATGAACACTAATGGGTCCAAATAATTTTACAATAATTAAGGCTGTAACTTAGCGTTTGCTCATCTATAATTATTATTTTTTTAATTTTTTTTTTTTTTTACAAACAGTAATTTAGAAAGCGACTTTTCTTTTTTTTTCCTTTGGATGCTTTATAATTATCTCTTAAATTTTCCTTTGTTTGTTGAGTGTCTCCATTCTTTATAAAGTGAATAAATTCATCAACATTCATTTCAAAGCCTCAAATTAGTGTTCAATCGATTCCTGTAATCACAGCAAGATCGATTCATCCTCTCAGATGGTAAAGCCTAAGACCAGTCTTTTCACATAGGGTTTGTGTTGGTAAAAGTACATTTTGTGCAACAGTTGTTTTAATATTGATGATTTTGGCATACAGCAAGAAAAAAAAAAATCTAAAAAAATTTGCATATCATGAAAAGGTTCTCTAAACTAGCTATTAACATAATCACCTGAATCAACTAATGAACTCTAAACACCTGCAAAAAGATTCCTGAGGCTTTTAAAAACTCCCAGCTTGGTTCATTACTTAAAACCGCAATCTTGGGTAAGACTACTGTCCAGAAGACCATCACTGACACCCTCAAGCAAGAGGGTAAGACACAGAAAGAAATTTCAGAATGAATCGGCTGTTCCCAGAGTGCTGTATCTAGGCGCCTCAGTGGGAAGCCTGTGGGAAGAAAAAAGTGTAGCAGAAAGCGCTGCACAACGACTAGAGGTGACCGAACCCTGAGGAAGATTCCAGACATTGGGGACCTTAGTAGTGGACTGAGTCTGGAGTAGAAACATCCAAAGCCACCGTGCGTGTACAGCCGTGTGCAGGAAATGTGCTGCAGGTGCTGCATTCCCCAGGTCATGCCACTTTGAACCAGAAACAGCAGCAGCAACAGACCTGGGCTACAAATTTGGCATGTCATTCTGAAATCAAGGTGCCAGAGTCTGGAGGAAGACTGGGGAGAGGGAAATACCAAAATGCCTGATGTCCAGTGTCAAGTACCCACAGTCAGCGATGGTCTGGGGTGCCATGTCAGCTGCTGGTGTTGGTCCACTGGGTTTTATCAAGGGCGGGGTCAATGCAGCTAGCTATCAGGAGATTTTGGAGCACTTCATGCTTCCATCTGCTGAAAAGCTTTATGGAGATGAAGATTTCATTTTTCAGCACGACCTGGCACCTGCTCACAGTGCCAAAACCACTGGTAAATGGTTTACTGACCATGGTATTACTGGTGCTCAACTCTCCTGAGCTGAACCCTATCGAGAATCTGTGGGATATTGTGAAGAGAAAGTTGAGAGACGCAAAACCCACCACTCTGGATGAGCTTAAGGCCGCTATCGAAGCATCCTGGGCCTCTAGAACACCTCGGCAGTGCCACGGGCTGATTGCCTCCATTGAAGCAGTCATTTCTGCAAAAGGATTCCCGACCAAGTATTGAGTGCAGAACTGAACAGAATTATTTGACGGTTTACTTTTTTTCTATTAAAAACACTTTTATTGGTTGGATGAAATATGCAAATGTTTAGGATTTTCATAAGCTGCATGCCAAAATCATCAATATTAAAACAATAAAAGGATTGAACTTCTTCAGTTGTGTGTAAATTAATCTGAAATATATGAAAGGCAAACGTTTATCAGTACATTACAGAAAATAATGAACTTTATCACAATATGCAAATTTTTTGAGAAGGACCTGTATATACACGTTGTGTCTGTGAACATGTGAAATGTACTTTTGGATTACATCTTGTACAAAAACTCCCCCACCTTTCTTGATTAACATATGCTTTATGTTGACAGTGATTTATTCCACATTTCCTGCATTATCACTCTTCTTTGTTGTATGCATTAGACATCAACAATTTTCCATTAAGTTCATTCAAATATATTACTATGTAATGGTGAATTAATGAGAATGTTCTTGATGAGAAATGTTTTCATATTTAAATTATTTTTTGTTTACGTCAACAAGACTGATAACCTAGTTTTCAATACAAAAACTGCTAAATTAGAAAGAAATATCAGCTAAATATCATAAAGTGGTATCCCTGCTAACTGTACCTGTACTTGTAGAAGATAGCTTTTTATTTCCTCGATTTGTTAACCTGCTGCAGAGACAAGGACACAAGAGTGCAGTGACTTTGGTTGCAGCTTGGTAAGTAAAGTTGGGTGACAGATGGGCCTTGGTGACCTTGCCAGGCTGGGTTCCGGATCAGGCATGCACATATCCAGTTGCGCCGGCAGGTATCTAGTGGAATTCTCTGATAGCTTTGTTAAAAGTCCAGGTTTAGATACTCTTGCAGAATGTCAATCGGATGTAAATCCCCCAGAAAGAGCAAGAATGTACATATATTTTTGAAAATCTCTCCTTTCTGTTTATGCGTGTGTTTGTGCATCTGAGAGAGATGGCCAACAAGCAACAGCCGAATCCTTATTGATCTGCTGGAGGTAGCGAAATAGCTAGTGTCAGCAGTAAATCCCTTGCCTGTCACTCTTAGCGTGGACAAGCAGTCCCTCCAGTTCCTCCCTCAGGAATATTCATGGGATCGTGAGAGGCTACCTGAATGTAAACATGTTCCATACCAGCGTTTAAAATCAGATTGAAAAAAAGAGATGGCTTTTAGCATTCTATCGTACATAAATATTGTAAAATATTGAAAACAAAATATTCCAAATTATGGAAAGGTGGAACATCTTTTGTAAAATGTTTGTTTAAAAATAATGACTGAAATTAATCTACACAATAAAAGTTAAAAAAAACTCTACTCAGAGTGTTTATGGTCCCATAGTTAATCCGACTCTGAAGAAGAGTTATTTAATTGTCTTTTTTCAAAATGCAGAATAAAAAATTTACTATTCAGAGAGGGACCGAATCCACTCCGAACAGAGTTAAAAATAGATATTTTTGATCATTAGTGATGATGAGCATTTGTGATTAGCAAGATTATAGAAATATAATACTGCATGAATCTGCTAAAAGATGTCTTAAACTGTACGAAAAAACTGCAAAAAAATGTGCAAAAAACTGTATGAAATAAACTCATTTAAATAACTCCTCTTCAGAGTCGGTTTAACTCTATAAAGAGTGGGGCCAAATATACTCTCAGCAGAGAGAATGTAACTTTCTACTGCGATCTACATACTGAAGATGAGTCAAAAAATGGTTCCACTAGGATCATTTTTGCTTATACTTGATGTTCATGAAGCGTTTGAAACATCTGTACCATGAAGCAGGATTAACTGGCTAGCCGGCAAAGTTTAGAAAATGGGTTTTGGGCGCCATGAAAGCATCTAGGATTTAATCAATCATTGTCAACCTGGATAATTATGCCACATTAAAGATCGCCCGCTTACATTCGTCCAATCAGCGTTGACCAAAGGAATGTTTAAGTGACGTAACACACCAACGTTGGTGATACTGACTTCACTTTTTCTTCATCTCTTATTAATCTTGTGGATATTTCTGTTCAATTGTTAGACGACCACTTTGTAGGGAAAGAGTTTTAGGGACAGACAAAATCAAAGATAAAAAGGAAAGATACAGCTTCTCCACAGAACGATTAGCTTACATTTGCGAGCTTCTTTGACCGCAGATACACATTTCGACGCATTTATCAGCTGCCATGATTGTTCTGCGTTGGGGTTACCAACACAAAAAAGAAGGAAAACATTTATACAGACATTCACCTTTTAAAATTAAACATGCTTATAGTGTGTTATATAAATAAGCATTAAGTTTATTTTGTAATGCAACCATAAACACATTAAGATTAGGTTTAAAAGTAAAATGTATTGGAATTAACAAGGCAAAAATATTCCACCGTTATCATACACATATCGCACATGATATTCAATTTTACATTTATACAGAGTATGCCTCTTTAGCATACGTATACAGCGTATACTACGTATCAGCAATTTTCTGCCAACTCTCTTGTCCAGCTAGACAATAATATATGTTTAAACTCATCGTATTTCCGAACTATAATCTCTTGCTCCTCCGCAGAGAAAAAAAATTATCTCGCTTTTTCCAGGTTCATTGTGATTGGTTATTCGCTCCCTACATCAGTCTTTAATGCGTACGTGCCTGTGAACTAATCATAGCTTAAGGATCAAAACCTGACTTGACCATGAAAGTTGATGAGCTGCTTCATGGTACCAACTGAGCCAGATTCAAAAGGTTTGGTTATGTCAAGTCAAAACCAATCCAGTAACAGTGAGTTTGTTAAGCCACATTCATGGTACAGGCTTCGGCACTTAAAAATATTATGTCCAATGTTTACTTTAATACCATTGAAACCAAAAAGGGCTCCATTAACAATCAAGTGAGGGCAAATTCTCCATATTTGAGGAAGAAAAAACATACTTAACATGAAATTGTGTAAAGTGGTCTCACAACAAACAGAACTCATTTTAAAGCAAAAACTGCCTCCCTACAATATGGGGTTATTTTTGTGTTGCAAATGTGCATGTATCTTTGTTCTTTTATTTTTGTGATGCTATTGTAACTCCATACCACCAACTCTGCGCATACAGCCCAGCTTCAGTCCCAAACAAAACCCAACATGGTAAACTTTTTTTTGTTTGAAAGCTATGGAACACTGCAGTAAATGAAACAAGCGAGACTTACCTGGATGTAGAAGAGCAGAGATGATCCAATGATGGCAAATATGGAAGAGAAAGAGAGACAACCGATTAGAAAAGGATCTTAATCTGTCACAGACAATAGAACTCCCTCCAGATACAGTTCAAATCAGCTGTGAGCATTATGGGTATTTATTGGATCTTATTAAAAATCAAACTGAGGCTTTTCAGTTCAAATTTAAATGCAAATATGTTCTGAAAAATAAAGTTAATAAAGTTTAACCAAAAACAAAACAGAAAATGTTTCAGTCAATATAAATAACCATAATTCTTATCCAAACAAAATAATAGTTGTGTTGCCTATTTCGGGGGTAGAAAGAATTTTGGACATGAAGCTTTTCAACAAAAGAACTAAAAGGTGTCTGTTTAATAAATGTTTCCATTCAAAATGTAGAATTGACTTTTTTTAAATGCTACAGAATCACTGAGATTAGTTCATCCATCCATTTTCTGTCCGTTTAATCCCTTTCGGAGCTACAGGGGTCTGCTGGGGATCTCATTGGGCGAGAGGCGAGGGTACACTACACACATTCTTACTGTGACGCCACCCTGCCGCAGTTTAAAAATGTTTTTTACACATATATCATTTTTGAAGCAGACGTTTCATGTTTTGACATCTAATGGGTGGGTCAGTGGCCTTCCTTAGTGAAATTTGCATGTTCTTCTGCTCCTCTGTGTACTCTGCTTCTTGAAAAAACACGCTTCAGGTTAAATGGTTAGTCTAAATCCCCGTTTGGAACGAATGTGTAAAAGATTGTGGACCTGTGCAGGGTAAACATTGCTTTTCTCCCAACATGAGCTGGAGATTGACACCAGCAGAACCCTGTGACCCTGACAAGGAAAGGCCAGGGAAAGAAAACGCATGGATACATGGATAATTTGTCAAAGGAATTCAGGGATTTCCTTGCTAATTCCAGCTGAAGAAATCACATTTATTTTGCGGCTCATTAGTGGCTATGGAATTAATGCCAGTTGTTTGCAGAACATATATCCATGTATTCATTCGTTCGGCTCTAGTTTCATCCATAATCATCTGTGACATATATGTAAAATTACTTATTTGTTGCTATTCTGTGCTCATCAAAGCTACCGATATAAAATGTTGCTCTGATGAAAGTAGCTCTCTCTTTCTTTTGCTCTTTCCATCTCATTAAGTTGTGTAAAACTTAACCAGCAGTGGTGAAACAGACTTGAAGATCTCGTGGGATTAATGTGTGAGGCACAAGGCTCTTCTGTTGGCTATAAGCAGTCATTAAATTTTACAGGCAGGAAGTGGCAGGAGATTCGGGCTACAATCATTTTTACTCTAAAAACTGAAATTTGTGAACAATATTATTCATTTATCAACATTAAGCCAAACGTCACTCACTTTTGTTTTTCATACATGCCTGAGTGTACAAATATAATGTAAAGACTTATCTTGCATTTGATTTTTTCGTAAAATGAGCATTTATATCCGAGTAAATACTCCAGGCACAGTTTTACCATAATGCTGCACAATTCAAATTAATTTCAGATTCTTGCTGTGATGGTAAATCAAAACAACACGGGTGATTATGTTTGACCCTTAGCCATAATGTTTTATAACTGTCCTCTTAATACATTAATGTGATTTTTAATGACAGAATGAATTTATCATGGCTTGGATTCGAGGAGCTCTATACTCTGTAAAGCTTTTGTGTCTTCTCAGAAGAATATACCTCTCATGAAACATAAGATACATTTGTTTGTGTGCATGCTCAAATTGGTGTAGTGCTGAACATATAAGAGCTACCCTGCATTATTTAGTACTTTAAAATTTGCTGTAATAAATGATCATTAATTTATTGTGGCAATGCTTGGTTGATAAATTTGTTATTACATATACACAATAATTACACAATCATGAAATTCATGAAATTTTGATTTCAAATATGATGTGTAAATTTTTTTTATATTTATAGTTGTGACAGATTATTCATTTTTCAACCCGCTTATTCCCTTTTGGGGTCACAGGGGTCTCTCGGTGCACATTAGGCGAGAGGCGGGGATATACCCTGGCACAGGTCTTTAGTCCATCGCAGGCGACACATAATTTGAAAGGCAGTTCAAATTAAAATGTGAGAAAATGTGCAATTGTTTTCCAGTTTCATTTTACAGACCCCAAATTGGTGCCATTTTGTGGTGAAAAGAAGAGATAACCTTTGGAAATACAAGATCTGTGATATGGCTTGTGTTTTTTTTTTTTTCAAATTTCTGGCACAGAAAGTGCTTAGAAAAGGTTTAGGAGAAGATCGTCTGCTTTGTTAGATATAATTTTCACATTGTTTTACCTTGTCTTTGCTTTTTTGGGAGGTGGGGGCAGGGGATTTTTTATTTTGTCTTAACACTTTTCCTTATAAAACATAAAAAAAGTCCATTCTCAATTTTTGAAATTTTTTTTCCGTATAAAACAAAAGACAAAACTGTAATACCATGAATTGTATACAATTTCAGGATTGTTGTGGAATTATTGTGTAGTGTAAAAAAATACACAAAAAATGATATCAAGCATTGCCACAAAAAACTGTTTTAAAGATAATGTATTACAATGAATTGTAAAGTAGTACAAAACAGCCAAAAAGGCCCCTGACTTCTAAGGGTTAAAGGTTTTATTGACTTTTGGGATCTTTATAATAGTCTTTTATAACAGGGTCAAATGGCAATATAAATGTTTATAAATTAGTGAATGTATTATGCTTTGAGGGCATTGTTTGTGGTTAAACATTCTTGAGGAGGTTTGGGCAGTCTTGTACAGTAAGAAAAATATTTCCCATAATGATAGAATTAACATTTCTTAGAACTGATAAAATAGCTTGGAGGCAAATGAATACACAGAACAGAAATATCTACTGTATAATTAATTACATGCAATAGACATAGCTCTGGAACAAGTCTAGGAGTGATTGAACTTGTACGAGAAGGAGCATCATACTTCAAAAATCCACCAGTCTGCAGGAGATCCATTATTTGTTTTATCTTCAAGTAGCGCTAGAGGAGCCCGAAACACTTTCACAGGACTATGTTTATTTAGAAGCAGCTCAAGATTATTCAAGCTGAAGGCTTTGTGAAGAGCTAAATTGGTGAGTTGGAACCTGTCAAAAGAAGTGAGGAGGTGTTCAGTTTGCTAGTAGGGTCTCACAGATAGCAAGTCTTGCAGCTTTGTGACAGGTGTTGCGTGATACAGACTCTGAGCTGTCATTAGAAATGAGTGTTCTGTCAAGGGCTGAACTGATGCTGAATATTAGCCAGACACTGCTCGGATCTTAATAACTAGTTGTTATAGATGACAACATTCCTGGCAGAACTTAATTAGACAGAACATGTGATGAGTTCACAAATCACTATGTAATAAAGGAACATTTTTATAATAATTTGATGTATATGACATCTGGACAACATTCTGTTTTCTTGACCTATACTCTAGAAATAGACATCCGGGAATGCCTCTTCGGTGACAACATAAGCAACTTCAGAATAAACCGAAGCTGCAAGCAGTGATCAAAGGGCCAACCTGGTGAACTGTACATGGCACTACATGGAAACCACTTCTTATTTTGGAGAAAACTTCATAACGATGATATGAAATTAGGACAGCTACTAATGAGACAGACTATATTCAAAAGGATTTGTTCTGAAAAGCTCTTAGGTGGTGCTATAATTGAACCTTTAGTTAGTTATTTATGTTCAGAAATTTAACATGCAGGGTAAGTTCAGATCAGACATTAAATGACTGGGTTACAGTACTGTGTAAAACATTATGGCAGGTGTGAAAAAATTATTATCATTGGGGTCAATAAGACCCCATTCATTGGGTACGACATGTACAAAACATTTCCTAATTTAAAGTGGAGAACTTAAAATTAACATGAAATTTTTAAGTGCTTTAGCTAAATAAAACATAAGCAATATAAAAATGTACACATATTTGTTTTGGGGCATTTTGTTGTCTCTTAAATATGCTATATCCTTATAATATGCAACATAACTTGATATATTAAGTTTAATAAAAAAAAGGAAAAGAAAACTTTGACATTTCCGGTTTTTACTACTTCTGTGGGAGGGAAAAATATAATCACATGGTTTACAGGGGAGGTGCAAAGAAGCTTTATAAGCTATTCTCTTTATGCGCAGTCACGTAAAAATGCCCTCTATGCCAAAGATTTTTGGAGTTTTGTCACAGTTTTTTGACAGTGAAAGAGGCAGAGAAGAATACGATTATAGAGAATAGAATAAGACTCCAATGTTGACGCTACCTTTGTCTCTCATTCGACACTCATGTTACCTTCCAAAAATGGAAAATAATAATGGTCCCGCTCCCCACTTGAATGAAAGGGTAGACTTAGTGCTGCTTAGTCTAGTGTCTAGCAAAGACTTAGTGTCTATGAGGACAGCTGGAAAAACTTT
The DNA here is from genome assembly GCA_007224835.1 of Danionella cerebrum. Lineage (NCBI taxonomy): Eukaryota > Metazoa > Chordata > Actinopteri > Cypriniformes > Danionidae > Danionella > Danionella cerebrum. The sequence goes on from SRMA01025756.1 coordinate 108,580, forward strand.
GATGTGACTTTGGCAGGAGTCTATGAATTGTTTTCTTGGTGTAAAATTGACCCCATACATATTTTATAATGCTGATTTATACATTTGTCTATAGTAATACAGTAGGTAATTTGTATGTATAAAGGGCAGAGAGTGGGGGCGAGTGTTTATGAGTGTTGTTAAGTAGTCAACAAATACATCAATCACCTGACACTGACCTTTAAGTAAAAAAATATATATATATTCTTGAGGTTTTAAATTGTTGGAGTAAACTGCAATCCAATTATTGGATTTTGGATCCAAACATAAAAAGATAAAAAATCATATGGCGTGACACTCATGTCATGTGACGTTTACAATTGTGACAAAAAAAGCTTGTTAATAGTCATTCAGGTAAATATTAATAGAACACAAGAAAATTTTTTGAAGAATTATTTTTTTTTATTATTATTTAATTATTTGGAAAGATTTGGGGAGCGATGACCTCCTTTGACAGAAGATTTAATCAAATTTCAAAATGTTCACACAGAAATGTTAGATATCAAAGAAGTCATGATTAAAATGTTTGACTCACATGACTGTTTAAGATAGTGGTGCAGCAAATATTGTAAACACAAGATCTAATGGAAAATAAATATAATTGGAAATTTAAGAGTCAGAACTACATTTTTTTTTTCAGACATAATATTTGAAGTACATTTTTTTTTATTTCCGGCTTATGAGTGGAGTACAGAACAGTAGTGTAAATGGTAGACGGTTGTTATTGCTGCAAAGAGTATGCAGACATCTGCTTCATTACATTACATTTGGTCAAATAAAAGTAAGAGTAAAAGTAATATAACAAAAAGTAAAAGTAATAAAACTCTTGAGGTTCTTTGGAGTGATTTTTTTGTTCCTATTCTATAGACAATGTATTTTTCAAAATACACCATATTCTCGTCACAAAAATGGGGGGAGGGGGGTGGTTGTCACATAATTAATGTCTCTAGGCTTTTCTGACCAGTGCTATATTTTAACTTGTGCACTGTTGCTTCCATTCGCTAGGCTGCAATCTGATTCTTTTGTACTCTATGAATCTGACAACATTAAGATCCTATCTGACAGCTGCTCCCATTAGAATGCTCCATTATTTAATACCCAAAGCAAACATTTCACAATGACAAGCCAAACAAACTCAGGATTCTCTAAATCGTCTCTCGAAGTAAACATGTCAAACACTGACAGAAATTCACCAGATGGACAGCAATTCTTCACATTTTCCACCTCAAAGGGTACTGGTCCAGTTTCTTGGAAATTATCGCCAGAAGCTGAAGGGTTCAGGTCCACTCATCCATGTGAACACTTTACAAAGGAGCCAGATGCTTCAGCTACAATGGCCACTGTGGCAATAAATTAATCTGTAGATATTTTGTGCTTTGTAATTTTTTTTTTCAAATGTACACAAAATGGAGAGAGAGAAGCAAAGATAAACGGTCCTTAAGCTCCATCAGAGGAGTTAAATTACACATGTAGGGTCTGAGCATAGAAATGCCACCATAAGGTGAGATTGCAGACCGTCAATGTTCTGCTGGCATTTCAGACATTCTTCAAAAGGTCAACATGAAGTCTGAAAGGTACAAATATAAGAAATAAGAGGCAGGTGTAAGGTCAAGAGGGTTACACGGGTTGCCACGGGAGACTGAAGTAAACGAAAGGTCGCTCTACAAGACAGTAGCAGGATGTTTATTATTTAAGGCTTTGTTTTACAAAAAAAAAAAGTCTCCCTGATATATGCGACACAAACAATTCCCAAAATGGCACTATATTTTAATTTCGATTAGATTAAAAGTTGTAAAATGCAGGTAACTCATGCAGGAGAGGTTTAACTGTTGAATTCAATAAAAAAGCTGAATGAAATGGTAAAAAGGTCATGAAAGAAACTGGACAAAAATTGCAAAGCCAATTTCAGTACACACTTCAACAAGGAAATAAATAAACACAAAAGGGAGAATTGCTGACTTCAAGAGTTAACTGAAATGCACAGATTGCATTCTCTGTTGAACAAAAGAAGGACAGTTGAGGAAAATGCTGATTACATCTCCACATGAGGTTTATGCTGCCAGCACAACTTAAAAATTTTGAAAACCATTTTGTTAGATTGAATTCTGTGTGCATATTAGGTCAGTAATTTAATCCTTGTGCATCAGATCCATTTTTTTCCTTCTTTGCATAAATCTCTTTATCTACCTCAGTTCTAAATAAAGGTACTATTTTTTTTATCCAGGATTTTTATTCTTTAGTTGCCAGGATCCTAAATGATCATAGGAGAAAAATAGATGAAAGAAAAATAAACAAATTACTTTTTTTTCATTGTGAAAAGCAGATTTTTTTAAACCTTTATAACCTTTATAACCTATACTCTTGAACCTGTCAAACATTAGCAACAACATTAATGTTAATGGATTGTTAGTTTTTGTACAGCAACAGATTTGTATTTTTTTCTCCCTCACTCCCACTGACTTCCATTATAACTACTTTTTAATTTACAAAGCCACGACACAAAATAATCCGGAATTCTGGATTGTATCTGGTCATTACTTTCTGGTAGAAATAAAATTTTTAGACTTTTACTCCACAGTAAAATCACTATATATAAAAGGCAGTGTAAAATGTAAATAAATCCCAAAGTGTTGAATTAAAAATACACTGTGTTAAAAAAAGAACAGTTTGTCAGTCTAGATTATGTGTGTAAAATGATATGGTTTTACATTTACACCTGAAAGAGCAAAATAAAAGTGCTCCAAAATCATGACTCCGCCCACAACAAGTTCTGCCTCGAGGAGAGACAATGCCATTTTGTCTGGTGATGGAGAAGTGTAACACTCTATTTTTTACTACTCTAAATTCAACACTTCAACCCGTGTACTGTAAACCCTCAATAGATAGGGACCATATATGATCTGTGCTGTGTTAAACTTAACACTTTACTTGTTGGAATGACACTGCAAAATTTACTGTGTAATGATCACCAGGAAGAACCATTACCTCCTTACTAAAAAAAGATTCAAAGCTTTCAGAAACTCAATTTCAAAGCATTCTCCTATAATATGGTTGGTTCTAAATGGCATCTTTTAAGACACGTGTAATAACCAAAAAAAGGGTTCCCCTATGTTTACAAGCCAAAGGATTTAGTGTATTGCAGTTTTAAACAAAAACAAATAGTGATTTTTTTCAAACCGTTTCTTGAGAAAGAGAACACCCCTTTTCTTAATTCAAAATTTTTTGTATTAAGACCTTTTCCAAATCAAACCATGTTTTTGCTCTATGCCTTATATACATTTAATTCGCTCAGATTAAAAAGGAATCCATAACACATGTCACTGTGGGCGCCAGATCCATGCTGAGTATCCAGCTTTAATTGGATTGGAGGCTTTAGGTTAAACCACAGGCATCGGCACGCTCAAGGTAAATGACTCCCATAATCTCCCGATGGTGAGCGGCCCCCATGTCAGTCAATGACCTCACACAGTCCATAAACGACAGCATTATGGATATTGTGACCATTTGAGATCCTCGCGTGTGATTATGGCTGATTAGACTGTTGGCCTAATCATGACCTACAGCGGACATAATCTGTCACATCGATGTGCTTCATGTGGAAAAACAAGTGCTTTAGCAAGGAACAGTTTGTCATAACAGATTTCTTTTCTATATGTTCAAAATCTTTTCTGATCACCCCAACAAAATAATTTACAAATGGCTGCTTGCTTTTCTTGCATGCTACATTAAAGCTGACGGCTGGCAGTTACTAGATGCCATGAATGTGCTCTAATGCGAATTCGGTTGATGCCAAGGAGACAAGTCATTTGTTTGAGCGGCAGGTACAAGCATTCCCTACAAACCAATCAGCACTTCAATATAGAGCCCATGTCTCATTGTCCAACCAAAACCCTCAGGTTGTACTCAAGACCATTCTGTTAACAAACAGGAAGTTAGAAAATAGTTTTGTGAAATGATTGTATTTCTGTTGATTTCTGTTAACACTTTACAAGGAGATGAGATGACAAAGATTTTAAGAATTAATGTTTTCTTAGATTTTAGCTCTAGAAAATGACTAGGTACATTCAAAATTAAGTGGAGTTTATATAATTAGATTCAGGGGAGCTTACATTTGATGCACAAGGCATCAAATTAATTTATGGAGTTGCCTTGGATCTAGACAGAGTTTCACAATCAATCAAACATCAATCTTAACCATAAATTTCACATCATATTGTCACTGGATTAGTTAAAGTCTTGAATTGGTATAGGATTGTCACTTTACTTTACTTAACTGACTGCTGATGGACATAGTAGGAATTGTAATCAGACCCAAATAGGGCTGCCAGCTGTGTGCCAACCTGCCTATAAAAAAACAAAAAGTGTGTTCCTGCACTACTAGCCTCTATACACTGATCCAAATTTCAGATCCAAAGTTTCGTGCAACAGCGCACCTCGATCAAAACCAACGGGAGCTTACACATCTGATCGGAAGGAGTAGTGAAAACAAAAAAAAAAAGAGTTGGGTTAGCAATATCAGATGCATTTATAGCAAAGATAATGACCAATAAAAGCTGGCTCTTTTGACAACGTGATAAATCATAATAAGAATTCTAACCAGGGCCAAATAGAGCTACCTGCTGTGTACCAACCTGCCTATAAAAAAATTGTGTTCCGAAGTTTTCTGCAACAGCATGCCTCAATTGAAACTAACTGTAGTTTTAACATATGACCAAAAGTAGTACCAAAAAAAAAAAAAAAAAAGGTTGGGTTAGCTATATCGGATGCATTTTTCGCAAAGATAATGACCAATGAAAGCTGGCTCTTTTGATGACGTGATTAGACATAATAGGAATTCTAATCAGGGCGAAATAAGGCTGCCAGCTGTGTACCAACCTGCCTATTAAACGTAATTGAGAGTTCCAACCCTACACCCTATTCAAAATTTCGATGCATCTATTCTACCACAAATGCCATCTTCAGGCAGGGAGCATCAAAATTTTCTCAACCCAGACGAAGAACACCCTGCAGAGAAACCAACTGAATCCCTGTTGGGATCAGTGTGTTGAGGCCTTTAAAAGCTAAGATCTCCACAACTGATCCATGACGAGGCTTCTCAGTGAAAACTCTGCAAAGGGTTATATCTTGTCTCATTCTTTTTTTTTTTTTTACATTAAATAACTACATGCCTTCATTCATATTCATATAACTCCACTGAGAATCTACAATGTATTTATTAATATAGAATTTATTCACTGCATTGTGCTCTAGCTGACATTTATAACTTAGTAATCATGATGATAATACAGTCAAGGTGCTGAGAAGCTGTTGATGTCTTAAATATGCAAATTACAATGTCAGTAAAATCAGGAGGATTATCTTGATTCTCTCTCTGCCGATGAAAGCAGTCTTTGCATCTTGGAAAGAAATTCTGTGTATAATGTGCGCTACACCCCAGCTTTTGAAATGGCTCCAAGTCAAGGTGGGGAGGATGCAGTCATTACGTTGTTGATCCTTACTTACAGAGAGCATCAATTAACAAAGCACAGATGGAAATCTTCCATGGAGTCACTGCTAGTAGCTTAGTAGTTTTGCTTGGCACATTTTTTTTATTTTATTTTAATGGTGGCTATTTCTGTTTTCAAAGCAATTGATTTGGGGGTGAGCCAGACATCCAACCAGGGAACCATCTTAAGCTGGTTTCGCCTAAATAAAGTACTGAATGGCAAATTGCTTGTAAAACATTGAGCAAAGGTTGTGGCTTTCCTGTGGCTCAGTTGGTAGAGCATTGTGCTAACAACGCAAAGGTTGTGGGTTCAAATCCTGACAGAAAAATATGTTAATTCAAATGTAAGTCGCTTTGGATAAAAGTGTCTGCAAAATGCATAAATGTAAATGTAAAGGTGAAACATTGTCTAAAAAAAAAAAAATCAGTTTTACACTGATATTTACGTTTATGTGCCCACAAACTATGCATGAAACCAATGCTGCTTTCTCAGATTATGGGTGTAGACTGTTAGGAAACAATGTACTACAAAGTTATATCATAATATAATATAATATAATATAATAAATATAATATAATATAATATAATATAATATAATATAATATAATATAATATAATATAATATAATATAATATAATATAATATAATATAATATAATATAATATAATATAATATAATATAATATAATATAATATAATATAATATAATATAATATAATATGGGCAGCACAGTGGCGCAGTGGGTAGCACTGTGGCCTTCCAGGTAGAAGGTTGTCGGTTCGAGGCTTGCCGGTGACCTTCCTGGAAGGAGTTTGCATGTTCTCCCTGTGCTTGCGTGGGTTTCCTCCGGGTGCTCCGGTTTCCCCCACAATCCCCAAAAACATGCGGATAGGTTTATTGAATAAGCTAAATTCCCCTTAGGGTGTGAATGTGTGTGTGTGTGTGTGTGTGAATGTTGCCCTGTGATGGACTGGCGAACTGTCCAGGGTGTACCCTGCCTCTCGCCCAATGTGCGCCGGAGATAGGCACCGGCAGACCCCCGTGACCCCCGAAAGGGAATAAGCGGGAATGAAAATGAATGAATGAATGAATGAATAATATAATATAATATAATATAATATAATATAATATAATATAATGTGAAAACCGTAGCTTAAGAACAAAGTCTGAAGAAGATCAAAAAAGCAGATCATTAAAAGTGCACTTCAAATCGTCTCTATTTTTATTGGTGTGTTTTATCACGAGCTCACAGTCTGCTAACTGTACACTAAACTGACGTTCACATCTGGCTGCACATCTGGAGAAGCCCAGCATTTGGACCCAGATGAAAAAGCTGGCATGTGATGGTCTGAAGAGAGAGAGAACGACAGAAAGAAAGAGAGTAAGGGGCTACTTTGAGAGTATTCCAGCGGGGTCATGGGTTTGTGCTAAATTTACTTTTATTTTATTAACTGCCCAGAAATTATGCTGTTGAGACTAACCTTTTAGCATGGTGGTTATATAGACATGTTTTCTAATAGAGACTGTTAGACCCCCAATACTGGGTGAGGACCCTTTTTTGATGGATTCAAAAAGGTTCTTAAAAGAATACATTTTGAGTTCTTTCTGGGACTTCAAAGGTTTTTTTTTTTTGCATTACGTGTTTATGTCAAAAAGGGTGGTAATTTATCGTTTGGTAATACTCCATAGTTTAATTTGCTTTTCAATGTTTACGAAAAACATAAAACACAATAAACGATATAAAATAATACTTCTCTACTTCAATAAAAAACCATTTTTTTTTTTACCAAAACCTGTTTCCGCCACTGAAAATAAAATAAAACAAAAACTTTGTGAGATTTTATCTAATAATTTTATGATTACTTTTTACTTCAACTTCATTACATTTCACAGAGATTTAATTTCCATTTTCGAGAGTGGTGGTTGCAAGTATGCTAAAATCTAGCCATGGGGGTTTCAAGCCAGTGATTTCTGTGCCGGTCCAAGCCCGGATAAATAGAGAGGGTTGCGTCAGGAAGGGCATCCGGCATAAAACATGCCAAAAACCAAATATGCGAGTCATCAAGTCGATAGGATGATTAGCTGTGTCGACCCCTAAACTGGGAACAGCTGAAAGGAAAAGATTTCTCCGATTTCCATGATAAAAAATCAAAACTGTGAGTTTAATCATTGAATTCCTAGATATAAACTCAAAGTGATTGTTTTATTTTAAGTTCAGAGGCTGAATGAAACGGGCGTCCACAGTTTTCACCATCTTTGGAGGGGAAACAATAGCTAGATTCAAATACAGACATTGTGAAGCTCTAAAGAAGCATTACATTTTAGTGTCTGACTCACAAAATGAACATTGAAGAGAAATCATCAGATTCAACGGCAGTGTAACAAGGAGTACCCCAAGGATCAATATTTGGCCCAATATTATTCTCTAATTATATGCTGCCTTTTGATAATATTATTAGGAGACTGATGTTGCCCAAAAATAGCAAATATGTTAAAGTACTTAATGACAAACTGTGTGTCAATAAAGAGTGTATATTATTGTGTTTTGTTTATATACTTTAGTAATATCCATGATACTTACGCGATTTACTTCCGTTGAATGCAAATTAAAATAATTGATTGTTTATAATTAAGAAATCTAGAAGAACAAAACCCACCAAGAAAACTTTCACATAATGCTTAAAAAGTGTATAAATAAATTTCAGTTTGTTTATATTTTTCACTTGAGGACCTTTTCCAGCCAATGGGCCTCCCACTCATCGTCTCATTAATCGTTTCATTTGGATTGGTTTATTTGAGCAGAACAAATACTGGATCGATTCTCATTTTAAAAATAGAAATACTGCACTAACAGCCTGTTATTTAATGGAAGAAAGGAGAAGGATGGAGAAATGTGATCATTCTAGCGTACTTCCCTCAGCCTCTCCTTGCAGCGAAGCACAGGAAGTTTATTTCTGTGTAGTGGTGCCCTAGGGACCGCAGAGATTGAGTGAATGTGTGAGTGTGCTTACATACATACACATGTGACGGGTCTCTATTCCTTACTGACACGCATATGGAAGGCATGGTGGACCATACTAAAGCACACTCTGAAACATCTGAATGTCACAGGATGCTGGCTGTCAAGGTGAATCCAAAATTCTATGCAACACAAGGGATTTATGAGGACAAGGATCTGTGACTCAGAGACTTTAAAAATCACCCAGCAGAAACTTGTTCCATCGCGTCTCGGGTGGTTTTGTAGATATCTACTTGATCTGTCAGAATCCCTCAACAACAGAATCTGCTGCTGATAAGAAAACAAAATAAGCTCAGGCAGTTATACAAGGGATTTGGGTTCGTCGAATAACACCAGGCAATGGAATGAATTGTGCCTTTTAAGTTATCCATTTTAGACGTCTGATGGAAATCTGCTCTGCCAGAGAGATCTGAAAAAATATATCTCAGCAAAACCTTGGATTATTAGGTTTTTACATATGCAAAGTAAGAGTCAAAAAAGAATACTTCCACTTTCAAAGAGTCACAAAAATGTCTAATAATGGGGATGGTAGTAAATAAGAAAGGTGCAATTATCAAGCAAACATGGTCACGGCGACAGAGTGGAGATTAGTCCAAATCATCCAAATGATAATCTTCAGAAAATGCATGAATATGAACCAGTGTCCGGGGATGCTTGCTTTGCTTTTATTTCACCGTTTAGGTTGACATTTTGTCATCAATTTGAACACTTTTTCAAGTATGTTTAATACAAGGTGGGAACTGTGGTCTTCTACACGTGCAAACCAGTCCTTAATACTCAAATGTAGCTTAAGCAATCAACAAAAAACATATGTACATATTACTGTTTAGGTTAATCCTTTATGACCAAGTGCGCCAGAGTATATTTTACATTTTTACCTGCTGTGGCGCCATTTTTTGGAGTATTTGCCATACAGTAATACAACCCTTATATTCTAGATTCATATATATGGAGTTAGGTCAATATTAACTGAGAAAAGTGTCAAAACTACAATAAACCACAAAAAAACGTTTTTTTTCACATATTTTTTTTTCCAAATACAGACATGTCATAGTCATTTATACATTAATATTGTAAATAGAAAAAAGTTGCACTAACTGCAACCACAGTAAGTTTATTCTGAGCATATTTATTGCTTGGTTTTTGAGATACACTCAAATTTAAAAAGTAAGACAAAAAAATGAGCACTTTTTGCAGAAAACACCTACAAAATCAAAATAAACTATTTATAACTGTGCAATCAAATTACAAATTGAAAAAAGGTGTATCTAAGATACTTTTATGTTTCTAAGATGCATTAAGAATGCATTTAGACTCACGTCATGTCTTAGCTGTTTTCGATCAAGTGTGCAAAAAAACGTACACAATGTACATAATAAAAGTATTCAAATTCAGACATGGCACTTACAGAATACGACACTTTCGGAAAATTACAACTCTTATAAGCAAATTATTGTGTAGCATTTATTACTGTAGTTTTATAGTGTGAAACAGTGAGCACTCAATATTCATTTAATGTGGTTTAAAAAGTATTTTGTACAACTTAATTTTTTTTTAACATTTACAAAGTTGAGCATTTTGGACATTTGTGTATTTAGAAAAAGATTTTTTCATGATTGTTTTTTTTTTTTTTTTTTTTTTTGCGGATGATTGCAGTCATTATATACATATACCGGTATATGCATTATATTTCCGAGAACATCACCAGGGACAGCTCTCACCTGGCCTCTGGTCTGTTTGAACTGTTGCCTTCAGGAAGGTGCTATAGGTGCATCAGAACGAGGACAAACAGACTCAAGAACAGCTTTTTTCCAGAAGCCATCACTACCCTCAACTCCAACATGCGCACACAGGGACTTTAATCTACACTTCACCGGACCCTAAGCATCGGACGATAAAGGACAATAACCTTACAGGCGATAAAAACTATGATTGCTGTGCAATTGCAATTTAATACTATGCATATCTAGCTCTTAAACAGAACTGCCACCTCATCTACCCCCCCCCCTCTTTTTTGCACTATTATATTCTATTTGTACTTGTCACTTTATACATTTTGGTCTAACTATGTGTATTGCACTGTATTGCGAGATGCTCTAATCTCATTGTACATATTATAATGCAAATTGTATATGTGTATAATGACAATAAAAGGCATTCTATTCTATATTGTATTGTCCAAATTCCATATTTATGTTTAAGATGTAGGATATGATTAAAAAAATGGAACTGCAGCAGGTATAATAATAATTAAAAAAAAGATAAATAAGCTCAAAATAGATTTTGTTCTATGGCAGGTCACAAATGGTCAACATTATTCATTCATTGTTCACAAGCTTCTTTGTACCAGATATGCAGATTGGTCACTGCCTGTAAAACTATTATTGCTCCAAGACTTACATAGCTGGAGTTTTAAGCATTATCAATCCCAAAATGCTTTCACGCAGACTAAGATACGCCACACATATACCACTTGCTCATCAGAAAGCTGCAGAATGAATTGCATGAAATTGTACTGATGCTGTGAGATTCTAAAAAGAAAAGCCTTTCATCTCAGATATTCAGATTTCACACATTAAAGTAACAATAAACTCTAATTTTGAATAAATGACTGACAAAACTGGGTTAAACTGATATATTTTATGACTGAGGAGTAACCATTAGTGGTTCACTCGTGCATCCATTAACAGCCCTGCACAAGCTGCTTTTGATTGACAATGTTGGTAAGCAGTCACTCCTACTTTTGTGTTATTATTTCTATAATGACTGACATATGACCATTAAAAGCCCATCTGCACCAAAGCTTCCTTTGCCTGTAATACTGCACATTTCTCCCCTAATGGTGAATCCACAGCCTTGTATTTGACCTCTGCCACTCAAGCCATCTATCTAAGTGAACTAATCTTACTTCAGTCCAGACTGGTCGGGCATTTGAGGCTGCACTTTTGAAAGACAGATAAATTCAAAAAATGAAAGAGAGTGTTCTCTTGAAAAGTGGCAAAAGCAAACATTTGGCTCTTTTCCACTGATACAACACGGTACAGCTCGGCACAGTTCAGGTTAGTTTGGCCTGCTTGCTTTTTCATAAGCTTTAGTGTCACATCAAAGGGAGTGTGTTGTAATAGCCATCGTCAGAGTATTTTTGCCCCACCCCTTCTGTGACATAATAAAGAGCCAGCGATTTATTTGGTGAGCCATTGTGACCATGTAACTCAATGACGCAAACAATGACGACTCTCTCGGACCAATCAGCGCTCACATACGTTATGCCTGCTCAGTCAATCAAGAGAATGGCATCAGTGTAGAGCAATAGTGTTGGTTCAAGAACCACCTCGAAGCGAGTTCCAGAAATGGTGGTCCAGAAACTGAACTGTGCAGTGGAAAAAGCACCATATGCTCCTGATTTGTACTCTTTGCTACTTTGCTGTGTCTAACTGCCCTTCTAAAAGCAGGTTAAAACAGGCCGAGGTGATTCTTTTCCATGATTAATCATCTGATTGGTCAGTTGTTGGAACTCACTCATTGGCCAGAGCGTGCTCATTAAATTCTATAAAGAACTCGGCACCACCACATAGATTCACAATCGACAGCAATTGGTCATTTTGTGCTATAAACCACCAAATATACAGCATAAAATTAACACATGTTCAACGGCCTCCGCTGTTCTGTATTGTGCAATCTTTGTTTTTATGGCGGGTGTGTGATGTCTGTGATGTCACCAAGCGGAACTAGAATTACTTGAAGAATTACTACTAGAATTACTACTTCTTCAGTAGCTGTTACTTAATTCAGGTTGAAAAGTGGCATAAAACAGTATTCACATAGTTGAAAAGAAAAAATACTTTTTTAAATAAGTACTTACTGATTCATTTAATTGTAATCTTTTAAATCTGAAATACATATGAAACAAGACATAAATAAACATGAGGTTCTCACTCTGGGAACAACGGGATAAGTAAAGGTGAGAGAATTAAATTAGACATTCTGCTTCTTCCAGAACGGATGAGAATTAGAAATTGAGAATTTATTATTTTTCCAATCAATCCTCTCATCAGTGAAGGCACAGCTCGCTGTCTGAAAGACCTGCAGAGGAAAAATTTGTCTCGAAAGATAAAATAACACTTTGCTGCTTGTTAAACAAGTCATTAAAGTTCATAGTTCTTGCAGAGTCAGACTATTTGACAAATAAAGAATGCTGTGAAATCATTGATGAGACATGTACAAGAGTCTCTTCAGCAAAACAATCTACTTTTCCAGCATGTATGCAGACACCATGCAGATATAATGCGAGAGAATTGTCAGTTTTCTATTATTGAGGCACATTGCTGGTCTGGGTGGATGACTATTCATATGATTCAAGGACAGGCTCCTGACTACAAATATAAAACTGTACAAATGCACAATATAATCTCATTATACCCCACACAGCTGACTACTGTCGTTTATTTTACTGCAATCCAGAATGCTTGTGTATCTATATATATATGTTAGTGCTCCTAGTGAATACGACCACAAACGGTTAAAAAAAAAAGGTTACTCCACCAAAAGGTATTACCCAATGTAATTCCTTAACTATTTGCTGTATGTTAGCGCAGTCGTTTGTGCTAACTGAACTGCTGAGACAAAACAGACATGAAGTCATGTTTTCACTGTTCTTATCGCTTAAAAAATGTCCTGGTCAAAGGAGTCCAACCTAATGAAATACAGTCAGGGTTTTTGCCATCATTTACCTATACCCATCCCCCCACCTTCCAAACTAAATTACTTTAAAAACATTAAAATAACGCCTTCAATTTATATAGTACTTTTCTTGGCACTCAAAAATGCTTTACAATTTTCAGAGCATCATTCATTCACCAAACATTCATCTGTCATACCCATCCATACAGGACAATGTGAATGAAGTGGCTTGCCACAAGGGGCAGGATGGACCTGGCGAGGAATGAACCACCAACCTTAGGGTTATAGGACGACCAACTCTACCACTTTGTTACAACGAGACCTTATTCTCTAACCTCCAAAAACTAACATCGATCATACTGTGAAGAGGGGCTGGGCTTTCCCTCACCCTTCCCCAATCCCTTTCCACTCCCGCTTTCAGTCCAATGTCACCGTGTCCTGACACAACTAATGTAAACTGGCTCGTGGCTTGAGCCGAAGATACAAGGCTACTGGGGCGTGGCCAACCTTTGCTCCACAGCGGACGTGTGACTCCTCATAGACTGGGTTGATTTTCCGCCCATTTTAATTATTATTATTGTTTAATTGTTATTAAAGCTGTGTTCGTGATGCCTGTGTGTGTGTTTTTTTTATACAACGCGAAGTTTACCATTGGTGTTTGATCTACATCATTGACTTGAGTCTGGAGTTAGCGGCTCGTGCTAGCACCCTAGCAAGATGCCACTCTCCTTCTCATGGCTTTTTGTGTCATCTGAGGATACTTCTCTGGACTCAAGACACTTTTCTCAAGAGGTCCCGTATCTGGCTGATACAGATACGGGCATTGTACAGAAAATTGTGGCATCTGAAGATCTCCTTTGGAATTAACTAACCCTGTTTCCACTCTGAGGGCCAACAACAAGTCACATTATACAGCTGTATTTATTTAATAAACACAGTATACATTGTCATTTTCCTGTCTCTTTAATGCAGTGATTCCAGATGTGGCGCTCCGTTCACTATACCAAGTGGCCAGACTATATATTTAAAGTTTAAAATGAGTTAAAGTAACACTCTGGATTCAATTGCTTTACAAAAACAGAAGTAACATTTACATAACAAATTTCGGGAGGAGTTATCATGCCATGCCTTGATTCTTCCTCCATCATTCATCCGAGCAACCCGTCCTTCCTCCCTTTGGGGATTTAAGTCACAGATAGCATTCACTTATGCCACTTTCCATCAACCTGGTTTGTCAATCTGGGAAGCTTTTAGCTTTCCACAACTATCTGTACCTTTTAGTGTTACTTTATGTTCCCACTTGGATGATGTTCTAAAATCAGGTTAAAAAAAGACCATGATGATACTTTGGTTAGCAGTGGTTTCACCCTGCCCTCCAAATTAGTTTGGATCTGGACTTTTGTGGACATTTTCAAACTAGAGTTGCAGCTGTGCTGCGATATTGAGGGGGGTGGGGGGGTCTAAGTGATACTCAATTAGGAGACATCCAAATGGAAAGTAATTGAAATGTAAATTGTAAACTTGGGTGCATAAAAAGCTATAAAGCCAAAGAAACCCCAGATCACATCTCTAGCTCACAAGAGCTGTTTAGAGGGAACACAAAGCATCTTTGGCCATTTACCGCTATAAAGAATGCACATAATACCAAATTTGCTATAATTGCATCTCAGAGTCCGAGACAAACCAAAGCTGGAGAGAAGAGGCAGGAGATTGGTTTTAGAGAAGCTTACTAATCTATCTCTCAGCCTTTGGAGCCTCCCTTGAGGACTGCTGGAAGAGATAAGGATGTAGACACCAGCACTGGCTGATTTACGGCCAGCCAGCAGATGAATCCCGGTGGTAACATCTGAGCTGGGGTCATCAGTGATAAACTCAGTGGTAAAAAATACAGCAGGGAAGACATAACATTCCTTATGGACAGACAGTTGGGGGTTAGTTTAGGGCACCACAGCCAACAGAAACCAATGGGGGATTTGAGTTTGGGATAGAACAATAAAAAGTTTTGTTAAGGAACACACTTTTGCACCAGCTGAACTTTAACATACACCAAAGAGCATTAACTCTCAAATGTTGGACATAAATCTGATCATGAATCTTAGTTAGTGAGCACTTCTCCATTGCCGAGCCCGAGCTTCTCTGATATCAAGGTGCTTATTTGTGAACAATATTTGAGAGCAATGGGTCTTCTGTGAATGCAGAAAACGCTCAGTTCGTACAAAATGGAAGCAAAACCAAAAGTTTTGCATTTGTTTTTACTCGATGCATTTGAAACAATTGAAAACATTGTCAGATATTGGTCGTTTTTTTAAAGCTAATGGTAAGAATTTACACCAAAATATGACAATTGTCTTTAGAAATTCTACACAAATTTCTCTGCAAAAATAAGAATAGCTTCCAAAAATGGAATTCCTTTATTTTCTATTGCTCTGCGCAACATTTGCAGCCATGCAACATTCACACTTCTGCCTTTGACAGAAACTTTTGTCCAGAGTGAATTCAAGGACTAAAAAGATTTATAAAGTTTTTGTTTTTGTAGAGGTTCAAACCCACAGCCACTGCAGCGTTTTACTGAGCGACAAGAAAGAAAAAAATGGTGTGTGCTCATACAAAACAATAATTGTTTGTTTTTATTACTACACAAAAACAATTAATGGTTAATAATGTCACTGAAAGAAATTAATATACTCCTGCTCACTTTCTACCACACAGCTGACATTTATATCAAGCACATGAGAAGTGTCAATCACCTAAAGCCAGAGGCAATAAGCACTATTCAATAAATTGTTAGCGCAGGCTTGCTAAACTGCTTCCCAATGAAATATTTCCTCCTGATTTTGTCCTGAGGACTAATTTCTTCTATAACTGCCCTAATCCAAAGGAATGAATGTCTGCTTGAGGGTACTTCATTGATTACAGTCTCCTCATTTCCTCTCCACAGATATTTGTTCACCAGCAGCGATTTGTCGTCAGTGTTGAAAAGAAAGCAATTCACTTTTAATCAATCTACAGTGGCTCAGCTGCACCCAGCTCACTTGTTTCATGCCAGCAAAGTAGTCCAAATGCAAAAGATGGCAGGCGTGAAAAAGAAGAAGAGGGGAAATGTCAGGTATCGCCAAGTGTCATCTGTCCAAAAGCACAATTAACTTATGTGAGGAGATTTTTAACCAACACATTTATGTTAACGGCACTGGGAGCCAGGCTGACAGAAGAGACTCACTTCTAATTCAACATTCTTTCAGTGTGTGCAAAAAAAATCAATCCATTTCTTTTACAAATTGGACACGACTGCAGCAAGAGCACTAATAAAATGATAAAGCTATATTTAACGCAAATTAAGGCTGGAGTGAGCTGTTTGTGCTTGGTCGGTAAAATTATGCAGACACTTTTATTATTTTTAAGTCAAGTCATGTCAAGTGTTTTTCTGTTGAGCTTTTATGCAGATGTTTCACAGAGGACGACCCTAATGTAAATGAGTTCTAGTATGAACATGTTTATAGGACAATGGCTTAGGGCAGGGGTGTCAAACTCCAATCCTGGAGGGCCGGAACCCTGCAGAGCTTACTTCCAACCCTGCTCAGAGAGATGAAACTTACAAACTAAAGGACCCAACGAGCTGCCTCAGGTGTGTTTAGTTGAGGTTGGAGCTAAACTGTGCAGGGCTGTGGCCCTCCAGGAACTGAGTTTGACACCCGTGGCTCAGGGCATATTGAGGTTGTAATTGTTATTATCTTTTAAAACCTTAAATTGAAGTGGGAAATTTTCAATAATTAATTAACTCAGGAGATCTATTTTAGACATG
Source organism: Danionella cerebrum (assembly GCA_007224835.1). Taxonomy (NCBI): domain Eukaryota; kingdom Metazoa; phylum Chordata; class Actinopteri; order Cypriniformes; family Danionidae; genus Danionella; species Danionella cerebrum. The sequence continues at coordinate 125,581 of SRMA01025756.1, forward strand.
TGGACACACAGAGCGCCCAGACTAAAACCCACACTCACAGTTCCAATTTACATGGTGAGCTACATGCTACTCCACCCAGAGTTCTATTCCTTTATGTGTGCCCAGTGCTGCTGCAGCCGCCTCAAAGGGGAACCAAGCTAACCAAACAAGGGTTTACCCCTTCATGAGTTGTGAAAGTTCATAGAGAAGATAATCATCTGTTTGTTTTTTCTATTTTCATTGTGCATTCTGATTGAAGATATGGAAATGAAAACACACATGTATACTACTAAAAATTTTAATGATTATACACTTCAAAATACAGTGAAAAATATAGACTTTTAGAAAGTGAATTAAGGGCATTTCATCATATTGTGAACATAAAGGTGGTGTAAAATGTAATTGACCCCCAAAGTGTTGGATTAACAATTCACAGTGTAAAAAAGTACACTTTGACAGTGTAGATTATGGGTGTAAAAGTATATGTTTTTACATTTAGACCTAAAAGTGCAAAAATGGGCCAAAATTATGACTCCGCCCACATCAGGTTCTGTCTCGAGGAGAGACAATGCCATTTTGTCTAGTGAAGTGTTATTTTTTACCATTTTGAAGTGGCACTTTAGCACTCTGGATTCAACACTTCAACCTGTGTACTTTTTACACTGAATAGATTGGGACCATTGATGATCTGAGCGGTTTGAAACTTAACACTTTAAGTGTTGGATTGACTCACTGCTAAATTTACTGTCTGAATGAATGCTAGGTACAAGTGATGTGCACACTAAAGTCCAATGTACACTTCAACTTACAGCCTAATCTGTGGCAGACCCCCATGCAAGAGTGGCTTGTGCACTTAAAAAAAATGTGACTTCATGGATGGGAAGACCTGTGATTGGTTGGTTTGGTAGAAGAGTACTTTTGCAGTGATGCAGCTGTGTTCGCCATCGTTTTTCACTTCCCTCCCTTCTAAACGCCATTTTCAAACCATACTCATCAAACTAAAATGTAACTTTGTCCTTGATTTAAACATCAAACAACTGAGCAAAGTCTGCACTTAATTCCACTTAAAGACTCCTGCATCTCACTCAAGCGTTACACATGTCCTGCCATTTCCTCCCCAGTCATTCACATCACAGCCTCAGAGCCTCCAGACATGACGTAGCTGACACAAGCAGCCCATGCAAAGCCACACAGTTACATAATCCACTTTGAAGTCACAAGCTAACTACTTGTAAGGTGAGAGAGCCTGAGAAATAACAAAGTATGCTGAAAAATCAACTCCAAATTAACTAAAATGCCTCCATTGCCATGGGATCCCAGCAGTTTCCATAGATACCATCTTTAAGGTGAAGGACGGAGGCGTCTTTGTCTGTAGAACTGCTTCTACAGCCATAGATATTAATCTTTGAGAGGGGTATGAAATAGTGTGCATTCAGAGTGTGGATTTCAGAGACAAGATGTTACGTGTGCCTCTCTAGACGTCCGCGGTTATTGGCTAAACTTGAGTACTGCACATTCAAGCCACCATCATTTTGACACAACAAGTTTGATGTATCCATGGCTGCGGAACTAATGGATAAAAGATTCCTAAATGTTTAAAGAGAATCTGTTTAAGTTAAAAATGTAATATGTCAAGAAAAAAAGAGATATAGCACTCTTGGACATTTCCATCAACTTTGTTAACCCTTATTGGTGATGTTTTCAGCCACTTCAGGGTGGTTTTGAGATTAAATTTAGCCGCAAATTTTTCTCTGTTTCAGCAAATTGAATGATCTTTGGTGACAAATCTTATTTTGACACATATTTTGGGAAACTGCTTTAATTTTTTTCAAAAACTCAAAAATGCACCCTGGAACCACCAAATCACTCGAAAGTCTTTTCAAAGGTGTTCACTAATGCACAAGGTTTAAAATGCTCAGACACCCAATGATCCCAATCATTACACATCCAGGATATCAAAATGCCCATAAGTTGAACACTGAATGTGAAGTGTCAGGGAATTAGCAAAAGAGTCCAAATAAAGTAATTGCCCAATTGTCCACAGACCATTTCTTTATCTTCATCCTTCCTGGCTAATGTTTTGGTCAATTTTGCTCTTTACCAGATTGTTTTTTACAAGGACAACCAATGAAAGCTGGCTTTTTTGATGATGAGAGCAGGATGAAAAAGAGTCGCAGGGTGCTGTTGATTCCACATTTTTATGGCAACTTCTCACAGGAAACAGGAAAGAAATAGCGTGCCGCTAATCCTTTCTTTTCTCCACATTTCTGTCAAATAGCTCCCTGTGATCGGCCCCCAACATAAACCACTCAACATGATTTTTTTCAAGGTGTTCTTTGATTTCTTCTCTGTCATTGTCTTCTTTACCACAATGTACCATCTTCAGGCAGGGAGCATCAGTGTTTCCTTGACCCAGACGAAGAGCACAGTGCTGAGAAGACACCCAAAGATTGGTGTGAGTCTCAATTCGGATCGGTGCGTCGTCATACTTGTTACATAATTTAATTCTTTAGTTCTCAGTGGTTAATGTTATTTCAAATGGTTATTTTTCATTTTATTATCATTTAGTTTAATTTAAGAAATAATGTGGATAGAGAAAAGGGAATGAGCTCGGCAAAGGACCACAAGCTCTCAGACCCGAGTTCCCTCCCACAGGAAGTGGGTCGGATCTAATGGGAATAGATTATTAGAAAGACTGTTTTGTGGAAAACTGGTTTGTGTTCTCTGGTTTTAGTGTGATTGATTCTTAGGGAGAGTGGGATTTGTGTGCGAGTTCAGACAAACACTCTTTCCTTAATTGTTGACCCAGGAGCAACCCCTTTTTTTACATTCACAAGTATATCTATAGGTTTGTGTGTCTGGGAAAAATATACAAATTATATATGAATATATATTTTTGTATATTAAGCAATCACTTGGGATTGTTTGGAATAAGACGCCAATACAGTCTCTCTTTATGTTGGTATTAAAATATTCAACCACTTGTACTATATGAGCTTAAATTACACAGTTTAGCTGATAAATACGACAAGCAATCAGGAAAAAAAAAAACAACAAAAAAACATTAGGTCAGGCATACAGCTCCCCGGCATCAAGGTAGGGGGCACTGGTGATCCAAAGAGATCACAAGACCTCTGCTAAAGAATTATAGAATAAGTCATAGCAGAGTGGCTTTCTTTACGGATATTTTTAAAAATGAAGAAAGAAAAGCAACACTTCTACAAACAAACAATCAATTCTTTTATTCAGAAGGAGCCTGAATTTTATTCAAATGGATAAGTAAAGGCATATTATACTTTTTACATTTTCATGCTTTTTTTGTATACCATATAATAAAAAAAATAATACAACACAGATATTCATGGGAAGTCATAAACACCCTCAGCCTGGCTAATGATTTGTATACATTTCAAAGGCTAAGAATAATTTCTTTGAAATATAGTGATTTTTTTCTTCCCAATGGAGGCTTTTTTTGTCAGACAGACTGGTACCTAATTGTGTAGCTTTTTAAAAGATGGATGCCTTAAAATTGTGTGTTGCTCAGAACAAGTGTCTATTGTTCTCTCCACTTTCACACATTTTCTCTGTACTTCTCTTTCATCTGTCCCTGTAACAACCGCCAACTCTGAATCGTTCAGGTTCTCCATTGTCGGCTAATGTCAGACCTGGAATCAATTCACTCATGGCCTACAGGCTTAAATAGACGAGGACAACAACTAAAGCATAGAGTACCGTGAAGCAAAGATGAAACAGCCTGCGAGGAACTGAGGATAGAGTGAGTCTGACGGTCAGAAGATATAGCAGACAACATAAGCCAAGTTTTTCAAGGTGTGCTTGAGAAATTATCCATTTTAGGACTTGCTCTGCTTAAATATTGCATTCAAAGAAACGTCAGATGTTTACACTGGATTTAAGTGACATACTTGATCACATATTGATCTCAATGGGATCGAACCCTCAGGTTAGCATAGCTAGCACAATGGGCAAACAGGTAAAGCAACACACAATTGACAGGGTCCGACGCTTAACTAAAGGATGGTGGTTTGAAATAAATATAGAAAAAAAACCTTTTTCAGTCAGAAGGTGCAGGATAAGTGTGAAATATATTGTGCCACAGTTTATTGTGATGCAAAAGTCACATTTGTGGAGTTACTGAAATAAATACCACCCCACTTGGTGTAAAAGAAGTGTGTTCCTAGTTACTTTCTCCGAGTTAGCACTGCCCCTAGTGGGTGGATGATATTACATGCTCCTGGTGTTATGAGCTTTATAATCTTTTACATTTTTTTTTTATTTTATTTTGTTTCAATAGCTGGTAATACATTTGTTTAGTAAAGCTTTTATTGTATTTATTTAGCTTTATGTCATGAGATACTGTATAATGGACATAATAATGAATCGTGTCCACAACTTGATAATCAGAGGATATCTTCAGAGGATAAGTTGGAAGCAAAAACAGCGACTATAGGAAGCTAATTCTCAATGTGAAAGTAAAAATATGTAAAAATAGAAACAAATAGAGACACAAATTTCCGAGGGAAATGTTTCATTCAGAAGCTACATATTAAACCACTACCCAGGATAACTTGGCTAAAAATGCCAGATACAACAGTGCGTAATGCAAATTCCACACATACGAAAATCACCCACTACACTGCATTTCAACACTCTTGGATAATAATTGTTTTATTGTGGCAGACAAAGTACACAAACCAAGAACTTTAGTTAAAGTAGAGATCCACTCTGTAAAATATTACAATTTATAAAAGTAAAAGTGCTCTCTTCAAATTTTCAGTTGAGTAAAAGCACAAAAGTATTTGCCTTAAAATGTACTTAAGTATCCAAAGTTCTCTGATTTATTATGTCTATAATATATCATTATTATTTTTGTAAAGAGTCTTGCTAAAATAATATGTGAAAAACACTTTATTAAATGATCATGAGCTCGAATCTAAATTTTCTTTTGAACAAAATAAAAAAAAATAATAATAATAATAAAAAAAAACACGATTCAGAGCAGCCTTTTTCAATTTAAGGTTTATTTTTGACATAGCTTCAAGTTCAAGTAAAAAAAAATGTTCACAAGTTTTCTTTTACCATTTTGTACCTAAATGTCTTAAATATGCATAAATAAAATCTGCTCATTTCAGATTACTTTAACAGAAACTAGTTTCGGGAGTTTCTTGCATCATTTATAAAGGCAGCAGCCAAAACATATCTAAAACAGATCGCATGCTGTGCCTTGATTTTTATCCACTCATAAATAATATATAACGACTGATTTTGCAAAATGTAGTTCAGTAAAAAGTAAGCTTTTGAAATGCAGTGAAATTGGAGCCCCCCCAAAGTAACTATTTTACTTGAGTAAAATACAAATACTTTAAAAGTACAGTAAGTACAGTAACAAATTACATTTACTTCGTTACTGCCCACCACTGGTAAATAATAGCCTTTTCAATGCATTTAGTTTATCCCTCTTGACGACCTCTGCACCTTTCACAATTTTCAAAAAACAACATTCCTTAAAAACAGTGTTTCGAATAAGCAAAAATTGCCCCTGGTCCCACCCACCACTGTGCTTCCATCACATACCCTTCTGAGTTAACCCCGCCGGTTGAAAACGTAAAGAAACATATGTGCAGAGTTTTTTATTAACACGATCAAATGGATGTTTATATTTGCATCCAAACAACCGAACACTCACTGGGTCTGCATTCATCCGTAATGCTTATTACACTTCCAGGTCAGCTTTTTAGTCGGATTTCGTATTTGCTCTACGTGGATTTGAGACGCATTTGCAGTCAATCTAATTTGTTTGGGGCGGGGCTTATAAAGAATTACAAAAACATGCACACACAACTGTAAAGATGATGTGTGGGATGTCTCTGGTGATAGAACAATAACAAAATAACAGAAAAGTAGAAAGATCTAAAAAGCAGATTTTGCATAATTTGGTCTCTTTAAAGCCAGAAAAGCTGAATTTTAAAGACTGTGACTCTAAAAGGATCTTAGCTGCATGAAATCAAAGGAAATATTTTAGCAAGTGAAAATGATATTACGACCAATGGCCCGCTCTTTGAATGTATCCAAGCACACCGCCCAGAGCAGTGGGCAGCCAGGGCTGGGGCACCTAAGGGCAGTGTAGACGTGGTTGTTAGAGATGGCAGAGAGTGGGGTTTAATCACTCACCACACCTTTAACTCCTTATAAAACCCCCAATGAGCAGGGATTTGGTTGCAAAAACTGTAAATAAAAAGCATTTTTGAGTTCTATATGTTTTGGGTCCTCTTCTATTCTCTTCATCTCCCCTGTGCCAGGAAGTGTTGGATAAACATGATTGATAGACTATTGTGTCGATATCAGAGTTGCATTTTATGTCTGACTAAAGAATGATTGGCTTTGATTTTCTAGATCCCACTTTGATTCTGCTGCACATGAACAGACACGGCACATATTCACATCAAGTAGGAGAAAAGAAAAGAAAATCAAGTCTCACAGATACGTAAAAAAGGAAGAATGGCTGTCCTTGTACACGCTTTTATCTCTCCACCCCCTTCTATGTGTTCATACTCATCTAAAGTAGAGCTGAGCCAAGTTTCCTCTGACTGGCTCAAACTCCTACACTGTACTGGCCATCTGCTCCTCTATTCAGCAGAATACCTTGAAGATGGCCAGAAAATTGAATTTTGTGATTATCAAGCATGTAATGGTGACAGTGAATAATTATTTGGTGGTAGAGGTACAGGATTCTGTTTGTTGCCCCTTTGTGGTTGTTTTTTTCAATGCCTGCCATATGAAAAGTTGTCAAATCTCTTCATAAATTTAATCTCCCCACCCCTCCCCTGCTGCTACTGTTTGTTGTGGTTCTTGGGTCACTTATGCTGGTCTCAGACTGCACTGATTCTCAGAAAAAGCATTGATTCTAGTTTTAGAATTGCAGGGCAGTCGCAAGCTGGTTGTGAGGTATTTGGCGTGCTAAATATCTGGAGCTGTCGGCAAGTCATAATCAGGAAATGTGTGAAATGTGTTGAATTCAGAAACATCTGGATGCTGCTCCAGACAGTTCTTCAGTATAAAATAATCTGTGACATGATTGCTCGGACAATCAGGCAGTCTGAACCCAGCTTTAATTATCGCTATAAGATGGAGTGCTGCATTCTGCTGCCGCGCCATGGATCTTTTTGAGGAGGCGTAGCATATTTGTTTCCAGGTACATGTCAATCCATTTCCATTCATTAAGAGAACAAAATAATCCCTTCCTGATAAACTGGTGCCAAATAAAAAAATAAATATGATGTTCCTTTATTAAGAGAAGGCCGTTTTTCATATATAATATTTTTTCTTGCATTTAGAGCATTTAGAACATTTTGACATTCCATCAGATTTTTTTATGCAATATGCGCTTTAAAAAAGGAGGTGGAAACATAGCTAATATTTGCTGGAGTCATTAACACAAGATAACATGTCATCAGTATGCCACCATGGATATAGTCATGATTTTCCAGATTTGCAGACCTCCCATCATTCTTTTCTTGTTGGTTCTGGTCTCAACACATTGGAAAGCAGTCACGTAATGTTGACATGCACCAATGTTTCCACAGATCTTCTTTTTTTTTTTTTTTTTGCTATTGAATACATATTTAATTAAAGCTTCTACTCTCATGATCTTTTAACATTTGCCAAAAATGCGACCAGTCATTGGTAAAATGACTATGGAAGTATGTTATGTCTTCAATGTTTGCCAAAAATCATCAGACATTTTTCACTATAGTGACTGGCAGACCCCCATGACCCATTAGGGAATAATCAGGTTGGAATGAATGAATGAGATCTAGCGAATGTAACCAATAACACACCATCACATCGATACAATCAGTAGAAATAGATATTATTTTTTCAAAAACATATTTGTTTTCTTTTATCATTTTATTCGGCAAGAAAAGTTGAATGTTTAATTATGTAGCTGTTATTCTTTCTCATTCTCTCTTTTTTCTGTCTTTCTACTGTTTAACACTCTCTGTATCACTTTTACGATCTATCTCGACTCTGATTTCGCTGGATCTGATGATGATCGATCTCAATATTCTTCTCTCTAGAAACACCCATGGCTCTGATGTGATACTCAATACTACTTTGAGATTATACTCGACTTTCTTTACTTTTTGGGGGGCAAGTAATGGTACTTTTACTTGAGTATGACATTTCAGTACTCTGTACACCACTGGTGACTCCACATTTTGCCAGTAACATGGAAAATATAGAGATCTAGAGTGGTGTAAATGGAAATAAAACTGTTTTGTTATTGGTAGCATTGCTATATGAAGCATTGTTCAAAGGCTGCATGCAACTGCGTGTCAGTGCATCATCAAAAACAGACATTATAATCATGAAGCAGTCATAAATTCAATAGATTACTTATTTCATCTTTAACAGCATGCTATTTGTTCCATGTCTCCCATTTGTTTCTTTCCATTACGTAGAGATGAAGCTGTACAATATTAAAGATCTAAAAATCTATGATCCTGTTCAAAACTACTATGTGGAATATGAAGCTTGATCCTCTGAAGATTGCACATTTCACTATATAAATTAGCAACAAGAAAGGATGACTGCATGCAAATTCCATGAGATGGGCTGGACTGTAATAAATTGTTGAATAAAGATGTGTGATCATGGAAGAGTGATGTATTTGGAGCTCTGCAACATTGTTGACTGAATACTGATGCATCACATATTTCAACAAGGGACAAGTAATCAAGCAAAGCTGAGTCTGCACATTAAAGCAAATGTGAATAAATCAGCCCTCTTGGTTTATTTCAAAATGAATCAGCCGTTGTAAACAAATCCAGTGAATCAGACAAGTAATGCTCATCACCAGTGAAAAATCCTTTGGTTTGAATGCCTAAAATGTCCAAACATGAAAAGAAAGCATCCTTAAAAGTGCCTGATCTTTGGCACCTACTTCTATGGCACCCGGGTCCCTCTAAGCGAGGCCTTAAAGCAGCTTAACATGCTCACTGCCAGCTTAGTAGTGCATTAATGCATGAAACAGCAGGTCATTCTGTACAAAAGAAAAAAAATAAGCTCAGACAGGCATAATAAATAAAAAAAAAAGTATGATTTATGTGTGTTTGAATGTGTCGGAAGTCAAGCAGACGTTAACAATGAAGCCTGTGTTAAGTAAATGGATAGATTTCTTTAAAGTGAGACTTAAACAAGGGCACAAACGACCTGTTTAAAGATAAATAAAGATTTAAACATGAAGCGGCTCCCCGGTTTGTCATCACACCTCACCAGACAGCCCAAGGTCTTCCCAGATACCTCTGAACATTGAATGCATGCCCCGTTCACATCCCTAATGAGTTTGCAAAGTGAATCATGGCCTGCTCTTCCCCTCTAATGGAGCTCATAGTCTCAGGCTGATGATTTGCGGATGCGATTTCCAACCACAGAACTCCATGTTTTACAAGTGCACTCTGAATATAATCAAGCAGGCAGTGGATGGAGGAAGCGGACCGGCACAAATGTGTTGGAGTTAACAGTAGTGCCATGGAGGTGGCCATTCTCATTTCCTGGATAGCTGAGTTAAGTTCGATACCAGATATACAAGTGTTTGGGCCAATCAGGAGTGGCTGTTGTTGCCATGGCAATCAGGAAGAAAGTGGGTGGCAGAGGAAACCGAAGGCAACAGCAAAGGCCTTAAAAGAGCACAAAAGGTGAAAAGATCAAAAGGCTTTGGAAAGGAAAAGCTTCTTCGAGAAGCCTATTGGTATGGCAACGTCAATAAATGCATACTAAGAAACGAGTCATACAAATATGCAAAGAAATAATATTTTTAGTAAAATCTGTATCTTTCCGGAGAATATCTGCCAAGAGAACACAACAAACAAATTTTCCACTGAGAAAACAAATAAACAGAGAGATTGTGGAGCAAGGGTTCATGAATCTCATAACGAAACTCGTAAATGCGGATAGTTATACCACTATTATCTTACACCGACAAAGAGGAATAACGATTGGCTGATTATGAGCTGGCATATTCAAAAATGCCATCAGAGACGAGTTGTTGATATGGGTTGTGGAAATGCATAGCTTTTTTCTCTCTTCCACAACAAAAGAGGGACAAAAAAATGTAAAAGAAGCGTGGGGAATTATATACATTGACCGCGCGTGTGCAAACAGAAACAGAGCCGCAGGGTTTTAGAGCTCATTATGGGTGATTTTAGAGGTTGTAGAGTGCTGATTTGGAGTGCTGCCAAAACCAAAGAGAAATGAACATGATCCAGAGGCACAGACACAGAGTTATAATGTGTAGGGCTCTCCATCCCATCAGAAGTATGTTCAACATCAATGTTGAATGCTCAATTTGATCATGGTGCAGTTGGTTCATCCAGGAAGTCCCTGCACATACCTGCCAAAAATAGCAGACACGACACTATAGCACATTATAAACAAATTAAAAAGAAATAATTAAACTATGAGTTTCATTTAAGGACTATTCATTTAGTGCATTCCGTTTATTTCCTTTTTTTGTATTTATTCAATCAGTTTTGCTTTTAAAAGGTGTTTTAATGCACCACTCAACCTGTTAACCAATTTGCATTTATGGCAAGCCAAAAGGGTCATTAACAGGCACCTGCCAGACACGTTTATTAATTTAATGCAGATGAAATGAGAGGCGTTTACTCACTGTGAAAATGAGAGGGAGGAGCTCATTATGCGGACAATCGAAACGGCGTTTGAAACCACGGTTATGTCTGCCCAAACTGGTGTTTTTAGAAGGTACGTTTACAACGCCTGTTTTGTTTTTGTCTGAGTTATATTCATAAACGCTTCTGGCTGTTGCCTGTTAATGACCCTTTTGGCTTGCCATATGAATTAGCACAGTACATTTAAGATACTACACCAATAAACTTGCCTTACTTTTTGGTTATAAAATTATAAACAACCTGCATTTTGCCGGGTTTTTTGTTCCCTAAATTTAAGTATCAAGGTAAGAACATGAAGAGCCAAGCACCGAGGTTATGGATAAATTTGTGCTTTTGTTGTGCTACCAAGTGATTCAGGCACAAAAAATACTATTTTTAATCAAACAAAGGAAAACTAATCATAGTCTTGGCTTTTTACTTTTACTAAAAGACTATCAGTCTCACTTTAACTGAGAGTTTTCGCACCTCACTTTTAAAAAACCCAGTGAAAGGAGCGTGGTCAGCCTTGAGTTAAGCAGCAGATGCATTTTTTTTTTGCATAAAAATAGGCGGGAATTTATCACTGCTCATTTTTTCTCACACATAATTCAACTACTTACATTATTCATGCATCAGAGAGCAGTGTAGAAGCGAAAGATTGTTCAGATGCTTCTCGACTTTGTTTAGTACAATGGCCTCTGGGGATCATTGTTAACAGTGGGAGCACAATCAAAGACCTTCGTATAATGTGGTGGCGAAATAGGGCACAATGTCATATTATTTCAGTCTGTTTACTCTCATTAACAGAATGAAATATTGCTGATGGCAAATGCATCGAGCTCAGTTGTATTTATGGATGTGATCACTTAGCCTTTACCCAACAGCCATGTGGGAACGAAAGCAAAGCATTAACAAAAATCTTAAACCTGAGTCCATGTCTGGTATCAATGAAAAAAAAAAATTGAAAATGGTCGTTGCCAAAGACTAGAGGTGTAGGGAGACCCGAATCTTATGCATATTTATATAAAAATTTGATGATAGAAAGGCTTACCTGAGATATTTGCACAGCATCTCTACCCTTTCTCCTTTTATGCTAAGTTTCCCAGCAAAATTAATTGGACTAAAACAAGAGTGGGGTAAACATATGTTTGAATCACTTTTCATATAGAAACACACTTCATTAAAACTAGGCTTGCATAAATATATTATAAAAGCTTCATAATGTAATCAATTACTAAAACATGAACTCAGGTATGCATACCTAAGGCATGAGAATGGTTCATTTCTCCACAACCAATCAGAAGCTAGGCTAACAGGTCTAGGCGTTTGACTATGACATCATCAGCATGAGCATAAGGTACATAAAGATGATTAACTTCACTCAGAAGTTTGAAAAACAAAAATGAAGGCCATTAATTTAAACATAATGTGCTAGTTAATGTCATACTTTGGAAATATAAAAAAGACTGATGCAGTGACTGGTGTTAGAAGACAAATCTGAGAAGATTATAGAAATTTGCTTTATTTTCAGAAGAATTTAGTAACAATTGTACTATATACTTGCCCAATATAGTAATGTTATTAGTGCAACCTTCTCTACACCAACGTTAGCAAACTTTGTCTTTCTACTCTCATACCTCCCTTCCACAGCGCTAATGTATATGTGCTGCACTCTTTATTTACAGCGATTCATTCACCAGTCAGTACCAGTTCCATTTATTACCAGTCACCCTGTCAATCACATCACAGGCATTCGTTCTTTTCAGCTGGCGACAGACTCCCAACGTCTGCAGTGCTGAATGTTTAGCATACCAATCAGGAGCTCCATACAACGCTAGAAAACCAGACACGGAAAAAAAAGAGGCAAGGAAGTAGGGAATTTAGAGGCGAACAAATGAAAGAGAGCAAAACTAGAAATACAAAATGAAGGTCGACATGTTGAGGTACAAGTGTAGAGAATAGAAATATATTTTTATGCATTGTTTATGCAAACAGTAGGATGACTCTATTCAAAATGGCAAAAATAGATCTAAAACAAACAACAAGCAGAATACAAAGCAAAAGCTGAACTACGGGCATGAACACTAGCAGACAAAATCAATGCCACACAACCCAAGTCTCCTTGCAGCCTGATTCCATCAATATTTAGGCTTGCTGAAGTAGCAGACTTCAGAAAAAAAAAATAAAATGAGGGAAAGACAAATGGTATTTCCACACAGAGGTCAGAGAAGACACAGTATTTAATCTCTCCGTTTTTCATAGGAGTGAAAGAAAAACCTGGAGTTTTGCCTTAATTTCTCTTAAAATCTAGTGCAGGATTGTTGACAAAATTCAACTGGGAACAAGATTCTTTTCATATAATTGCAAGTGAGAAAATCAAATGTGGCTCATTGAACTGGTGCATGCAACCATTGCCGGCCAATATAAAGTACATTTAAACTTAAAATTTCAATCTTATCCTTATGAACAGTTTATAATTTGCTGCATGCCAAGTTGTTGAATCTGGAAGTTGAAAACTTGAGCAAAAGAGACAAGGTTTGATGGTTGAGACCAAAGCATTGACACTATACATCCTACTGTAACAAACAGGAGCTACCCATTCAACAATAATACATCTCAAGCAGAGCAACATCTTGTCTTCAAAGGGTATGCATCAATGTCACTCTCCCACCGGGCTACATTACAGACAAAACAAGTGGTAAAAGGGCCGTGTTTGATGTATAAAAGAGCTCACAATTTGTTGAAAAATTACTTTGTGCAGCCATTCAAAACCACAGGCCCCACTCCACAATACTCAACCTAAGCAGAATACTGATTATAGATTCTAGCTTCAGGACACTGGACAAATCCAAAAATTACCAAACATCACAACATGTAAAATAAAATGTTAAAAATGCGTCATTCAGGTTCATTTTACAGATCCCAAATCGCTGCCACCAATGCCATCTATTGGTGCGACTTTAGGGAGCTCTTGGAAGTACAATACCTGTGATATGGCTTGTGTCAAGTTCACAAAAGGTGCTTGGAACAGTGTTTAAAGTTTTGATATAATTTTCATGAAGTTTTAATTTTTTTTGAGGGATTTATGAATTTTTATTTTGTTTTTACTTTAGATTTTTGTAATAAAACAGAAAAACTGTTAATTCTCTATTTTGGTGATTTTTGCTGTAAAAAATGACGTAATTGTATTAGTGTGTAATGAAAAAAATATGTATCCAAAAGGGAAGCTGAAGATGTACTTAAAGATGATATCAAGCATTGCTACAAGAAAACTAAAAAAAAAAAAAAAAAAAAAAAAAAACAAAATTAGTCAGAGATTAAACTGAAATGATTTCTCAGCATCTCTGCAAAGTTAAAATAATTAAGCTTTTTTTTCATCTTTGCTACATCAACAATATCTATCTGCCTGTGGCTCTACAAAGTGACACTTTTCCCCATCACCTCTGGAAGGAGAAAAGAAACGGGCCATGCGTGGGAAGAATCTTCAGAGATCATTATTAAATTATTGAATCAGTCAAGGGTATTTAAAGTTTCATGGCCAGCCATTAGCATCTTGGAGAGCAGCAGATAAAGCTGCGCATCAGACACAAACAGGCAATAGACTTAACAGTGGAGCGCAAAGATTACAGCAAAAGGCGACAAGGCTTTGCCTGACCTACATAGAAACAGCAGAGCAGCGCATTCAAAGCCTAGGCCCCCTGTGACGAAGCACATGGGCCGACTCTGCTACCCATGGGGATAAAGATAGACAAATGTACAGAGGCAGAACACACATATTATGAGAGACTCCTTGTAACCACTGGATTTGATAGAAACACAAAGCAAAACACAAGAGATTTGACTTAACAATGGACCAAGGATGAAAGCCACTTGAACAAGGGCTAACACATTTCTAAAATTAGCAAATAATGGAGCAATATGTAAGACGTATAAAGCAAGTAATCATAAAATGGTTCTGATATTTAAGAAGTTTTGGTGGTCACCTATCCTCCGATCACAGTCAGTTTCTTCATCCAGGTTGCCAACTTAACAGCGACAATATCTGATTATAGTTTTACACGACACCAAACTTCACCTCACTATGCGTGAAGATGAGATGGGTGAAAGTGGAGAATAATCTAAATGTAGTGTTTCTAGTGGTATTGGCATCGATGATGGTTTGCAAACTCTAGTCGGGGGGTAGAAGAGGAGATACCCTGCTTCAAAGTATTTGTTTTATATTTGTTTTAGAGATATAAATAAGATTGTTAAAAATCATATTGTGTTATTTCGGGCTCTAGCACCAAAGGTACGTAGAACCCTTTTGTTTTTGTTTGGTTTATTTATCATTATTTCTTGGTTTATTTAGCCTTTTTGAGTGCCTAAACAAACTCGAAGAGATTTCACACACACACACACACACACACACACACACATCAGAACTGGAAAAAAATGGACATTTGATTGGGGTTTGAAAAGTGGGTGTGGCAAAGTGGCTCTATAGCGCCACTGAAGGTAAGGGACCAAGACCTACAAAAAAGCATATTGAGTTTCCAAAACCATCAAGAAGTGAAGTATTTTGTGAAAACCAAATTAAAAATGCACTTTTGCATGTGTCACACTTTAACGATCTCCTCCTAGAGTCTGTATCTGTTCACTTCAAATCTACATCCAATTTCCAATGTCTTATCTTAAGGTATGTGGAATGTTAAATTGCGAAGCCAAGTGCCCACATGAAAAACTATATTTAACATTGATATGGAACTTTATTTACAAAATGTTGATATATGTGTTAATTATACTGGCCCAAACATTGCCAGAAAATATTTTGACTCTTTAGCACCACCTGGGGGTCACAACACTGAGTTAGGTTTGTATTATTTAACGAATGTACCCTAATCATTCAGTAAGTGTAACAATTCTCACTGGAATGCGGATATAAGGATCAGTAGTAGCGCGTCGTGCAATGAACTGCCCACCAATAGGCGATGTTGCAGGAGGTGCTCGGGCCCTTTGTTCGCTGCTTGCAGCTTTAATGTTATTATTACTATTCTTTGCAATAGTTCATCCCAAACCTTAAGGCATGGAGAATTCAAACTTTGCCACATGATAAACCTCAATTTAGAAAGAGCCTATCAAAAAATAATGTCATTTGGCCAATAGGTGGTGCTATAGAAAACCAAACACCTTTATGCTTTTATTCTTGGTAGCTCTTCATCTGATTGCTAAGAAAACAGCAATATTCTGTTGACACTTTTTCAAGGGGGCACAAAAATGTTCGAAATAGACAGAGCTAGTTTTAATCAAACTCTAGAATCCGTTAATCTCATTCGTTATGGATCATTCCGGCCAAACAGAAACCTTGTGAAAGTGTTGTTCGGGTTGGAAAATAAACTAAAGGTTTACAGTTTGCACAACTCTAAGCTTTTTTGCAAAGTTTTTTGCTGGAGCTTTCGAAAATTCAGTAACGCAGAGCACTTTTTTTTCTTGTCTTCCTTCATCTCTGCGCACCAGATTTAACTAATGGCCTGTATTATAGCAGAATCCTCAGCCAACATTTTTTTTTTCATGGTAGAGGAGATAGTTCCCAGAACTGTGAGTTATAAGCCATTATGCTGGGACTGTGTGGGGGTCTCTCTTTAAATCTTTTTCCTGGAAGAGCCATTGGCTTCTTTAACAGACACACCAGAGCATTAGCTCAGACTTCCGTGTGAACTTCTGCACTTACATCCATCGTTCAGAGTTTGCAATAAGCCTATTTGAATATGAGACCAGATTTACATTGATTTTACTAAACTTTCCTTTCCAGAGGCACAATCACAGAGAAAATAAACTATGGATGTAGTGTTTCTGATATCATCTAAAGCTGCCTAATTAAAGTTTAGACACAAATTAGCCATCCACAGCCATGTATTGTAAGGTATTGTTTTTCCAGGTCATAATTGGTACAGAGATGCCAAATTAGCTGCAACTGTTTCCCTTTTAAGGTTTATAGGTTTAGGCGGAAAGGGCTTATAGGGAAATTATGCATTAATTTGCATAAAGTCCACATAGTGTGCACAAAATACTTTAATTCCCCACATTCCTTTTGGGGCAATAGACCAACATTACAGATTTCATGTCATAAACACAGAACAGTAATGGATTTGATTGTAATACAAATATTGGAAATGGGATTAGACAAAACTTTTTTTGAACAAGACAGATTCACATCTTTAGACTTTCAGGTTCGCAATAGGACAATAACATATAAGAATAATTTGTGCGAAAAAGGTTCTTTTGTATTATATGAAATAGGAATAATGAGAGAGAAAAAAACACCAGTACAGCAAACTATTCTTAATATGTTACATTTTCCAGTATTCCTTGTTTTTATTATCAAAGGTCACTATCAATATCATAATTTTCTCTACCTCCTGAGAACAGACACAAGATCGCATTACAGAATCTGTGTCAGTATGACATATGAGCCTACCCCTGCTTCATGAAAAACAACAGGAAAGTCTCAAAATACCCCCCAAAAATACTCAGAGAGATCTGAAAACTCACTACCTTACCTAACACAGTTGCAATGTCATTGCGTGGCAAAACATTAGCAAGAATACTTTATTGACCTGCTGTGGCCATGCATCCCTTCCGGATTGAAATATGAGTCAAATAAAAATATACATTCATTTCCAACCCATGCCAAACTGCATGTTTTTGAGATTGTGGGGTACCCCGAGGAAACCCACGCAAGCACAGGGAGAACATGCAAACTCTTTTGAGGAAGGTCACCGGCGAACATAAAAAATAAGAACATAAAAATACATTTTATACCCCCCCCCCAACTCATCAGATATTAGTGCTGCTGGGTGTCAATGAAAATCTTGTGACAACTGCCTCAAGTGGTCAGTAAACGAATTGCAGTTTTAGTTACTCCATATTACACATCTGGAGGAAAAGTGTGAGGTTTCTTGGAGACATTATGACATTCTAGACTGAAAAGTAAACCTTTGAAAGAAGTCTTCTTGGGTTTAACTGCATTTAAATGTACAGTTGAGCAGTTTTAAATGTATGCGAAACAAAACTAAAAGCCCTGAAAGTGACACAACCTGGCACTTTATTCTGGCACCAGTTGCTTTTTCATTCAATCCTTTATGCATCCAAAAATATTTATATGTAGGATTAGATAAGATTATATACTTAAATTGTATTTCTGGAAACAAGCGACAACATTAGAATAATAATCATCAAAACACTAATGGTCTAAGCCTGAGGTGAGTCAGTCTCTTCTGTTTTAGCACCACATGGGATGGACAGCTCCACTCTGCAGTTCAGTACCAGAAGAGACAGCTCTCAGTTCCAGACCTCCTGATGTTCCAGCCTCAAACTCAACTGGCAGATCATGACACTGAGCTCCAAAAGCACATGGCAGCTACTACTGAGTGCCTTCTCTCATGAGCTGTTAGTCTCTCAAGGGAGGGCCAAAATCTCTGTCTAACCCTGTGAGACTTCCTTCACTAGTCGTTTTAAGCTGTGCATAACTTGATCGCCCTTTGCTAAAATGCATTAATGCAGATTTTGAGTGATTGATTTACTTTGAACTGATCTTGCCTGCTTAAGTCTTCTAAGGGCTGCTCTTCAAATGCATCGAATGACACAGAGGGAGCATGGATTTACAAACGAGACCAGACTCTTCCACCAGTGCATCTCTGGAGCCAGAGATTAGCATGCAGAGCAAACAGATAAGAGGTTTCACGCAGCGGGTGAGTAAAGCATGTCTCTTGGAGGCTTGCTGAAGAACACAGACAACATGGCAAATTACAAACTGGAGCCAGGACTCTCAGGATCTTAGCAAATGTGGAAAAACAGGATAAAGAGACAGATTTACACAAGTGAGCATACAAGCAAGGAAAGTGAAAGGAAGCGAAAGAAGGACAGAGAAAAGATGAGATGCCACTCAAAGGCACATTCTAAAGCTAAATGTGTAAAACGCAAAGTTGACAATCAGAGGAAGAAAAAAAAAGAGTCTGGTGAAAAGAATCATAAAAATTGCTATATTTGAGATGCAATGCATAAAGTAGAGGGTGAGGATTCATGTCAGGAGATGTAAGGAAACATGCATTAAAGGTGTTGCATGAAGGACAAATGGAAGACTTGAGTTAGAGAAAAAAACAGGATAAGTTCACTTTCCAATTTAAAGCTATCCAATATCTATAGACCTCAAGCTAGTGTGTGCTTGCAGATTCGGATGCTTTGTAATCATTGGGGCATGTGACATTGCATAATTAAGTAGCAACAATGGCTGACCATACACACTCAAGCTTTTGGCCTATTAGTTATTTGGTAACACCAAAAAAAAAAAGCTGACGAGGATCAAAGTACCTGTAGGTTTGGTGGGTCAAGGTCACCCAGGAATCACAGGGTGAGATGGTTTAGGGCATTCAATCTTAACCCTTAGAAGTCTCTGAACAGACTGATGCGTGTGCCAATCACAGCAGCTGCTTTGTATTATGTAGGAATCACGCAAACAAACTATTGTTTAATTGATTTCAAATATAATGTGTAGGTTTCAAAAATGATACTAGTTTGGATATTCTTGGTTTTAAATGAACATTACAAATTAGTCACATAATTAGTAAGATATATAAAATTAAAATGCGCAACCATCTTTACTTTTAAAAACCCTCCATTGGAAGTACAAGATCTGTGATATGGCTTGTATTTTTTTAAGTTCTGGAACAACAAAAAAAAATTGTTTTGTTTTGTTTTTTTTTTGTTTTGTTTTTTTTTTTTACAGTTTTTGCATTGTTTTGGCCTTGGCTTTTTTGGGGAAATTATGAATTTTTATTTTGTCTCAATACTTTTTATTTTATTTATAAAACATAAAACTGTTTTAATTTTCTTTACAATTTGTAGTAAAAAGGCAAAATTTACTTCTCCGAATTCCTATTTGTTGTACATTTTCAGGTTTATTGTGGAATTACTGTGTAATGCAATGAAAAAATATCTTCTTTGGTATAAAATATATATATATATATACCAAAGAAGATGGAGTTGTACTAAATGAAATCAAGCACTGCCGCAAAAATGGTTTTAAAGGTAATTTATGAATTAATTTGTAAAGTAGTAAAAATGTCTGTTATGCTTGCATGGCGTCTCCATACTGTCTGTGGATCGACGAAGCATGCAGCCAATTTGTTTTCATACAGCAGGCGTTTGCAGTGCGTACGTCAATAGAGTGTAAATCCTTTATTACATTACAATTGCCATGGTTATCTATAGAGTATGGATATCATTTAAACACTGAAATAAACTGTATTCAGGAATGTAAGCATAATAAAAACACAATTTCTGTTCTAAGTTGGTAATAAAGTTAATTTTGAGTTACCTCACATTATGTTTAACACACAGAGTACTTAACTTTAGTGCCGACAGCCCCCAGCGACTTGATCCCAAGCTTTGTCCTTGACAAACAGCCCTTTAAAAAGTGTTTTGAGGCTCATAAAAAGCCAAATGCTGTTCAAATTCAACAGCGAGTCGAGTGTTGATTTGTTCCTGTATCAGCATCACATGCACCTCTGTCTCTAGAAAAAAAACTAAAACAATTGTTTTAAATAAACAGAATGTGGGGCGACAAATATTTTAGCTTCTTTAAACTTGTGAAATTGCTTACACTAATGTCTGACTACTGACTGTTTATTTTTAATTTGACCACATTTGGCTAAAAAACACAATTTGGGCACAATTTATGCAGTTTTTAGCAGTCGGTCATACTTGCAGCATGTCAAAAAATAGAGCGCATGCATAAATGAACTTTGCACTCCAGAGACACAATGCATCTGGGATGGATTGCTGCCAATGCAGATGCAATCTCTCGTCCGTTTACATGCGTGCTGGAAAAAGACGCACTGCAGACAGAAACAGTGTGAAACACGCGTAAGAGTTAAGATGAAGACAGCCAACCATAGCTTCAACTCTGCCAGACGAGCAAAGAGAAGTAGAGAAGAGAATATTGAAGTTAGATAATGGGAAGAGACAAATGGTTTTAGAGTATACACCCAAATGTCCCAAAGGGGAAAAAAAGTAAGTGATAAAAATGAATGGACCCAGGGCTGAACCCTGCTGAACCTCCGATGTTGCAAAGATGCACTTTGAGGAGTGTTTTTTAAACTTCTTAATTTATGCAATCACAAATGATAGTAATTTTACGAACATAAGTCTGAGCACCACTTTCTCCATCTGGAATTCTCTCCAGCTCTCTTATAGTGAAGCAAACAAACCCCCAGACCGGTACAGACGCTCCCCTATTCCTTTCAGTCCAATCTGTCATTGTCAATTTATTCCTCAATCCTTCTACATCTTTCAGTGTGCACTCTCTGGTAGCCATGCATTCCAAATGCCCTCTCCTGTTCACAAACCCAACAGCTATTGCCGGAGACAGACACAAGAGTGCCCAGTCACTTTCTTAAAGGCAAAGACACCTTCTTTAAACAAGCCAATTATTACTTTGTTCTACTTAAGAGAGGAGCAGTCTGCAATAAACTGTTTATTTAAACCATATTTCAGTTCCAACAAAAGACTTTGTAAGAATATAAACCTCATAAACTGTTTATAAAGCACATAACTATAATTGATTAATTATGACTATAAGTGGTTTAACTATAAAAGTGAATGAAGATTTTACCTCATTTTGTCTCATTTATGAAGCTTTTACACACATAAAGCATATTTCCACTGGTTAATTTTTCAAGATACAGCACAATTGTACTCAGCTGAATAAGGGAAGGATTAAAAAAAACAATATAAATGTAAATAGTGAGAAAGTTTTCTGTCTAGGGATCGTGGTCATGGCACGAAAGAGAAAATGTGATAAAATGACAGACGGTATGGAGAATCAGGACTGCAGTGAAGAAAGATACACCCCTCAGCGCCAAGTAAGTAGTTTTGTTATTCTCATTTACGAGCTGAGATTGTTGTTTGCGATCCAGCTACTGATCTGAGACTTTTAAAACTATGATCTGTAGACAGTAAAATCTTTTCTCACTTCAGAAATTTCTTCTGTACTGTATTCACGCATCTTTTAACCCTTCATGACCTGCCACAGAACCAAGTCCGCCTGAGCATAGCAACTACAATAAACCAAAACAAAATAATTTTTTTTCTAAATACAGACATTTCATAGCTTCATCCCTCAAAATTGTAAATGTAAAAAAGTTGCAGAAAATGCTTTTAAACCATAGTGAATTTACTCTGAGTGAATTTTTTTAATATAAAAAAAACTGTGCAATCAAATTACAAATCGAAATAAAAATGTTTCTGAGATACTTTTGATGATAGCTTTGAATTAGACAATATACATTGCAGTCAATAACAAAAATGAAATGATTTTTGCTGTAGTAAAACTTCAAAACAGGAGAACACAACAAAATCAGGCATAAATACATATTTAATATATAATAATATAAAATCCAAAACTAGTTACTATACAAGCTATTTACAGTCAAGAGCTGTGTGTCAGTTCCTGATGCATGCCACACACATGAAGGGACTGCATTTACCACCTTGCTGCACTTTCTTTGCCTATCTGAGGCTTATTTTGAGCCTGATGCCCCTCACAGATGGCAAAAGGGATGTTTAGGACAGATATAGATACCAATTGAGCGAGTCCAAGCCAAAAGTTCTTGCCGCGGTAAAAGTCCTGGGAAGATGATGTCACACTGTGTTTGTGAGTAATATTGCAGGAATTTAACACTTTTACAATGTGATGATGAAATATCCTTAATCTGAAGTGCTGTTAACGCCCGCGATGTGGTTTTTATTGTGTAAACATTTTAGCGATTTTTTAAGCGACTTTTCTTGGATTTCAGCACACTCACCCGTAGGAAAAAAAAACAACTCTATGAGGCATGTTTCATATGTCACATACAAATCTAACGCCTTCTGTTTTATCTGCAAAAAGAATTATTGCTCCATCTTATGTGGTTCCAGTTTTAATGGCATTTTATTATGTATATATAAATGGGATCGCCGGCTCTCTCGTAGATCTAAAAAGGTTAATGCAATTATTTATAATGTATCTGGGGAGTTTTTCATTGCAGCGTTTCAGTCCCGAGGTTCTAAGTATTCACTTTTGCCTTATGGCACGGTGCTCCATCGTGCTGGAAAACATATTGTTCTTCACCACACTGTTGTGGGATTGTTGGAAGAAGTTGCTGCTTGGTACCATTCTTTATTCATGGCTATGTTTAGGGCAAAATTGTGAGTGAGCACACTCCTTGATCCCAAGTCAAAATAGTCTTTTTTTTTTTTTTTCCGGAGAGACACCGAGCCATCTTCCAAAAGTCTTTGTCTCGCTGTGATGCGCTCACACCTGCCTGCTACCACTCCTGAGCAAGCTCTTCACAGGTGGCACTCCAATCCCGCAGCTGAATCTTGTTTAGGAGATGACCTTGGTGCTTTTTGGACTTTCTTGGACGCCCTGAAGCCTTCTTAGCAAAAATCGAACCTTTTTCCTTAAAGTAGCCACAATATCCTTCCTGTGAAGCCATTTTTATGCAACACGATGGCTGCATGTGTTTCTTTGCGGGTCACCATGGTTAACAATGAAAGAACAATGATTTAAAGCATTGTTTAGTCTGACATTCTAACCCAATCAGCCTGACATCAACTTTCTCACCTAAATTAACGATTACTGGAATGATCTCAGCAGGTCCTTTAATGACAACAATGCAGTTTTTTCAGGATACAGTGAATTTTAATGACAAAGGAGGACTTTGCAATTCATCAATCCTAAAAAAAACTTAAAATGTTGGCTGTCAAAAAAATGTTTTTGGAGAAGAAAGGAGTTTCGTGTTTGCATGAATTACAAAATGATTTAGCAAAATAAAGCCATTTTATGCTCTCATTTTTAGAGCGCATCCGGTCCTCAAAGCAAACAGCTATGCATATTTCTCCAGACGTTTAAAAAGACATTAAAAGTAAGAAAATCTGCATTTTAACCATTTAAAAGGGAAAAATCCTTATACAACACTCACATTTCATTCACATTGAAGTGAATGAAAGCATCATTGAAAATAATGGCCAACCATTTGAGTATGTGTATGATTCACCAATTGGTAATGGAAACAGTCTAAATCAATGTGGAGTTTTAAGCTTTTAAACGAATTTTGAAGGTAATTTAAAAAAAAAAAAGTATGGTGCTGAGAAAAATCAATGACGAGCTTCAGAGAAGACATCACAGCACATGGATCCTACACGTAGTTTTGCGCTATCACTGCTGATTAAAGCAAGGAGATATGAAGACAAACAAAGCTGGGGAATGTGGGAAGTAAACTAAACAACCATCTAATGTGGAAGAATGAGGGAAATAGGACAAAGCAGAATAAAAACAAAGCTTTACACACTTTCTGAAGAGGTGGTACGCATTGCCTTTATGTATAGATCAATTATGAACCCTAGTACAAATCACTTTCAGTGTTTAATTCAGATGCAGTCAACTTATTTCAAAAAGACAACATTGAGAGGTGTAGTCGAATACATTTCAAGTGTCCCATTTCACACTAGAGCCAAAAAAAGACACCAGAGTGTAACTTCTTAAGGCCATCACCAAGGGCAAAAATACACGCAAAAAAAGTAAAAATACTACTTTTGGATCTCTATGCATTCAATCTCCCAGTTCAAAAGGTTTATTGATTACATTGTGGAATGAAAGAAGAAACAAAACAAAAGTATAACAGAATCAATATCCCATGGAGGTCTGGATTCAGGAGTCATCCTCTAAAAAAACATGAACAATCTGATCAATGGCTGATCCGACTTCTGAGGAAATTCCTCAAGACATTTCAAAGGGTTTATTGAGAACCAGCACTAAAGCTTCAGTGTTAGCATTAGCATACGAGTATACGAGGGAGTCTGTAATATAGAATATCCCTGAAGGATGCCGTTATCAGAAAGAAACCACGCAAGTAGTCCACTCCTACGCTGAATAACGGAGGTGGTATCTACGAACGGTGGCAATCACACACCAATTGTGTCCTTATTGGAAATTCACAGTTTGGGTGAGATCATGGAGCACTGGTGAGGAGGAGAAGTTGAGCAAGACACCCAGGGCAGACACCTAGACGTCATGGCCGAAAGAACTCTGGGAGGTCAATGAAGACCTTGGACAACGGGAGTTCTGGGAGACAAAGTTTATATAGTGGATAAGATGATTAGAAAAATGACTTAAAAGGCCATATTATATAAAATCAACTTTTCTGACATTTCTTGGTATCTTTTAGTGTTCCATTATCAAAAAAAACATGCCTAAAGTTTTATTCAGAATGTTTCATGCATTTTTGTATAGTCCTGAATTCCTTTTAGTGAGCTGAAAATGGCTCAAGGTTACTTGCAACTCCCATAGTTCTCACCTCCGCCCACTGACCAATCAGATTAGACTCTAGTACAGCTCTTCTATATGCAGATTGGGTACACTGCCTGACCCAGAGGAGCTGAAGAACAACACAGATTTTATTTTTTATTTTATAATGTCATTTGGGCATCGATGGAGGTTGACATCGTCCCAATCATCAACTTAGAATCATTAACAGACCCAACATTACAGAGAGCCTTTTTGCCTAATAAATGGTGATGCAGCAATATTAGCGGTTGTGCTAACCAACCCAGCATTGCAAAAACACCTGATATCGGTTAATAATGTCAATGAAACACTTTTAGAAAGAATAAACACGTTCCTGATTTCGAACCCCTACAGTATTTGCATAAAATAAATCCAAACTTTGTTCATCAACTTTATTTCATGCAAACAGCACAAGAGCTTGTTAGCATACACAGTCACTGAACTGCATGAAGCACGTTGTTATTTCTATGGTGGATTCATTTGCTTTGCGAAGTTTTACACAAAACTCTTGGATGCACTTTGCAGTCCCAAAAGGGGCGTGGAGAAAGCATGACTGTGGGTAAACGTAATATGCGGTGATTGAAAGACGTTTTTTTACAATTCAAATATTTATTATAACTGCTTTAAAAATGGCATAACGTGACACCTTCAAGCATACTCAGGTGACAGCTATGAGGTAGGACTGTGGCATCTGACAGTCTGTGCCCTCCATGACGAATAACTCAGGCCACTTGCATACGGTCATGTGGGTCTGAGAATCTCATCACAGGCTTTTCAAGACACGTGCCACTTTTTTTTTTTACCTGTCCTGCTTAAAAGCCACCACATGGGAGAGTAGGTTCTTCTTTTGAGCTGGACAGTTTTGTAATCTCCAGGGAAGTGAACATCTGATGTGGTGTTTCTCCTCTGGATGGAAGCCGTGAATTTAATTTTGGAAATTATTAAAACCATCTGTGCAAATAATGTAATTTCTGAGGAAATAATCTTTAAAGTTTGGCTTTTCCCATACAATTGTATTGAGTGGAGATCATTCTGCAGCCAGCATCATGGGGACGATCACCGTGCTTTCGCTTCACTCAGACAAAATTATTGTTTGAATTTGATGTCTACAACACAGAGTTCAAAGGTTTCATTCCAAACACATTTAAGTTATTTGTAAGCCTCACACAACCAAAATGTATTGGTTGCCAAGGGAACAACAACAGAATCAACCTGAAGTACAAATAGACAACAAGGAAACATAAATGAACATCAGATGGGATTTTTAAATGTAGCACACCACTGGCAAGAAAAAAAAAATCAAGATTGCTGGTTGCCCATCCTCACAAACAGTGCTTCAATCAGAGAAAGATGAAAAAAATCAATAACAGCTTTGAAAAACATTTATCAAACGTGCTACTGACAAAATATAATATATAACATACTAGATAAAAAAATCTGCAATAATGATAAAAAAAATGTTCACAGATTTCTATTTCAGACCAACAAATAGTTAAAAAGAAAGAAGTTAATTAATGAACAGCCTTGTGAATATGATAAAGACGTAATGCTGCAACTAGTTCCTATTCTTTTTCAGATATTCTTTGATATTATCTAATGACAAAAGAGTAACCATGGTGCATAATTAAAATTAAAAGCCTTAGTTCAAAGAATGATTTCTGCATCACTTCCACCCACCAGGCCCATTCTGTTTCCTGTCATTCCTCCAGCCCTTCTGTGACACCTCTCGCACCAGTTGTTGACTGGTACATGGATCCCATGGTTACCGCATGTAGGCCTATTACAAAGGAAGTGTGATTAGTTTCCATGCCGAACAGACACCTCTGACTGGACAAAGATATTCTGGCTGTGCTATTGGATAACACCATGCGGCCACTGTGGCTCCGTAGGGCCCTGGTTCTAAGAGAAGCAGTTCTATAGGTGACATGAATACTTTAATATGTGTGAGACACTAACAGACCACAATACAACTGCAGACCTCAGTTCTTTTCCCATGGCTGAAGGAAACAAGAGAAACTAGTGAAAGAGAAATGAAAGGGGAGATAGGGGGAGGTGGTTGCCTTGTGTGATGTGTTCTATCATTTATGAATGATTCAGAGTTGATTTAAAAAGGAGGGGGCAGGGTTAAACACTTTCACAAAACCAAACATGACTTTGACTTTTCGAACTGTGTGCTTTGATATTTGTATTCATTCAGCCTTGCGACAAAAGTCACACAGCCTTGCGACAAAACAGCAACTCCACAGATGGAGTAAATTATAATCATATTCAATAACAGAAGCTCGTTTTTTGGAGATTAAACATGAGATTTAAAGAGCTGTAAAACTTGATTCCATACTCAAGTCCAATTTTGACTCTTTGTGTTTGGACTTGGGCTTGATCAATGGTCACAGATGAGTCCGGCATTACACATTTTCACCTTCAATACGACATTGATGGAGCGTGCATGGTAAACCTGATCTCCTGATTAGGTGCACTTTTAGTTTGTACACACTGTGAAAATAAATCATTTCTCCCTTGCAATCGATGTCAGGCAATCCTCGCTTACAAGACGTCAGCAAACATCTGTATAGTCAAATGTGTTTATAAACATCACCAATAGGTTTTTTTCAACAGTGGTGCAAGGACACGGAAACTTCCGGGAAAGCCATGTGAGAAAATTCTGGAACAACATTAAATCATCAGAAACAGAGGTAACCTTAACCCTCAGAAGTCTCTTCAATCACAGCAGCCATTTTCAATTAAGTAGGAATGACGCAACCCATCTATTATTTAATTTTTATTTCAATATAGCGTGTAGGTTTCAAAAAGGTTATGAGTTTTAATATTTCTGGTTTCAAATGAACATTAGAAGAGTTACGACTCGTAAATCAAATGTGAGAAAATTTGTTTTTCAGTTTTATATTACAGACTCCAAAGCAGTGCCTTCTAGTAGTGAAAAGAAGGAATAACCATTGGAAGTACAAGACCTGTGATATGGCTTGTATTTTTCAAAGTTCTGCCACAAAAAAGCACAATGTAACAATATATTGTATATATATATACATTATGTTTATAACATTCACATTGTTTTGACATTGTCTTTGTTGTTTAGGTGTATTTGTTGTTTAGGTGTAAACACTTTTGATTTTGTAATACATAAAAACTATTCTTTCTCAAGTTTCACATGAATTTTATACTCAGAATTTGAGTTTTGTTGTGGAATTACAGTGTAATGAAATTACTGCAAAAAACACAAAATATATACAACAAATATATTTAGATTTTTGTTTATGTTTTTGTCTCATTGTGGTGTTTTTCATTTGCAGTGGTGTTGTGCTCTAATAGGCCACAATAAAATTTAAGATGCACAATTATGCCATTACAGCATCAAAAAAACTACAACAGAAGGTGTTTTGCATGTTATATTATACTTTATGTTATATTTGATTTGTTTTAGTTGTATTTACATTGATGATTCTATTGTATTACATCAACTCTGGTACTGCTTGTAAAGCACTTTCAAAAGTCACTATTGAGTCTGCACCAGTTAAAATATTTATTTTTGCCTGACGACTTAGGTTTTATAGTTAAATATTTAATTGCTGTCTTGACCTTCTCAATGGTGGATAATGGAGGACTTGACTACAGCCTTAGTATTTAAATACAATTTCAGGATTGAGTTGCTTTGCCTGACATAGAATCAAACAAAATGTAACAATTAATGCAAGAAAATTTGTCTACATCTGTATTTTTTTAGATATTTTAGAAAATTGCAGTGTTTTCATTCTAAGAAACCTTAAATGGAAAAAATCTGTATGGAAATGTCTGTTACATAAACTGACTCTTTCCAAGCTGGTTCATTTTAAAAATAATACAAATTTTGTCTCTCTTAAAGCAAGATAAAATGTGCCGCTTTCAAGACAGCCAGTAATTATAGCATATAATTATAGAAGGTAGTAATATAGATCACCCAGCCAGAGATCTGACAGCATCTCACTTTAATAGCTATCTATGAATGAGATGCGCATGACTGTGGTTGATTCGTTGGTCTTTGAAGGCAAAAGCAGGATGGGTAGATCCCAGTCGAAGCCAGTCACTGACACAGAAAAAAAATATTAAAAATATGAATTTCAAATTAAAGTCATTTGTAGGGATGTATGTAAATGTATTTGTGAGGAAATAGAGAAAAATTGCATTTCCTTGAGGAATGCAAACATAATACAATGTCCCATCTATTATTTTTACTCTCTGAAGTGTGCTCATCAGTGCCCCCTATGCGGCAAACCATTTATTCTAAGGCATTGAAGATGTCTCATTATCTGAGTTGAAATGGTATCTCTAGTTGTAAGAATATTAAAGCTGCAAGCCGATGACAGTTACAATATTCTCTAAATACTTTATACTTTTTAAACATTACAAAGGAGTGAAAATATTTATGAAAGCTACACTAACATGCATTTGATGGAAAAGGAATCTGAGAGAACGCAATAGAGAGCTCATTCACAGACTAAAATAGCTCTGGATTCCTGCAAAACATTGAAAAGCACTGTTCCTTCTTCAGCAAAACTGGATAACATTTATCAGCATCTAATTACTAATTTTATTCACATTCAAAGACATTGTTTTCAATTTACAGTGTATTGATGTTACTGAAGCTCCGTATGTTTTCGGAACCCCCGCTGATTGTACAGATGAGCCTTAGTTTTGGATATATATTCATGAATTTGTTCAAACAAAGACGCTTTCTATTCTAATTACTATTCTTCATAAATAAAGCAGAAACTCTATCATTTAACCCGGATTGAGGCATTCATGCTGATCAATTGATAATAAGATACACTGCCAGTGATTGCTGTTGGTCATTTTTCTAATAATAAATGTAAAAAAAAATAATATAATAATAATAAATTACATTTAAATAGCCTTTTAAGAATGTGACTGACAATTTTTTTTTTAATGAGCTGATTGGTCACTACTGCCAATCCTTATTTACGAGATGTATTCATGAGAATTACTGAACACTACAGGCCACCTGGTGGCGCTATAATTTTACAACTACCTGTTTATGGTGAAATGTTGAACTTTGAAGGCTGCCACGTGGACAAAGTTTAGTGAAAAAAATCTAAAAAGCTTCGCAATTTAGCACCTTGTTTGCCTTAAGAAGAGACTGATGGAGTTTGGAGTTTGTCAAAAGACGACACAAAGTCTCTGTGTCTGTTATGATGAAAACTTCACGAGACACGTGCGAGTTTACGTTAACGAAAACAAGAGTGAACGAAAATGTTATTGAGTGAACAGATGACACGTTCAAAATGCTTGCCATTTTCATGATCCGTGGCTTCAGAATATAAAGTATCCACCGTCATTTGTAATCATTGTCTGGTCGCCCGCACCACTGGACACACTGCGAATATATAGAGCAGAGCACGAGGCGTCTGCGGTCACAACTCTCCGGTGACAAACATGAGAATTTTCCTGTTTTTGATGATAATGCGGGTAACAAAAGAGCTTCGGTGGTGGGAAACAATGAAAGTACATCTGCTGCTAACAAACCAAGGAACTGTGGTAATACCACACACGCAACCTAATAGAACAGAATCTGCAACAGACGTTTGCTAATAAAGTTAGCGGCCTTTTTTGTTATGTGCAAAACATTAAGCTTTATATTTATTCTTTCATGCTTTCCTGTGGCTCAGTTGGTAAAGCATTGCGCTAACAAAGCAAAGGTTGTGGATTCAAACCCCAGGGAAAGCAGAAAATCTGTTCAGTCATTCAAAATTTTAGTCGCTTTGGATAAAAGCGTCTGCCAAATGCATAATTGTAAATGAATTAATGTCACCAATTCTCAAATTAAATTGTATTTATACAACGTAAACACAGACCTGTTTTAACTAACTTTTAAAAGAACATTAGAGTGCAGGCTTCAAGTGCCTCAATGTTTACAGTTTTCGGGGAATTTATTATTGATTTTATATATTTCCTTCATGCTTCTAAATAATATTTTTGGCATACGTATGTTTATTGCACTTATTGCACAAAAAAAATAAAGCAACAATTGCCAAATTCAGACTGTTCTCTGCTTTTGTAAGATCAATTCTATTATGTTAACACTTCATTTTACATAATCCTTAGTAGATCAAATATATTGTATTTTCTGATGAAAAGCCTATTGACAATGTCACAATGTGAAATGGGTCATTAATTAATGTCTAAAAACACAATTTTAAAGATTTAAAGAGTTAAAATAACTTATTAAAAGATGTTTTTAATTAATTACACATTATTCTAGATTGACTAAAACTAAACTAAAACAATTTAGATTTTCTTTGACTAAAACATAACTGAAACTTTTACATTTTTCAATAACTAAAAAGTGAATGAAACTAAAATCATTTCCGGCAAAAAGACCAAGACTAAAACTTTTGTTTGTGTGTAAAACACACAAACAACACTGGTTCTACACACACTTGGAGCCCGAACCCTAATAAAAGTAGATAAAGGGCAGCAAATTAAAAGAATGGGAGACAGTTACTATTGTCAGCTCTTCCTTTTCGATATATGGTGAACACACTGCTTACATGTAAATGAGATCTTCCCAAATCTGTGCAACGACTGTACTTTGGGACTTCCTGATGTTCTCACAGCATGACATCAGAATGACTCCCCAAATCACACTTAAGTCTCTGGAAACCGCCAAATGCCACATTAACAATG
The DNA here is from genome assembly GCA_007224835.1 of Danionella cerebrum. Taxonomy (NCBI): domain Eukaryota; kingdom Metazoa; phylum Chordata; class Actinopteri; order Cypriniformes; family Danionidae; genus Danionella; species Danionella cerebrum. Next base: position 157,306 of record SRMA01025756.1, read on the forward strand.
AAATTTCATCCCATTTATAAACTAAACGTATGTGTTTCAGAAAAAGATGACATTGTTACAGTAACCAATAAATTCAGGTCTAAACACTGCCGCAGCTTTCACAAATCAGGAGCATTTTGTGCAGTGGAGCAGAGCTCATCAGCTGCAGGGTTTGGTCTGAGTGGGTTTCGCCGTGAGTAACACATCCAGTTTGACAAGCGACAAGATATGAATTGATGCAAACATGCATTTAATAGACACATTTAAAACTAACCTGATGGAGTTTTTGACAGGTATAGATTGAAAAAGCATAAGAAGAATTATAGATATACATGTCTGGCACAAGTCCAGCTTTGATGCTCCTATTGGAGGGTAAGCGAGTAAGCTTCTTAGCCTAGATTTACATGACTTTCCACATGGCCCCTGTGAACGTGTGCCCACTTCTCTGGTACCCTGACAGAATCCGCTGAGGGAGATAAGGATGGAATTAGCGAGGAACGATACCTGCGATAACTGTAAAACCAGAGACCGAGATATGAGTGGCTAAGACTTTTGCTTAAGACTTAATCAAGCAAATGCAGCAGTTCAAGCATGGTGCAGGTTGTTATACAAAAAAACACAAAGGATATAGGGGCATGGCACTGATAAAATAAGAATTCAGATAGCAGTCTTACTAAGTATTACTTCTTACCACAGGATTTTATTATCTTTAAAGGGCAACATAGACATGTCTTTCTTGTTGTGTAGGGAAACAAACCACTTCTGTTCAATAAATCAATCTGAGCATGTTGGATGTCACATCTAGAAATATCCAGAGCGTGCTGACCCTTAACCTCTCTCTAAGGCTGATGATAGAAGATAACAATGAGAAGTCAAAGGTTAGAATATATTCAACTTTCTTGACAGCATGCAAAGGAGAGTTTGAAACTAGCAATGAAGCAAAGGCGGACAGTAAAGATTTGTCCGTTTGACATTGAGTTTAATCTAATTAATTGTTACCTGAATTTCTTTAGTGTGTTGAACCTCTTCAAACCCCTCAATATGGAGGTAATATGCACTATTTATCCAAATCCCTGCACAATAACCCCCTCCTGCATTGTTTTATCTATGTCGTAAGTCTGATAAGGCCTTGGTTGCAAAGGCTTTTTAACCCCTGCTCCACACATGCCCTAACAGTGTGGGAGGGGCATTTGTTTGAGCTACGTTTCCCATTGTGCACACATTTCTCTGTTTTCCAAATGCTACCACTCAACAATGACCTGTCTTCCAATTACAATTAGATTAACAAGGTTTGATTTTGGCTGTAAATGTGCTTTAATATTTTTAAGTATTTTTGTAAATGTTATAAATGTTACAGTGAGTGCAATAAACCAACCCCCATATCTCTAGCATTTTCCGAAGCTGAGTTTTCCGAAATTTTGGTTGCTAGGGTAAACAGTTTGGCTGCTAGGGAGATGTCAAAATCAAATCCCCCATTTTTTGTTGATGTTTGATGACTTTTCTCATTTATTTCCAGTGCTAATTATAAGGCACGTTCTTGCACTGACTGATAACCTCACAAGTGTAGTCTATAAAGAAACTTTGATGTTGACTTGTGACAGTGCAGTTTAAATGTTCCCCTCATCACTTTGAGTGACATAAAATCATTCACCATTAATATGGTATACAGATATTTACAATAGATATCTTGAATCAGTTGCTAGAATAAATAATTTGGTTGTAAAGGAGCTATTAATGAAGTCATCAAATGTTCACCTGATTGAGTTCCTCTCATCTCCTCTTTTTGTGAATTAAAGTGCTTTATAAAAACATTTGACATGACAATATGAGAGATTGGAATCGATGCCTCAAGCTTTCTCTGAAGCTGAGATATAGATCTGCTAATTTGGTTTCCAGGGTAAACTGTTTGGCTGCTATGAAGGCGCGAGTGACATCGAATATGTTCCCCCTGTCACTATAGAGTGATCTAAACCAATCACCATGTCTACCATTCTCTACGGCTCAGAAATAAGCTATTAATGTGGTTGCTAGGGTAAGCAATCTGGAGAGTTTTCTCTCTAGCAATCTCTCTAGAGTTTTCCAAAAATGAGATGTAGAACTGTCGATTTGGTTTCCAGGGTAAACTGTTCGGTTGCTATGAAGGCGTGAGTGACATCATGTAAGTTTCCCTTGTCACTATGGAGAGATCTAAACCAATAACCATGTTCGTTGCAGCTGAGAAATAGAGATAGCGATATGGTTGCTAAGGTAAGCAGTCTGGTTGCTAGGGAGGAATGAGCAATGCCATTTAAATTTTCACTCGTCAATGCAAGTCATCTAAACCAGCCTGCATCTCTCTAGAGTTTTCTGAAGTTGAGCTATAGATCTGCTCATATGGTTGCTATGGTGGGGTTAATGACATAATTTAATATGCTTTTTTTTTTTAACATGACATCTGCTCTTTACTGAGAGTAATGTACAGTTATTTTTATTATAAAATATTCCATTTTAATTCTAGGGTTAGTTCTACAAAATAAGTCATTTCAGAAACTTTTTTTATGTGATTTTACTTTTGTTGACGTGTGATAAACGCGCTGTTTAAGCTATAAAACATATAGAAGAGGGATGATTATTGTTCTGATACTTTTATTATCTCCATGAAGACATTAACTCATCCTGAGCACTAATTGTTCATTAGCATTGATTGTTTCCCCAGAGTTTAAGACTGACTAATCTATGAAAATGTGTTTTTTATTCTTATTTGCATAGCAAGATAGTCTGGCACCAAATTTAATTATTTTAACTTAACGCTCTAGCCATTTAATCCATGGACCAGGAAATCTAAGCTGTGAACTGGGCTGGAAGAAGAACTAGTGCAAAATTGCATGTTATCATTAATGGATTCCATTGTATCATCACTGCAATCACAGAAGAGCTCTGAAGCGAATTTGACATTTTTTCAAAGAAAATGACTTAATTACGTAAAATAACAAATTTTCACTCTTACCAGCTGTCAGACAAATTTTATTGATTATTATAACTCGAACTGTGGTTATCTGATTTACAGAACTGTCTAACTAACATCTATCTATCTTTATTTATTTAACCCTTCTGTGTTGTTGGGGATATTTTCAACCACTTTTTGGGGACTACATTTGGCCTTGACTTTCTCTATTTCAGCAAAATGAATGATTTTTGGTGACAGTTCTTATTTTTACACATAGTGTGGGAAAATGCTGTGTTTTTTTATTATTATGTTTTTTTTATTACATACTACACATTTGTGTTGTTCATGGCTGCAAACAGACACTAAATTAAACTTCTTTAAAAATCAGTCAGATTCACTTTAAAAATCAAAGATTGCTTGCACATTCAATATTTATGCAAATGTATCAATATTTATCTACCTCATTTATAATTTATATATATTTTTTTTTTAGAAATTAGTTACACCATTTATCACAGTTTACCATTTATCACATTTATCCTTTTTTCCCTCATTTATTGTTTGTGGTCGTTTTTGCCCCATAGATATCCATTGTAATGATCTTTTTTGATTGCAAACCAATGCCACCAAATATTCATGCTTTAGAGAACTTTAACTCTTGACATTGATGTGCCTATTTTATTGTAGTTTTAATTAGAACAACAATAGTGATTAATCAAGGTTATTTACTCTCACCATTTACAACAATTTTATTTAAATAGCTTATTTTTGTCTTTACATTTTTTTAATAAAGACTAAAGCTTATTTTTTATGTGATGCTTTCTTAGATTGAAAGGAGAGACACATTGTTATCACCTAGAAAAGCATGCATGTAGAAAATACATACAATGTACTTTTTCTCATAAACATATATATCAATTGCATTGGTAATTCACATATTAGTAATAATTTACATTATATTGTCATTAGCGGAATGAAAGTAAACTGTGGTATAATGTGGAAATGGTCTAACATCAGTGTAAAGTCAATTTTAACCCACTTTAGCGAACGAGAAATGTAACAAAAATAAACAGCTAAGCTTTAAGGGTGTAACAATATATTCTGTCACAATACATCATTATACAAAATACGTAGAGTATAGCTATTGGGAGAGACCGTCTAGGAGTTGAAGATTATGATTCTAGTCACTTCTGAAACTTCTTTACTTTTTCTTCTTGTTTGGTTCATTATTTTCAATTGTTGATGAGAAATAGTATTGTGAAACTTTGTTCATATCATATTGTGGATAATGTCAAGGTATGTTTCATATCGTGAGCAGGGTGTTATACCTCTACTCGGCTTACATCTATGGGAAGTGTTCAGCATTTTGCTGATACATGCTTGGAAAACATCGGATAATCATTTTGATGCAATTAAATTTAACACCAGCCGAATACATCTAATATTCATACATTTATCTAAGGAGGGTAAGATGGGGGTAGTTGCATTACTGTAACTGACAGAGCTGGCTATTTTTTGCTTAGCAGACTATGTTAAAACTAATGGCTAATGGTTAATCAAATGCTATTGATTGAGCTAGTGGTTAATCTTTCGGAAACAGCAATCAAAAACTGACAATCAAGTAGTGGGTGAATTCTGAATATTCTGAGGGGGAAGTGGGTCTTAGCTAAGAATGCTATATAATCATTATTATTACTATGCAGTATTAGGTTTAGCTATGCAGTAATGTCTGTTTATTCTGCTCAGCGTAAGGCATAATAACAACTCATTTTAAGAATATTAAACTGTTTTTTATGCCATTTCTGCTGACCCCTGGATGTAAGGCTCCCATAGCATTCCGTAATACTGTCTGTGCCATGGAAAATCCCTGACTGACCACCCTGTCTATTATTTTTTTCAACGTCCCACCAATCAATCATTTATTCACTTTATTGAGTATAAACATTCCACTCATATGCTGTACATTGATCAGAATGAAACAGAAATATGTTTTGTGAATCCTGAGCAATGCTACTTGACTGTCGTTCATGGTTGCAAGGCTTCAAAAACACATTATTGAAACACAAAGCCATCTAAAGTCTGTGGGGACTTTAAGTACTTACGTAAAGTACAAACGTCATTTTCTAAACCCAAAGCTCTTTTTTCAGCGAGGTTTTCACAAAACACATATGGACATTTCACATACTTGCCGTCAGTCAAAACATCTAATGCAATCATTAATCCTTCATAATGCTATGCGTTTGTGCACACAAACACAGAGTTACACAACATAACTCTACAAACATTTGTGACCAGAACAGCTCTAGGTTCGGTTGGTAGGAGAAGCTGAAAACTGGATCATTATACCAGTTTAACACTTGTATTGTGACCAAGAAAATACATTTTGACTGTTCTTCAAAATGTAATATCAAAGAAGATTATATCCTGAGTGCACTCTTAAGAAGAAGAAGAGAAAGCCTCTGGTTTAGTGTTATGCTGTGATGGCCACAGTTCTACCCCAAAATATGAGATGTAGATGTTGTAAAAGATGGCTTCAAATACAGCCTCCTTACCATTTGCATTTAGGGATAGAATCCAATAACAAGGTCTGAAATGGTGGATGGAAGGATCATCGGAAAACAAGCACATTGCTTTAAAGGAACATGACTCAGGGTTGAGTACCCTGAAGAAACACACTGTAAAAACGTAAATTTTATGGTAAAATACCAGCAGCTGTGGTTGTCAACTTTACCGTAAAAAATACGGCCGCACCATAATTGTTTTAATGGGATTGCATCTGCTGTACTGTACTGTAAAAAATAAACGTAAATTTTACGGTAAAATACAGGCAGCTGTGGTTGCCAGAACTTTACCGTAAAGAAAATACAGTAGCATTGTAACTACTTTAACGGGATTACATCCGCTGTACTGCACTGTAAAAAAAATAAAACATAAATTCTACGGCTAAATACTGGCAGCAGAGGTTGACAAAACTGTACCGTAAAAAATACGGTTGCACTGTAATTGGTTTAACAGGATTGCATCCGCTGTACTTTAGATTTTACGGATTTTAATGTATTACATTTTTTTTAAGTGTTAAAACTGTGAAAATAACAATTATTTTGCTTTAAAAACAGTTTATACTAGTCAGATTTCAGGGTTTAATCGTTATATTAACGGTTCATAACCGTTGTACCACCGCCTCAAAGTGAACTGGATATAGGCACCATTTTTAGAACAGATTACAAAAACATGTGAATATAACATTTTGTTATCTTGAAAATTATGTATTTTCTGTAATAGCTCATACAGTGTATTGGTAAATTTGCCGTAATAAACCATATTTTCATTTGTTTTTAACTATTACATTTAAGGTCATGCTCTGTAAAACCAATAACGGTTCTTCACTGTGAATTCTACGGTTATTGTATGTTTTGTAGAATACAGTACTTTACAATGGTCCAGGAAAAGTATTAAAAGCAACAATTAGAGAAGAAATAACACTATTGGATGTAGAAATAAACAAAAATACTGTACTTTCATCCATCTGCCAGCCTATAAAAGCAAGAATGAAAGAGAGCAAAACCAACAAAACCCACCCTCACTCAACAAATTGACATTTTTGGGGATTTCTGTTATAAAAAGAGTGAGGCAGAGAGACTCAATTAGTGGTTATGTAACTAGACAAAATGTCGGGCAGATACGGTATTATGCAAATCCTCAGTGGTTTTGGCCTCATGCATATTTATAGCATCTCCTGTGCTTCAGCTAATCAGAGGCATGGATAAAGGTCAGGAAGAGAGGTCACAACACAGCTGGTGTATGGTGTGGTTGTCCAAAACAAATACTGAACTCCACACAGAGATGAAGTAAAAGGTGGGTGGCCTTGCAGCAGAGTAAAATATATAAATTACACAACAGGTAGTGCTGGACAGTTCAGAGCAAAACCCCACAAAATAGCCTCTGGAGGAGTTCAGAGAAATCCCTGGAAATTTGATATCGTCAGCATTAAGGCTGGAGTCTGCTTATTGTCCCATTTCCTGCATTGCCCCGGTATCACATTTCACCACCATTACCAGAAAAAGGCCAGCCAGCCATCTGAGAGATCTGTTGTCCTCTTCCTAAATTCATCACATTGTGGCCTCTGGAACTACACAGCAACAGCAAGCTGACATGAGGCCAGGAAATCTGGTAGACACAGGAAACAGCCTGATTATAGTTTATCTGTGTCTGCCCGCGGATGCGCGTCTTTTGCCGGGAACCAAAATGAGGGATCATATCACACCAGTTTTAGCATCCTTGCTTTTCTGATATTTCTAGCATCTCTTAGTGTCGTTCCGTCATTAAAAACATATCTCAAGTTTTATTCCGAATCTTTCATGCATGTTTGTGTATTCCTGTATTCCTTTGCATATGATGTTCCTTGCATTGCCCATAGTTCTTACCCCCGCCCACTGACCAATCAGATTGCTCGCTAGCACAACTCATCTCGATGCAGAGAAAGTGTGTTTTAATGCCGATGTCCATAGTGAAACATCGCAATGGATGAAGACATTATTTAATCAAATTAGATTTGTTAACAGACCCAGCATTACATGCAAAATATTAGTGGTTACGCTAACCAAACCAACATTGCACAAAACACCTGAAATCGGTTAATAATGTCAAAGAAACACTATTAGGACAAATAAACACATGCAGAAATCCAAACTTTGTTCATTAACTTTGACTCACGCAAACACGAGAATGTGTTGGGATAAAATGGCACTGAACTGCGTGAAGCTCGTTGTTATTTCTACATATTGTTCATGGTGGATTAATTCGCTTGCAAAGTGATGAGAATGTATTTATGTCTCTTTCCAGCCCGGGTGACATACAGAAAACTCTTAATTCTCATTTGAAAAAAGTGTTTGGAAATACAGTTACTGATCTAATTTGGATGCATATGCCTTAAAACTAGGGCGTTTTCTGTGGCAGGACTAAAAGTACGGAATGCGCTGCTACAGTAGAATGTCTCTGGATCTATAGAGTTGGTCACTATGTTCAGGCTAAAACTCTTTTTTTTTTTTTTTACATATTATTTGGAGCTGATTCCATAATCAAAACTCATTTCTTTGCACAGCCAGTAGTTCAAATGATATGCATCTAGTTGTCCCAGTCTTTTCCCTAAAGAGACCTGGATCCTGTTGACTCCAATCAGGCTTGAAAACCTCATTTAGAGGAATAATTTTACATTCTGGGCCATGATTTGACAGAATTGTCCTTTTGACATAGAGATGCCTGCAGCTGCAAATGCTAATGGGTCCTAATAGTAAAAAAGGTAGGCAAAAAAAACCTCATTAATAAAAAAAAAAAAAAAAAGTATTTTATGTGAATAGTCCAATAGACCATAGTTCCATTTTAATAGACGATTCTTGAAGGGAAAGTTCATTGATATAATATCTTAATTCCATCTATCCATAACTGAGTGGTAAAGGATGATTAGGTCAGACATATCACAACGAGTTTTTCACAAACATTGGATTCTCATCCATTAAACCCTTTGGGGAAGTAGGAATAATGCTGTATATAAAACATGTAGAAAAGGGTTGATGGGTCACTAATATAAACCACGTTAAAGCGCACCCACAGCAAAGGTTGCCATGCTTTGTGTCATAAATCTAGATGTTTTCAACCTCATATGCTGTGTTTACATTTAAATATTCCTAAAAAAAGTGTCAATGGTACGTATGGAACTTTCAACTGCTCGATAACAACTTTGATTGAAGAATTTTAGCACCGTTTCTCCTTAAAGCTGAATAATTATGAACACCAGACGGTCATGAACTAATGCGGGCGAGAATATTCCTTAGAGTTACTCGATGTTTAACGAAAAAAAAAAGACAGAGCCGAGAGCTTCTAGAGTCCAGCACAAGATCTATTCTCATCAATAATTACTATAATGTAAGATTTATACAGTGAAAGGTCAAGGCAAGGATGGATGGATGTGAAATGTAATTTAAATCAAATTATAATGCATTGAAGAAAAAAAAAGAGGAAGACATGGATAAATCTCCAAAGCATAGGTCATGGAAGTTCTGTTCTCACAGTGTTATTAAATTTAATTTAAAAAGAGCTTTATACAGTAATGTGCATAGGTTTTCAGCAGGTGTTAATCATCCGTTTGCAACAATATGTAGTGAATAAAAAAGTGAAATCTGAAGTAAATTAATATTTTGCGTGGCCTTCGAAACAGCAGCAATTTTTATACTAGGTACACCACTTCTGCTTGAAGTTCCAAACCACCCAAATGAGCCTGTGGGGGCCATGCCCTCACTGCTAGTACACTTTTAGTTCTTTTAAATGCTAAACAGTTCTGAATGATTCTTGGCTGTATCGTTTGGGTTATTCTGCAGAATGAATTTGGGAGCAATCATACCCCTCCCTGTTGGCATTGCTTGATGCATACTTATCTGTCTGCATTTCTCAGGATTGGGAATGGCAATACTCCTGACAAAACGACCCCAAATAACATTTGCAGCCTCAAACATTCCAAAAAGTCCACCATACTTCACTGGTTTCTGCCAGTTCTTTGCTGGTTGAACTCGTGGACATCTTTACATTTCTAAAATAAACTTCATGGGTTTTGTATTTGCTGCACAGGTTTCTTTGGTTACATCTGAAGAGCTGCAACAACACATCCTGAAACCGGAATCTGCTTGGAAACTTTTGTCTGGGAGAGACCTTGTTGATGCAGAATAGCTACCTTGTGACTTGTTGCTCAATCCTGCCATGACTGTGTTTCTCAACCTCACCTTGCTAGCAGGGTTTAGCTGTAACTCACTCAGGTTTAAGCTTCCTATATAGCTGTTTCTGTTGCAGTTCTTGTCTAGATTTCAACTTACATGTGACATCAATCACCTAACTATAATATGTTGCAAGTGCCTTAAAATAAAATAAATGTGGTTTGAAAGCAAAATGACAAATATTGAAAAACATAAAGTTGTTAATAACTCTTTCAAATTCAAATTTGCCATGCAGAGTTCCTGTCAGAACATATCTAAATAGCTACATACAGTGTCAGTTATAGCGCCACCTAGTGGCAATAGAAAATATTCAATTTTCTGGTGGTTTAAACTGCCTTTTCAGGCTATGTTTACAAGATGTATTTGAAGTACAAGTTTAAAATTTGGAGCACTTTTGTGAGGGACCAAGGCCTACAAAAAGTCTATTGGAGTTAGTGTTTAAAACCGACAGGAAATCAATTATTTTGCAAACTCCTTCTAGAGTTTGTGTCTGTTTATCTTCAAACTCCGGTCTTATCTTGAGGCGCATGGGATGTTAAATACTAAACTAAATATTTAAATACGTATTTTTACTAACTATGACACGTGTGACAAGAATATTGGGAAAAACAATTACAGAAAACTCATTGACTGCGCCACCTGGGGTGTCATGATTCTTTATGTTCGTCTTCATTTGTTTTACTTCTGTTCTCACTTGAATATACATCCTAAATAAGGATTGGTCATAGTGCATATTGCAACAAACCGGCCACCAAGAAGCGATGGCACTGGAGGTGCGAGAGCCCTTTATTCGCTGCTTGCAGCTTTAATTATTCTTTCATTTTAAATTAACCAATGATTTTTCTGACATTTTGTATTTGAAGTGACATTGTGACAGCACTTGTTCTAAAACAAAACATACAGGTCAAGAAATGCATTAAAGTAAATAAAAAACAGTAAAATATAAAATAACAACCAAAAGAGACATATTTGAAAATAAGCATGTATTTTAGGAGACATAAATGCAGCGAGAGATTATCTTTTGGAGGTGGTCTGGGTGCTGCTCTTCATGTGATTCCTGCACATTGGCACGTGCCACAAGATCCCGCTGTGCAGCTTGCAAGAATTTGTCTCCATAAATAAAAGATTATGTCTCTAATCTGTAATAACTCTCTCCTCATATGTATTTCTATCACTCTCTTTCTCCCTTCAGCATAATGTCCCAAGTCTCCTTGCTGTCACCGAGATGGATACCAGGCACAAAAAATAAATGCCTTTTCCAAGAGCACACTCACATTTTAGTTATTTCAGTCAGTGAATTCAACACTGATCTGACTGTCAACGATGAATTGCTTTCCTGTGGAGAAAGAGCAAAATATGGCAAGATTTTAAAATGACAGCACTCAAGTGGTGTGCCTCAAACTGTAAAAGGTGCCTCACTGTTGCACCCTGCACTCCTTTTCCCGTATGATGGTTAACAGATCAAACAAATCCCATGGTTTATTACACAATTACTCAATGACGATTTCTCTCTTCGGATTTGTGAAAAACACATAAAACTTCTGATAATTAAAGGGTACACCGTAAAATTTGATTAGGTGAAATATTATTTATTACGCTAAAAATCACTGAGTGCAACTCACCACCTATGAATTTCGAAATTAAGCAAAATGATTGAATTTTAATGATGTGATTTACCTTTTAGATGTAGTTTTAAAACCAAGTTTTTACCAGTTTTAAGCAATTGCATGTCGCAGGTTGTTTTGAATTAAGTAGCAATGATGCAAACCACCTGTTGTTTCATTTCGGTTTTAAATATAATGAATAGGTTTCAAAAAGGTTATTAGTTTTGGTATTTTTTGTTTTTAACCAAAAAATAGTTTTGACGCATAATTTGCAAGGTAATTCAAATAAAAATGTGAGAAAAATGAGCAGTTGTCTTTCAGTTTCATTTTACAGACCGCAAATCTGTGCCATCCCATCATCAGGGGTGAAAAGAAGGGATTACCCTTGAAAGTACAAGACTTGTGATGTGGCTTGTGTTTTGCAAAGTTCTAGCACAAGAAATGCACAAGGGAACAAAGAGTGCTTGGGACCGTGTATAAGGTTTAGGAGAGGTTTGTTTATACATTTAATTTTCACATCGTTTTGACCTTGTCTTTGCTTTATATGCAGATGTATGTGTATTCATTTTTATTTTGACTCAACACTTTTGATAATTGCTATAAAACATAAAAAAATTGCGCAATGTAATGATATTTTTTTTTTTTTTTTTTTAATGATATAAAGAATTGCCACAAAGACTGTTTTAAAGGTAATTTATTATAGCTAACTGTAGTAAAGTATTTAAAAAAAAACACTCAAAAGGCCCTGGACTTCTAACGGTTAATCTAATATTTTTTTGGGTGAAAATCCTATTCTTTTACTAATTATATTATGTTTCGTTTCATTTGAGTTGATGATGAAATTGTTTAGTGTGTAGAAATAGAGCAGTGTAGCTTGTTAAAATCTGTAGACCTTGCACCAGGTCTAGACGGACTCATCTGTCAGGTTGTTTCAAAAGAAACTCTCACCATTGAAAAATTAACTTAATTGTTGCATTGTGTGATCTTATTGTGTGCTTGCAGCAGGCATTGCCTTAATATTTATTGGGGAAAATGATGAAATGCTTTGAAATATGTGAAGATCATTTCTAAAAAAAAAAAAAACAAAAAAAAAACGCATTGTTAACTAAAAAAATATTGTATTATAAAAAAACAAAAACAAACATGTAATAATACAATTGATTTGCATTGAATGAAGTAAGCAACAGGAAATGTGATTTTAAGCTTTTCAGATCACTAGTGTTTAAGGTTTGCAATTAGAAATTAAGCCGGTTCGAGGCTTGCCAGAGACCTTCCTGGAAGGAGTTCTCCCTGTGTTTGTGTGGCACCTCACTCTGGTGCAAAAACAGTAATCTAAATATCTGACACACATCTGGGACATCACACATCTGACCGAAAGAGTGGTGAATGAAAAGAGTTTTAGATTGCTATATCGGATCCGTGTTCCCAAGGAGAACAACCAATGAAAGTTGGATATTTTGATGATGTCTCATTTTCAAAGTGACTTCGTACAGGAAACAGGTACGAAATAATGCGCCACAAATCCTCTCTTTTCTGCACATTTTTGTAAATCTTTTTTTTTTCAATGTGTTCTTTGATTTCTTCTCTGTCATCTTCTTTCCTATTTCCCTGTGTGGCGCGGAATGCATCTGTTGTACCGTAAATGTCACCTTCAGGCAGGGAGTGTCATTGCATCAATATTGAAGATTCATCCGAAGATTCGTGCGACTATTAATTCGGTTCGGAAAAAAAAGGAAACAATGTCCTTTATTCACACATGATGCACGATCATCTGAAGAAAAAAAAAAACTTCAGTACAGTACAGCTTGAGATCTGAAACCAATGTTTTACTTGTGACCACCCCAGTAGAAACCGCAAAGTTTCATGCAAACCCAGCTTTCTACAAAGTTTTTTTTAATGAATTTAATGAAAGCTTTTGGAAAATATTGGGAGTAAACCAGTTATTGATATTATCAGGACTGGACGGATAGTTACAGTGAGAAAATAACGTCTGGTGAATAAAGTTCCACAAAGTTCTATGAACGGATCTAATTTTTAGTGCCGGCTGAAATTACTTGAACAATAAACATCTTATTTAGATTTTTTTTGTTTTCACAGGCCAGAAAAGAATATGTAAATTTGTATAATTTTTTTGCCTGAAAATTTGATTATTTTATTATAAAAAGAGCATTTTTAAAGGTTTTATTTTTTTCTAGTTTGGCAACAGAAATTGGGTTTTAACATTCAGTCAAAATGGCAATTCAATAAGTACAATTCTGTACAATTACAATTTATAAAAGTACAATTTCTCGTTCACCACCAAGTCAGAAACCATGCAATCTGTCAACATCTATGTGCCTCAGGAAGCGCCAGCTATTCATATGCAAGTAAAACTCGAACCGAAGCAGCAAAACTTTTCAAAATATTACTTCTAGCACCAATCAACTCGTTCTATCAGATCAGAGACCCAATTACTTAAGCTCAGTGCAGTAGCTGCTTTATTCTTTCAACAATATATACAAAACACAGGTTACGCTCATCCCAAACATGAGATCCCTTCTTTACAGTTCACTTCAGACTATTAAAGCAAGTTTGACTGGCACATAGAACCATGGGTGTTTCTGCAGCCTACCATTAATTATTTAAATCCCCTTTCAAAAAAATGGATTTCTGCGCTTAAAGCTAGAATATGACATGCATAATTTAAAAAGGTGTCCTACATGGAGACAGAGATAGAATGTGGCAGTGTGAGGGTCTTGTGGGTCTCTGTTCACCAGTCAGCTACTACAGAGGAACTGGACATACTTAGATTGCACTACTGTTGTGAGGCAGTGGAATCTAGTTTAATGGTTTTATCACATGCTATTAGAGTTTGATGGATGATCCCAAAAGTATTGCTCTTAGGAAATCGGACAAGGTCCGTTAAACAGTTCATGACACAAAGAACAGTATCTACACTGTTTTCTCGGAATCAGTTGCTTTCTAAAGGTCACTGAACAGTGTTCACCATAAAAGCATTTAAAAATGAAACGTTTTAACCCTGAAAATACCATAGAGGCATCCTTGTATTTTTTTTCTACTGCAAAGTTGGGCATTTTTGGGCAATCACACCCATTATTGGCAGTCTCAATTGGGAATAACATTTCCATCCTCCATTTTGGAATGTCGCATATAAAAATCCTGGAGAGAAACATCAAGATGTGCATAAAGTTTGACACTGATCTGAGTAGGATCTGAGTAGGATAAACTTTCTATACGATTAGAAAAATAAGTGCATTAACTACGATGGAAACGCTTTTACTGCAATGCGTGGGGCGATTTCACTGCACATCATCTGGAATGTTCTTCTTCTTTTCCTTTCGGCTGTTCCCAGTTTAGGGGTTGATTTGTTGTTTTTTTTAATTCCTAAAGTCTGTCATCAAAGTGGTTTGGGATCATCACTTGCATTCCCAAAGAGAAATCTCCCGCCTCCAAAAGCTTTTTAAATGAAAAAGGCCTTTTCCTAACGCAGCAACTTTAGTTTATCTTTTGATATTTGGCGCCGGTTTATCAGGAAGTTGTGATTTTGTTCTCTTGGCCTTGTGATGCGAATTTAATTTGCATTTATAGATGGTAACATGGCTGTTGACTTCAACATTGGTTTTACAAAAGATTGACAAAAGAAACTTCTTTGTACTGCTTACAATGACCCTCTATCATCTACATTTTCTCCTTTCCTATATGGTAATTTATGAGACAAAGTAAAGAAGACCTCACAGGTTGAAAACTCCATTTACTATTTTTTGCATGTAAGTACTTGAAGTTTAGATTTTGCAGAATGTCTAACAATCATCTGTGTATTCATCACATATGCTGCCCTACAATAAAATATTAATAATGTTTAAAGAGTAATTTGGCTCAAATCTGACAATTCAAATATTGTAATAAAATATACCATTCTTACAGATGAAGACGAAATTATGATTCGCCTGGGTTTTATGTATAATTTTCACATTGTTTTGACCTTGTCTTTGCTCTTTTATGAATTTTTATTTTATCTCAACATTTTTTCTCAAAACTCATTCATTCACCTTCTTTTCTGGTCACGAGAGTACACCCTGGACAGGTCGCCAGTCCATCGAAAGGTAACACGCACATTCACACCCAAGGGGAATTTAATCATCTTCTGACCCGCTTATTATTCCCAGGTTCACAGGGATCCAGCACACATTGGGCGAGAGGCAGGCCTACACCCTGGACAGGTCACAAGTACATCACAGAGGGGAATTTAGATTATTCCATTAACCTGATGCTTGTTTTTGGGAAACTCTTTCTTCTCAATTTTTTAACACAAAAAAAAATACAAAATATAATACTCAGAATTGTATTATTTGTACAATTTCAGGTTCATAGTGGAATTATTGTGCAATGTTATAACTAAAACTACATTATTTTTTTCTTTTAACAATGTTGGGGATATACGTCATCCCTTTCCTGGGATTTTAACCTAGCAGACTTTTTTTTTTTTTTACTAAAGTAATGTCTTTCTTTATACAAATTCAAGAATTTGAGGGGAGCCGTGTTCCTAGGGACATCCGTACTGAGAATACTGACGTATGAATCCCTCAGCTCATTACAATTCATCATCAGAATGTGTGTTTGAGGCTACATGCTTTAGCTTCTTTAATCTGCCTTTGGAGCTCAGAGTGTGTAGGCTGAATGTTCTCCTGTTGTGTGAAGCCATGTCCTGAGGTGCAGTGTCCCTCTGTGACAGATCTGCCTCGGTGACCTCCAGAGTAAAAGAAGGGAGATAAATGGATGGAAGAGACAATGAAATGGACAACACATGGAGCACATTAGCCACCAACGAGCATTTTGGAGCAGTTAAAGAAGAAAATGGGCAAAAACGAAGCAAGAGCTTTAAGCTAAATGAGTTGATGCATTAGGGATCATGACTGTCGGATGCTTCACACAGTGCTCTCGGAAAGAAGTTCTATAGTAAAGTTGCACTATTCTAAAAAAGCTAAAATAGCCACACGTGTGTAATCAGTAGAGTGAAGAGAATCTAAGTGTTGTCAGACCTAAGTGGAAAAATAGGTTTTGTATGACAGGTCTTTATGTAGTTAAAAAAATAATGATACTAAAAATAACTGCATTGAAAAAAAACAGGGGGATACTACAAGATGGTTCCCATGGCTATATTCAAATTGATTCATGTATTTTTTTTATTTTTTTTCACTCCCTATATTCTTCGGCCCAGGCTGGGATACATTTATTTTATTTATTTCATATAGATTTGAAGAAATTAGAACTGGCATTTTGTTATTGTCATGGCGTTAAACACAAACCATAACTGCCATCAGCACAAATTCCATTATTTGTCGCCAGCAAAGTCTTGGGATGTTCTTTCTGGTGCATGTTTGGTGGGAACTGGAACTGGGAACAATTTATATAATTATTATTATTTTTTTTATTTTTTTTTAATTTTACCTAATGCTAGCAACAAGTCATTAGCATTTTTCTAAATGTGTTTAAGTCCTTTAGCCACAAAAACGGCTTGAAATATGCATTCGGGGGCATGGTGCTCACAGAATACAGCATTTTTCATACTTTAAAAAAATGGATGACATGGTAAAATTGGACATAACTCGACTTCCCTTGTTGCTAGTAAGGAAATGTAAGCCTAAATATCCATATCTCCAAACAACTAGAGGGCACTGCTCCTTAACTGTGTATGTAACCTCACAACATAGTTGTTACAAACAGGGAAAAAGGGAAAGAGAATAATAAGAATTTCCCAGCTTCTGTGCTTGGCCTTCTGTGCTTTACTTACTATGTAAATTTTACTCATTTCATTGGTGCTTATTGGATAGTTGGACAGAGATGGATAGAGAATCCTCTCTACCTCTATGCTACATATGAAAA
This sequence comes from Danionella cerebrum, assembly GCA_007224835.1. NCBI lineage: Eukaryota > Metazoa > Chordata > Actinopteri > Cypriniformes > Danionidae > Danionella > Danionella cerebrum. The sequence continues at coordinate 174,462 of SRMA01025756.1, forward strand.
TCAAGCGATTCACAATAGTGGTCAAATAGCGCCACGACTCCGCATCAAAACATATTAACACATTTTTATGACTGAGCTGAATATTTAACTTATTTAAAATGGCTGAGCTGAATATTGAATATTGAATTCATTTAAAATGGCTGAGCTAAATATTGTAGAATGCAATACAAAGTGGTAAAATGAAATAATAATAAAGTAAAAAATAAAAAATTAAGTAATATTAAAGTAAATCACATATCTAAAATGAGTTCAAATACAAGCAAGACTTCATCCTGGGTTTTTTTCCGGAGCATGACGTGTCCCATAGTCACTTTATTCCATAGTCTAGAAACAACTACCACAAAACCCCATTTCCACTCAATTTTCAATCTAGTTTGCGGGGCCACTTTGAGCTGCAAATCAGAGGAACTGAAAACAGAAGTAAACCTCAGTAGATAAAAAAAGAAAGAATTACATGACCTTAAACATTTAAGGAAAAGTGATTGGCTTTACATAAGTCCGCAGTCTTGTATTTGTTTGTTTTCCCAAAACAAGGCATGATTCCCAGTTGTTTTCAGATAGAAGCAGTTATGGAGCTCAGGGAAGCTGTGCTGCTTAGTTCTGATTGTTTTAAGTTCCAAAGTTACCATTTGTTCCCATTGCTTACCCAGTCAAGAAGCGATGTGCAACTAGATGAAATGCCGAAAGAGCAAAAATGGCCAAAGGCAATCCACCAAAGCATCTCAATTTGGGCTTGTCTTGGGACATGACCATTCATTAAAAACAAAGGAATCTTTGAGAAGAAATCAGCAGAAAGAGAATAAAACATTTGCATTCACCAAGAACATTTGGAAACCGATTGGAATATAATAAAAGTATATATAATTATACAAAGGCACATCCTTTTTTGCGGCCATAATTTGAATAGTTTAAATTCCTTAAGAAAATGAGAACCAAAGGGATAAAGACACCTTAAAACAGCTATTAGTTAACGAAAAGCTCTGTGAAGTCATCGTCAGAAATACGCATCTTTATCTTTGAGTAATCAGTGCTAGATTTATTTCCAAACAATCTTCATAATGATCGTCTCTATGACTGATCTAGATGCCTAATCCCTGTGACAGAAACCAAACCTGAGGTAATGAAGACAAAGCTTCCTCCTGCAACATTTGCCTGCAGCATCGCTGATGAACAGCTTATTGTTTTTCTTAAGCATCCCATACATCTTTTACCTCCAACGATTTATGGCACTCTCTATTGCAAAGAATTTGTAACTACAAGAAACATGGAATAAAAATCTAAACGTGTGGGGGGTGGGAGCAAATAAACATGATACTGACATAATTGATGCTTGGTTGTCTATTTCTGATGGACTTTAATAAAAAAATGTCTTGAAAAATTGATTAACAGCCTTAATAACAGAAACAATCTAGCTAGCATTAGCCTACTGGTAAAATGTCAATGACACAGTCAAATTGTTACTTTTTTTAAAACCAGTAGGTCAACCAGACTGCCAAAAAGGTAGATCAGCACAAGACAGAGTGTGGAGACAGCACAACAGAGTTGAGTAAAGTTTTTTTTTCTGCTCAATACCTCGAGACCCAATCTTACGGTGGCCCATTAAATCAAATCAAAATCAAATCACTTTTATTGTCACATCACCAGCAGCGTGTGAGCTGTGGTGAGTGAAAAGCTTAGGTGCAAGCTCCAGTCAGTGCAGACTTACAGTACAACATACAATTACAGATAAGACATGAAACAATATGAAACAATATATTGTTTCAATATATTGTTAGTGCACAAAAAAAAAATTTTTTTTCTTCTCAAAAAAGCAAAGTTCAGGATGAAAATGCTATAGTAAAATATTCTTAAATGTTGTATTCTGATAGTCAATAATACTTACTTTAACGATGTAGAGAGTTTTAGAACGCACCCATGAGAGAAAACAAGAAAATGAACCTAAAAATACACTTTTTGCGATTACCCAACACTAAATACATTTCCCCCTAAAAAAGCCAAGTTCAGGATGGAATAAAAAATGAGTAAAATATTCCTATTATTTGGATTCTGACAATAATATGCACTCAATTAATATGAATATGCTGACATCAAAACACTTGGAACGTAAAACAATATGTCTCGATGAGAGAAAATGAAACACTCATTTTCATAACAGCATGAACACTGGTCAAAGCTTGAAATCAAAGCTGTACACATGAATAAATAAAAAAAAAACACCCTTTCAGATAAAGTAAATAAACCAGGTATGAACAAGACATCACAAAGTTCTCTTTCAATAGCGTATAGACACAGGAAGCTTATGCCCAGGGCATGAGCAGTATAGGCAAATGCTAAGGTCACCATACATCTAGGAAACCATAGGAAGCCATAAATGAAGAAAGAAAAATTGCAGTAGCAGAATGCAATAATGATACAATAATGAGTGTCTGCAGGCAACAGTTAAGCATGGTGGAGGTAACTTGAAAATTTGGGGCTGTATTTCTGCAACTGGAGGTAAAGTTTGGTCAGGATTAATGATGTTCTCAATGCTGAGAAATGCAAGCAGGCACTTCTCCATCATCCAAACCATCAGGTTACTTTATGACTGGCCCCAAACCTACAGCCCAAATCATTAAGAACCATTGATCTGTGTAAAGAAGTAGTGGAAGTGACGGCATGACCCCCACAGAACCCTGATCTCAACATCATCAAGTGTGTTTAGAGAAAATCTGTGGTTAACTTTTACAAACTGTGCAAGTGTAGAATAGCGGTTGTGTTGGCAACGTACCAAATATTAATTTGATTTATTTTGTTCATTTGTGGCATTTTGTTCATTGATGAAAATAAATGGTTAAACCTTTGCACAATAATTTGTATTGGTGTGGTTTTTTTTTGTATCTTGGAAAATTTACTTATTAAATTCACTTTAATGCCGCATGCACTCTAAAGAAGTTAGCAAATAGTAAAAAAGCTACCTATACTTATTGCAAAACACACAGTAGATTCAAGTTTTGATGGTTTCAAATGTTGAATCCCACTCTTACGCATGCACTTTCATCATTCTCTGCTCCGCCTCTGCTTATAAAACTTTGCATATTTCTCATCCTTTCCCTGATCATTTTTCAGAACACCCTGGTCAATTATTCACACGCTCTTCTACATATTGAACATGTTTCTTCTTCCATGCATTAATATTTAAGACACCATCCATCTTTTAGGGAATCTTAAAAAAATGAAATTCTCATTTATTCTGGTAAAATCAAACCTTATTGGTTCCGGGGTGATTACTCAATGGTTGACTTGAATAAAAATAGAAGAAAAAAAAAAGTCTTCTCACAGACAGACATCTTTACTCATTTAACACTGCTAAAGATTTAGTGTCTAAATCACCAAATGCTTCGACCTTTATTTGTATTTAGAGATCAAACATTGTGACAGTGTTGTAAATATCTATTCTGGCATGGAGCTTGACGGAAAATAATCCTTGGGATCATCTTGATGTTACCAACCAAAGCAAAGCAATCAATGGTCATTAAATCGCAGTCAGTTGGAACAACGAATCCTAGCAGCCAGTTTCAACCAAAGCCGTTTTCACTTAATGCTACAATTGATTTTGCATCTTCAGAATCGATAACATTGAAAAATAGCTTTTATTTTGTCAGTTTACTGCAAAGTAACACCAGAAACTACAGAAAAATCTCATTCAGCCCAACAAACATTGTTGTAAATGGAGCACTAAAAGATCCATGGGAATACAACATCCATATTTCAAACAAAGAAAAACAGTGCAGTGTTCACTTTAGGAGAAGTAATTATTACTATGAGAAACCAACATAGTTTGCTTTAACAAAGCATTCTTCACTGATGCTTTAATATACAATAATTAGGTACAAAGAATCTTTTTTTCTGTATTACGGATTAATGTATTATTTCAATAAAACTTTTATTTAAAATTTTTTTATGTAGGTGAAAGACGGCCTTCTTTTAACACAGCAACTTCTATTTTCTCTTGATATTTGATGATTTTGGACTCGTTGGATGGAAGTGGGGCTTTATACGTAAATGTTTTACTTATATATTCCAAATATTCCAGTTTTGCGCATAAATTTAATCCACATCTTTGGATGAAAACATGGCTATTATTAATTGTGCTTTTCACATGCCCTCTGTTGTGCTCTAGCATGATTGTATTAAAGGGTGCACCAAAGAAGAAAAAATGTAATTGTTAGTGACGGGAAGTTTGGATCATTTTACCGACTCAGATCTTTGAGTCTTGTTCTGCAATCTTTTTCGAGTCATTTAGTTCATGTGGATCATTTTTAGTAAAATGCCAATAAAATGTTAAAATGTGATAATTCCCTAACACATCTCCTAACATTATATGCACAGACACAAATCACATTACAAATAAGAGAAAACTATAATGCTAGAAGACAAAAAATATTACTTAAGCCTATTTGGGCCTTTAAATCTGGTTCACCTCAGCTCTGATCTGTCTTTCGCTCGATAAATTACTTCTCTTTGACGTTAATGAGTGCAGTCCTGGCCGGGTCCTTTAGTTCTTTTGTCATGTGACCGCTCCCTACATTAACCAATGCAATAAGAGCCAGAAACCGAAAAGATTAGTTCTTAGAAAAGAAGTTCTTAGAACTAATCTTTTCAGTTTCCTGCGCATGACCGCTCCGTAATGTTAACCAATGCAATATGAGCCGGAAAAACAAAAAAAGAACGAAGGGACTTGGAAAAAGAACTAGTCTTTTTGGTCTCCGGCTCATGACCACTCTGCGATGTTAACCAATGACTTAGACTATTACAATAGCAGAAAATATTAGTTCTTTTTTCAAGTTCTCCGGGTCCTTTCGTTCTTTTGTCAATAATTGTGTTACGCTGGAAAAGGGATGTTGTGCCAGCGCCACTGAACGAATCTCTCTACGACACGACTCATTCCTAGGGAGTCATATTAAAGACTCATTCAAAAAGAAGGAATCTAGAGGTGTTTAGCTACCCTTGGTCGGCAGAACCTTCAATGTAATATCTTCTGCACTTCAACGTAATATCTATTCATTGTTTGGTGCAAGATTGATAAATGCCATGCATTTTGTGTTGTTTCGATGGTTTGATGTGTCTATGGCAAGTGATGTAATGAGAGATCATGACCTTCTATTTATTAAATAATTATTTAATCAGTCAAAAAACTCCATTGCCAATTTTTTGGGGAACCAAGGGCTACTACAAACATAGATAAGATGTTTTGTTCAATGTTTTTATTGTGCAATAACTCATTTAGGGGTAAATGCTTTGAAACGCATTAAAAAGTACCTGAACTAATGAAGAGTTCGGAATAAGAAAATAAAAATCCAGCCAAAATATCACTTTGTTTTTCACAAGAATTGATTCCTGTCTGTGTATGTCAGCTCTAATTCTGAGCTTTTGTTCTGAAAGATACCAGCAATCTCCTGCCGCTCACCAAAGAAAAAAGCTTTATCCAAGTGGATAGGAACTGTATGTAACACAGCTCTTGCGGATTCATCTTTTGTGCATTCGGAATATTTATCACTGCATGTACATTAAACTGTACATTAGTTATTGAGTTGGTACTTTGAGTATTCTGAGAATGAGAAGCATTCTTTTTAAGCAAGCTGTGCTCCAATGACTTCCCATACATATACATAAAATAAGTATTTTATTTTATAATATTAATTGTAGATTTGAAGTATTTTGTTTGATTAGAGACTCAATGTAATAATATTACAGTTTAAAATGGAAATAAATTGTTTTATGAAAACCCTTTAATTTTATTTTTATTATTATTTTCATTTTATCACATATGTATTTCTTTTTAGAACTAAACTCTTCAGTTATTTGGGAATGCTGTCTGTTCCTCCCTAAACATTGACAGTAATCAGGTAAATGTTGCGAGTATGTAAGCGTGAATGGATGATGGCAAATTAATCAGGATTAGGCGCAGAATCCAAGTAATCTCATTGAGTGGTGAGCCTCTTACTACCTGACACTTTGAACATTAGAAGCTGAATCGAAGGAAAGGATCGTCAAACGACTTAAGGATTCTCTAGAGTACACAATGTCACTGCAATGATCCTCAACTACTATTTGGTTAAAAATACATGAAATCTGTCCTCAGTTCACACATGATTGTGACTTAAAAGCACACAACCCTCTCTGGGGATTATAATGGCGACAGTATAACCTCTTTAATCTTGCATTGATCATAATAGGACCCCACTCTTGATTTCTGGTATGTCAAAGTGGAGATGTATACCATAAAGTGTGTATGAATCAATATTGGAGTGCACGTTGATGTAGCATATAAATAAATATAGAAATGCATTTTACCCATCACTTGAAGTTCAATATGAGCAGACATATGGAAAATACCTTCTGATTATTTTTTACCACTTACGCTAGCCTTGTAGCTAGTGATCAAACAAGTACGAGAAATAAAGCTTCTTTTCACAACATCAAAGTTGTCACATAATTTGAATCACAGGGAGTGGTCAGTGTAGCTTGCAGCTCCCTGGCAACATGACAGGGAGGACTGCAAGCAGCAACAAGATCATTATTCGTTGCCTTTGGGATATCATTAATAGGCTACTGTATAAAAATAGCAATTTCAAACAAATGCAGCAAACATCACCAAGTCTCTGAATCCGAAGAACTACGTGAGAGGAGAAAACCCAGCAAGACACTAATAACCTTTAAACTTACGTGTTTTACGACTGACGTGGGTCCGTCCAGGTGTGGTCACATGCCTCTCTGTGGATGACTGCTCCCTGGTCCACATTTGGGTGGAGTCATTAAGCACAGCTGGGTTGGAAGGAGAGGGACTGGAGGTGGATGTTTGGACGGTAGACGTGGTGATAGATGCCACGGTGGTGGTAAAGGTGGGATTACGTGTTACAAATCGTGTTGAAGGGCTCTTCTGTGTCACCTGGCTGCCAGAGGCCCCGCCCCCTCGATGAGGAATATTTGGAGGAGATACAGTTCGAATTCTGTTCCGTCCGCCTGTTGTAGTGGTCGGGCTGGCCGAACTGACCCCTTCCATAGTGGTTGTAGTGGTAGTAGTGTCAGATGCCTTGGGAAAAGTGCTAGGCTTTGACAAAAATATGGGGTCTTGGCCAATTCCCTTGGCGTCCACCAAGTCAGTAGGGACGTAGTCGCGCACAGAACCCACTACAATCCATTTCAGCAGCATAAGGCTTAGCCCTAGTCCGATAAATCCAATAAGAAGTGGAACCACACATAGCCAGGTCTGTTGCCGAGGCCAAAGAGCACATGTTCCGCACCTTAAAATCCCACCACGAGCAGGGCCCTCGCCTTGTTCGCGTCCAGACCCTCTCCCATCAGGCTCTTCCAGCACCATAGCCCCAACGGAGTTGTTCAATGTTCCCGAGCTGTCACTCATCTTGCCTGTGGTGCGGTAAGGGTTATCCCCAAGGCTGGGCATCCAGCAGACATGGATAGCATCCGATGAAACAATCTCCCATAATGCCAGATGTTTGGAACAAAAAGAGCAAAGTAAATCTCAACACGAAACTAGTCACAAACCCATTGAGCCCTCAAATCCCATCCATACACTGGCAAATTAATGAACACACACACACACGCACACGTGCACACACACGCACACACACACACTCACAATCATACAAGAGCATACACCCAAGAGTATTCCCGGAGGTAAAAATCTGAAGCAGAATCCAGCAAAAGGACAGTCCGTTAGTCCAGTTCCACTAATAAGTTCCAAAACACTGACTAAACGAGTACTTCATGCAAAGAAGGGAGAGCGAGGCATGAAATCATCTGCATGTTGAGTTCCTGCATCAGCCTTTGCAGCATCGCATTATACAACTCCTCTTTTCAAAGATGAAACGTTAGCTTTATCTTCTGAGCATGCAGCTCATTTCAATCTGGACTTTTGTAAAAGTTAAACAGCCTCCTTATCGACAGCCAATTATCTTTTAAAGGTCTTGATTTAACTCAATCTTGTACAAATCCAAAAAAGCTCCGAAATAACCATCCCCTGCTCCACGACTGAAGCTCCTGCTGATTTATAGCATCCTCAAGTAAGCAGGGGACCAGCAGCACAGTCCTGGAAGGTGGTGGCAGCTGCAGAGGTGTCCAGTAACAAACGGTGACTGATCAAATCCGTGATTAGAACAAATCCATCCTGAAAACATCACATGTACCTCCCACGGCCATACAGAAAGTCACGGATATCGGGCAAAGCAGCAGCCTCTATCTACATTCCTCCACTGCGAGAGCGCAATAGAGAATGAGGGAGGGAGCGTGTGAGAGAGAGCGAGTGAGCGAGAGAGAAAGAGAGAGAGGAGCACGGCAGAGGGATGAGAGGAGGGAGGAGAAATCTTGTCGAAGCTGTGCAGAAAGAGGAAAAACAGTAGGTTCAAAATCAAACAGACAGCAAGGTTTTCCACGAGACAACATTCCTCATCACGGCTGGGTTTGTTTCGCGCATCTCATGCTCCATCCGAAGATTGTCATTTCTAAAGAGCTCAGACTAGCGCTCGTCCCCGGTCTAATCTCCTGTGGGATTTTACCGCGGCTCAAGCCTACGGCACTGCAGCCAGACAGCCCTCTACTGTCCCTACTGCTGATGCTCGAAGAGAGAGAGGGAGATGGAGGAAGAGAGAGGGAGATGGAGAGAGAGAGGCACTGCACCTGCTCCCTTCACAAGATCATTCTCCACCCCTTTAGAGGCAGAAGGGTTGCGTGCGCGTGGGAGAGCAGAGAGAGAGAGAGAGGAGAGAAAGCAGGAATTCTAAATACAAGTTTAGAATGCATTCACAGACGGGTGGGAGAAGAAAAGCAGGGGCTGAAACAGTGAAAAGTGTTAGCAAAACATGAAAATCTATCACTGCCAAGCATCTATTTTAAATGACTTTCTGTCATGCCACCTCCCAGAATCCAATGCTTTACAAGGGGTTGTGTATCAAATAATTGTAATGTTTGTAAATTTCATAATGAAACGTCAGATACTAGCGCGTTACACTTTCTGATTATTCTGCTTTTATATGATTGCACTGTAATGTTGCAGTACGGTTCTTTATGAGAAGCCTTTTGGACAAATACTGACACCTAGAGGCATTATAATTTAACTATGACTAATATTAATAGAAGTTCAGGTTGTAAAAAATAAGAAGCATTTCTAACCTTGCGCAAAGACAAAAAGAATTTTAATTGTGATCAACTATTCTGTCCCTGGGACTTTATATGTACAAAAAACGCATTAAAAGGGCTTGATAAATACATTTGTATTTCTAAGCAAAGTGCATTAAATACTATTCTTTAAAATATTGTTCAATTCCACATAAAACACTTAAAAATAGTACTTATTGCTTTTCCCTAGTCTCGGATGCTATACTTTAACATAAAATATAATAATTAATATAATTTAAAACATTGATATGTAAATTCATATATTATGTTCCAAATACATTTATTTACACGAATATTTATACTTTCTTTGTTTAAAAAAACAAACAAACAAACAAACAAAAAAAAAACATTTTAGTTACATCCCCAACATTTTACTCATTCCTGTTACCCTAATATGAAATTAATCCGTTCCAGGGTGGCGTTCGTATCTCAAACATTTCGTATCTCGACGCAAGTTTTACATGTAAAACGGCTCTCAGAAACAACAGTATAAGTAGATGAAAAAATGAAAAACCAGAGAAAAATCAAGTAACGTTTTTTCAATCTTTAAATCTAAACATTGTTTGTGTAATAAATGATAATAAAACAGAATGAAACACAAGCAAAATACATAATATGAACACAATTGTAAAACCTTACCTTGAGAGTGAAGCGATGTGTTGGAGGAGGTGGAACGGATGGCAGAAAACATTACGGCACCACGTATGAAGGGGAACTTTCTCGAGATATTTCACAAATTACTAACACAAACACGGTTTCAAGCACAAGTGCAGACAGATGGAGAGATGCTTCTAAGAACGAGTCACAGGGTTTCTCTAAGTTGTGCTACAGAAAAGCACTTCCACATTAGAAACATTATTTCTTTTACGACACCTTCACTCTAACTCTAATTTGTTATAGTATGTTATTAGTAAACTATACGTAATGTTTCACTTCATTTACAACTGAATTAAAGTGTTTTATAGCATATCTGACCCCTTTAGCACTGACAGTAATTGGAGAATGGAGCGCCAGGACCCGGAAGCGCAGCGCGATGTCAGACTTAACCAGCAGAAGTGCTGGTGTTTGTTGTATCTTGGATTTTTTTTCGCATCTCGAAGCAAAATATTACCTGCAAGACCTTTCGTATCTCGAACATTTCGTAAGTCAAAGTATTCGTATCTCGAGGTACCTCTGTATTTGGTAAAAAACTGAATTTGCAGAATTTCCTGGATCTTAAATCGCATGCATTATTTGACTATTTCCCATGTTTTTGCTAATTATTTTCAAAAAACTCTCTAGAGCACTTACTAACTTAACCTAATTTATATAAAAAAAACTGAAGCTCTGAATTTATTCTGCATCAGCTTTAATCGCTTCAAGTGTGCTTGTCTTTTGACTAATCCAACCTTGTAACAAACTGCTTATGTTTACTCCTGAAATGTAAGTCACTAAATACATAAAATGCATTTGTAAATGCAACAATAAAAAGAGGGTTAGTTAACATCTTTGGATTATAAATCTAAGAAAACATTCAGATAAGTTACTTAAGGAAAATAAATTTTTGCAAAATTTGGTGGAATGGCTCCACATTGTTTTTGTTATTAAAAGCTACACTTAAATTCTTTTTATCCACATCCCAGAGTGCATTATAAATTTTCTGGAATCTGCATTAGATAGTGAGTTTCTCTCATTTTTTCTTTCTTAAGAGTACAGATTGTGCATGGATTGGGATGCAGCTTAAAGAGGCCATGTTATGCCATTTTAAAATCATTTTGAGCTCTCTCTAGTAGCACTGCACCATTAGTAACTTTCTAAATACAATTGTAATTGTAAAAAATGTCTTTGAACCTTTTTTGCCTTTGCAAAATGCACTGTTTACCTCTGTTCCTCCCACAGCCATGCTTTCACCACGCCCCTTTTGAGACTTGTAGCTCAGGAATCATGGGTAATGTGTAATTGCCGCCTGTCGCAAGTCAAATAGAACAGCATGGTATTGTTCAAATAAGAATTTTCGGTGTGTCAGTCGGGCTGGAAAGGGATATAAATAAAGTCCAAAGAGCGTTGAAGAGTTCTGTGTAAGTCTAATCACTTCGCAAGTGAAAGTTAAATCTGTAGAAATATCAAAACGCTTCATGCAGTTCAGTGACAGTGTTTGCTAGCAAGCTCTCGTGCTGTTTGCGTGAAATAAAGTTGATTAACAAAGTTTGGATTTATTTCATGCAAATACTGTAAGGGTTTGAAATCGGGGATGTGTTTCTTCCTTAAAATAGTGTTTCGTTGACATAAATAATCGATTTCAGGTGTTTTGTGCAATGCTGGGTAGGTTAGCAGCTAATGTTACAGCTAGATTTTCCTGACAAACTCAGGAATTTGTGTGTTATTTTAAACTGTATTCACATAATGTTAATTAACGTAGCTTATTAATGTTACTTTACTAACCTTATTTTAACTTACTGCATCCCCCTACAGTAAGGCCATGTTGCTAAAGGCTTTGTTTCTGCTCAGTGAAGACACTTTAATTGGTAGAGCATGCGTGAATGGTGTGTAGAGCTCCAGGTGAATGTTTTCCACCCAGCATGCGTCTAAGCTTATGCTTCTCTTTAAATGACTAACAGAGCTGTGAGTGTTTCTACCTGTCTGATTTAGGACACATCAACCTGCCAGTTCACATCAACTCAATGATTAGACCTCTCTTGCCGAGGGCTACATGCATATGAATATTTGTGCTCGCTCAAACACAAACACATCCCATCTCCCACTCTGATTATGTCACAAATTTACACTTCCTTTTTCTACTCAAATGCATTTCCAGCATTTCTTGAAACATTTTTTAAACCCCAAAGCTTTTCGCCCACACAGTTCTGTTACTCGGATTGAGGAAAATGCACTTTGTTTTACCAACACTCCCAAGAGCATCTAAAGCCTTTCTGTCTGAAGGAAATGCAACAAAAAGCCACTTTGTGACACAAAATATATAAACAAGCACAATGTTGAAACATGTTCTTTCCTTGACATTTATTTTTCTAATAAATTAAAGAACACTTCACACTGCTCTGTAGTATTTTACCATTGGGTACAATTCAAACACATTTAGCAAGCCCAACATGGTAGCTCACATTTTTACATTCTCATATATTTTGAGATAAAGTTTGGTTCCAAAATGAGATAAACGTCAGTTTTTCCAATTATACTTCACTTTTGGCCTCATATAAAACCTAATACCGGCCGTATTTCCTACCCTTCTTGTTTCTTAATGCAAAATGCTGAGGAACAATGAGATGAAAGGTCGTTCTTTACAACAGTCTATATTAAATTTTGGTGAAAAAAAACAAAAAAACTGCAGCTGGACCAAGCGTATCATGAAAAAAGAAGCAGATGATATGCAGCCAGACTCTTGGCTGATTCAAGGAGAATGACAATCCTCTGCAGAGTCCCTTAGGTAGATAGCAGGTTTGGCATACAGGTTGGTGGACCTGTTTTGCTTGAGTGGGCATTGAGCTGTCTGGAGACATTACCAGTCGAAACATTGAGGAAGGAGGGTGCCCACCTGATGACCTCAATAAGATGGCTACTCACAGGAGAATGTTGCTTTTGTTACAGAGTGACAAGAAATATGGTATAGTCTTAAAACAAAATATAATTATTTTTCATAATATTTTACAATACATTTTTACGAGAAATTTAAATTGTAAGAAAAACAGGACTAACTTAAAAGTGCCACATTATGCAAAATCCACTTTTCTGATATTCCTACCATATTTTAGTGTCGCTCCCTCATCAAAAAAGTGCCTCAATTTATATTCCAAATCTTTCATGCATGTTTGTGTAATCCTGTATTTCTTTTTTTGTGAGCTGAAAACGACTCTATGTTTCTTTCAATGCCTATAGTTCTTAGCTCTACTGACCAATCAGATTATTCGCTAGTACAGCTCATATCCATGCAGATCAGGTGCTCTGCTTGACCCGGAAGTGCTGAAGAACAATGTGGAGAAAATATGTTTTGGTTGATTATTATGTAATAGGTATTAGGCTTGGACGATTTCAATCAATTTGTGACACTTTGTGAAATATCAGAGTGGATATTTCCAATCATCAAGTTAGATTTGTTATCAGACCCAACGTTATCGAGAGCATTGCTGCCTAATAAATGGTTCCGCAGCAATATTACGGTTATGCTAACCAACCGAGGTTAATAATATACATGAAAAACCATTACAAAGAATAAACACATTCCCAATTTAAAATTCCTACAATATTTGCAAGAAATAGATCCAAACTTTGTTCCTTAACTTTATCTCATTATGCGCTATGATAAGTAAGCATACACAGTCACTGAACTGCGTGAAGCGAGTTGTTATTTCTACATGTTTAATGTGGATACATTCACTTGCGATGTAATGAGTCTTACACAGAACTCTTCGCTGGACTTTGGGCTTAATTCTCATTACCTTAATTCTCATTTAAACAACTTCATGCCACTCTATTTGACTGGTGGTCAATACATTACCCATGATTCTTGAACTACAAGTCCCAAAAGGGTTGTGGCGACACCATGACTGTGGGAGGAACATGGTTAAACAATGCGCTTTGCAGAGGGAAAAAATATGAGGTGATTCAAAGACATTTTTTACTGTTAATATTACATTTACAAAGTTATAAGTGCAGAGCTTGTAAAAAGAGCTCAAATTCTTATTATAACTGCTTTAAAAATTGCATTATATTTTTATTATAATTAAAACATATGCTTTATGAAACTATTCACTGAAACCATTTCAGCGTGTAAATGTGTCAGTAGAAAATAAAACGTTTAAGACCATAAAGCAAAGAAGCCAGTGTCTAGTTTGTTTTGTATCTGAGTGCATCATTCAGCCTCTAGGGGGCAGTGATGATGTTTGTGCACCCAGAGGATGAAAATGCATGATGTATTATGCCACAATAGTGTTACACTCCTGTACAAAACTGTATTAAAACAAGGAACGCTTTATTTGTGTTTTAAACGTTTTAAAACAAGAAAAACCTGTTTAAAATGTAACATTTAAATGTAGTGAATGAACAAAACTGATTTAAAACTGATAAGACATCCATAATATTCTTGAAGTAGGAAAATATGGAGTCAATATTTTTTTTTCTTCTGAAAAAAACTTCACAAAGCTTCCAAAATTACTATGAGCAACGAGCAGACATGACGCTTTAAACCAGCTGATATTTTTTTTAAATAAGCGAAATAATCCACACCCCAAAAGTCTAATTTAGATAGTTCTTCTTAAAAGAATTAAAAAGAAAAAAAAATCAGATCTCTTAGATTTCCATTTTTTGCAGTGTACAAGAGATTGAAGATTGTTTGTTCTCTCCCCATAGGAAAAAAAATATTACGCTGAATATACAACCTGAGCAAGTCACAATAAATAATCCCTAAAACGTCCTTTTCCTCAAATTTCTGCTTGAGTTGATCAAATCATGACATCAGGATTGACATCTGATAACACATCACTGAAATAATCTCTTCAGAAGTTCTAGGCAAACAAAGCGTGATAGGCAAATATCACTGAAAAGGAGATCACAAAACCAGGCCTAAGTGGGATCCCCGGAGGCATTCATGAATGGGAGATTACCAGACACAGGCTGTCCAGATGAGTGAGGGTCTGTGTTATGGTGCAGGTGATTAGGCTGAGAATGAATGTGAAGGGGTCACAGATGGAAGATCACATGCTGAAGATGAAGGATTAGAGTGAGTCGACAAAGCTTTAAAAAGGTCATCCATCCAATGTTGACATTTTTGCTACAGAATGACAAAATGGTATAAAGATGTCAGAGAAATACAGTTATTGGTTTGAGAAATTAATAAAAGACTGAATGAAAAAAAAAACATTTTTGAATAGGACACAGACCTGTAGCCAAGCTGTAGTTTGAGATCAATGTTTTACACAGAGACTTGAACTGAACATTGAGGAAAAGAAAAATATGTGCAAAAGAGTAGCCTTCAGCTTCCCACAGACAACCAAAACACACGTCTCTATCTAGAGCCGTGACAGAAATCGACAGGCTGTAAATGAGCAAAGTCTTTTCATCAGGGAGTTTTCAAACAATGGCCCCGAAGGGACAAGGTCCTAATGACCAGAGAACTCCCACAGCGACTCGTAGAGATGAGGAATGTAGTGTCAAGACTGGTAATAGACGGCAAGGAAGGAATTTGTTGGTTTTCCACTAATCAATAAAACAAGACTGTAATGATGAACAAAAAAAGACCAACAAAACTAAATCACATGGGCACCGATGAGACAAGAGAGGAATTCTCAAACCTGCCAATCAAAATATAGGCTTCTAATGGCAGCAATTACATCAAAAGGCACTTTTAGAGTGAATTATGTTTCAATCACTCGTAAAAAGGAAGAAAATGGTACTATTATAATGAACAGAATGATGTTTATTTAATAATTTGGAGGTATGCCTTTTTCTGATCAGCTAGTTCTAATTTAATACAATTTTTTGTAGAACCTCCTGACAACAATGGGGGTTGCAAAGGAAACAGGGTAAGAACAAAACTACATACATAGGCATATATATATATATATATATATATATATATATATATATATATATATATATATATATATTATCATGTAAATAAGCATTTCCCTATCAAAATATTTTAGCGTTCCCTCGCAAATTATTTATGTCCTCACAAAACGTTCCATCACAATATATTTAGCCTTCCCTTTACTTCACAAGGTTTTCATGCAACAATTTTATCAGATATTTGTTCAAACAAAATTAGATGTTCAATATAAACATAGTCTAAAGTGAACTAGGTGGCTAAAGTTTACACACAAACTTTGATGTTTGATAACGCCAGTCTCAGTCAAAGCCATTCTCATTCATTTTATAATGTTGCCTTTGTCACTATACGTTATGTAAACCAACCCCGATGTCTCTATCTTTTACCAAAGCTGTGATAGAGTTCAGAAAATTTGGTTGCCAGGGTAAACAGTTTGGTTGCTAGGGAGCTGTCAGCAATGTCTGTTGCATCACATTTCTTTCTGATTTGTTTTTGTTGCTGTTTGCCATTTATGTTCAATGGCCATTAAAAGTCAATGGTAAATATTTAACCCCTTCGAGTGCCTGGGGTTCAAATACTTTCATACAGTGATTTGTATGCCCTTGTACATACTGGTAACCTCCATAAGTGAGGTGAGTTTGAAGGTTCTATAAGATTCTCAGGTTGAGTTACAGTGTCTAAAAATTTCGACTCAAAATTCTCTGTGATTTCCCAGGATTCTTTCTGTGGAACCAAGAAAGCTCTGAAAACTATGGCAATCCAGAGCAGTTTAGATGTCTCGGCTCAAACTGTCTCGAAGGAGATGTGTTTAGATTTTTTGTCTGCGGCAAAAGACGAATAACAATATTTTGCCTGTTAGAAGGAAGTGTGTTTATTATTATTTACTTCATTAACAATTAGCATTGTAGTTTGCTAATCAATAAATAACAAGCGCTATCTGTTAGTTTAAACCTCACTTAATGTTATGGAGGGGGCTACTATTTTTCTAATAATTTCTTTGATATATCTTATAGTGCTTTATTTGTTTTAAGTAAATGTAAGTTACACAGAAAGGGGACGTAATTTGAAATTTCGCTAAGGGCACCAATGTGGTTAGGGCCGGCCCTGATTAGTGCCTCATTAGATTATCTCACTTTTTCTTTCCAAAACATCAGTTCCTTACTCATTCTCTTAGCTCAAAATAAAAGACCTTTCAGACTTAAATAATAAATAAAACAGGAAAAATATTGAATCCTTTGCGTTCCGGTAACAATTGTGCCCGGACCGGGGGGTTGGGGATCAGTGAACAGAACTGGTGACACTCTGCCTTGCTGCGTTCCCTTCCAGTTTAAATTTCCCAGTGGCCTCTATATTACAGATTTAAAATTTACATTTTTCAACCTCGTCTAAATCCTCAGACTCAAAGTTATCGATAAAATCGATACAGCTCTACCCCACTGTGTGGCTTCTGAAATGTGTGGTTTGTTCAAAGATTCCCTGCAATACTTTTGAGCTAAAATTCTTCAATGAGCTTAATTTCCTTGATAAAAAAGCACATATTTTGAAATGATGGATGCTTTTCCCTTGTTCTTTAATATATTTTTAGCCTCAAATGGCCCAATGAGGAAAAGGGACAACAGTGACTCTGAGAGAGCCACAAATAGGCGCAGATTTAGCCTCTAGCCAGAAGCCCCAATAAGTTCCAATAATGTAAAAGGGGTTCCATAACACCCCCTTGCGTATGAGGTGGAAAATAAACAAAATAAATACATTAAAATAGTCCAAGCCATTTGTTGTGACATCAGAAAATCTGAATCAGAAGCAAACATCAAATGAATCAAAAAATATATTTAAATACGCAAAACAGTTAACCTCAATTCAGGGGAAAACATTAACATCGTGTTTCCATGCGGCTTTGTGTATGTGCTTTCTTACCTTAAGTTAAATGATTTGAACAGTAGAACCTGAAACCTTCAAAATGTCTCCAATCATGCATCAATCTTCAGGAACATGCTGTCCATGGGCACAATCTTGACACGATGACAGTGGAAACAACTCAATGCTCTTCAACTCCCACTGAGACAGGCATCACTGTCGAGAGTAAGCAGTTTACATAAAACATTTTACCACTCGGGTAGATAATGTAATCCAGAAACAAGTGATACGAAAGCAGAACCAGATTCAATCACTGCATTGGTAACATTAGCTTTAGCTGGTTAACATTAGCATTAGCTGGCCATGAAAGCGATCTGTGTAAACAACACATGAAATATAAGAACAAATTAAAAATTATAACCAAACATGCGCTGGTTCTACTAAACATATGCTGTATATGCATGGGGGGGGGGTAAAAATTATGTATATACTAATACTTGCAAGTGGGTCTTTTCCTACAGAATCAGGGTTCGTGTTAATCAGAAAAAGCCTAATGATCAGGTTAAAATGTCGTTGCAAATTACTCCAAGGCCAACATGAATTACATATGGCATCAATAAAAAACCTTCATCAGACTTTGTTCAATACATTTTCAACATTAACAACTATTAACAGTTTGATGAATTTAAAGGCACATTTGGCAAGGACATTTCCTGTTTATAAGGGATAACAAGACTTGTTCAATCTTAGCTTTGGAGCTATTCATAGGACTGCCCCACGGGTCAAAATAAAATCAATAAACATTATCAATCACTGTCTAAAACCAGTAACCTCCTTGTGCACTCCTTCCTTAAGATTCAGATTCATTGTTTGGATCAAAATACTATGTTAAAGTGTCAACAAATGTGTTTTAATTCTCAATTTAAGGTCAATGCCAGGCCTTTTTTCTATTTAAATGCTATGATGTGTTCCCTTTTGCAACCTCTCCAACACAAAATATAGCATAACGACTATAAAATTCTGTATTTCTAGTCATTTTTTTATTTTTATCCGGGAATTGAACTGGGCTTAGACAATATATACAAGAGAGGACACAGAAGGCAACTCTAAAAAAATAAAATAATATACTTTTTACTCCACATGTGCAGCCTAAAATAATTTTAAAAGTGTCATTAATAATAATAATAATAATAATAATAATAAAAATAACAATAATATTTTAAGCTGCAAGCAGCAATCAAAGGGCTCATGCACCTCAGGTGCCATTAACAATTTTTTGCACCATGCAATTTGATCGATTTTTGGCAATGTATTGTGAAAAGTGAAATCTGTTCAAATTTCAAGAAAAAAAAATTACAAATTAAATAAAGAAAAATCACAAATGAAAGTGTCATAGCGGTATTTCAGGATGTTGAGGCAAGGTGTCTGAACACGTGGCACGTTAGATTCCAGTTGGACGTTTTACTGCGAAGTTATTACCAACTTCCTGTTTATTGGGAAATTTCCACGGTCACTGTACACACAAAAAGTCAAAAAAGGTTCGCAATATAACATCGAAAATGCTTTAGGATAAGACTGATGTCTGCAACAAACCTTTGTACCATTTGCACCAGTTTTCAAACCCCAATCAAATGTAAATAGTATTTACAAATGCTCAAACGTCGACACCTGCTTGTCGTCACGAGTTTGGTCTTGTCTGCTTCACAGATTTTCTGGCTCTTTCATTTACTAGTCCTTCTGAAAATAATGAGAACCTCCTGACTGTTGCTCTTCCCTGCTAAGTGCACCGGGGCTCCAAAGCTCCATCACCTGCAGATCTCCTCATTAGCAAATGTGAACACGGCTGTGCACGCATACACCCAAATGTCCAAAAAGATATATAGCAAAGATGTGGCACATATTAATTAAGAAGGAGTTCTTTGCTGGTGAAGGTTGTGCTTTTACATTTCTTTGTCATCTTTAACTTTTAATGGTGAACAGATCAATTCCACATCAACGATGGATGGCAATAAAATCCTGAATGTCTAACTGAACAAATAATAGTTTAATTGCCATCATTTGAGCAACATACGGTGTAGTGAACTAATTAGAAGGTCAAGTGTCCTGATCTCAGATTCTGTCACTAGGATCGAGTAGGACTGTGATTTCACAGCTCTTCATCTGTGAGGTGAGCTCACAAGCTTTAAATTAACAGAGCAGATTATCCATGTGTTTGTTGCATACGGATGAAATATTTTCATATTCATGTATCCACAGTACAAATGTGTGTATATAGTTTATGGGATTCAGTGATACAATGTCAGGATTTGAAGAAATGTATCTGTATGTTACTCCAATGTAGCCCTGGATTATCTTATATATGAAATCTGAGGGAAAAAAATGAGAGTATGAACCGTTTAGTAGCCCTAACTGCAGATGGGATAAGCCCCACCCCCAGAATGTGAAGCCCCACCCACTGAACGTGGATTTATGATGTCACTTGTAATGCTAACAGGGCTAGGCTAAGGATTAGAGAGTACAACCACATTCAGTGGGTGGTGCTTAACCATCTCTTTTTGTCTGGTTGAATAGGTAGGGGTGGCATTGGTGGTGCACTATTCTACAAATCTATCAAAAAGGGATCTGCCATCTCATTTGTTTATTGATTTGCCCATCTGTTTTCTCCTGAAAATAAAGGAATGAGTCTTACTGGTCTGATCCGGATTTTAAAAAGAGATAGGAATACTGAATTAAAACTTTGCAGTTACCTACATTAAATGAAAATGAGAGAGTGTTTTTTTTTCTTCCTCTGTGTGTTCAGTGCAGAGTTATACAGTTATACAGACCCCAGAAAGATCCGGTCCAAGCTCCTTTAAATCAAGGTATTTCTGATATGTCCTTCTCTCAAATTATGCTAATTTAAGTGATTTTACAGAGTTGTTCGGTATTGTTCATTGTCCATTTTCCTATTTCTCCTGTACAAATGCCCATCTAACTGGCACGGTGCCAACGTTGATGTATAGAGTCAACAATATGGGCTTGTATATGATCTAAAAATATATATTTTAAAGTATTTCCATTTATTTTATTCATGTTTAAGTACAGAAGCTGTGAGTGGTGCTCCTGCAGCCTCTGACCAGCCGCCACTGTATCAAATTAAATTGCCACCACCACCACTTGTTGAAATGTGCACTTACTTTATGCTAATTGTATTTAATATAAATGCATGAGTTAATATATGAAATAATAATAAGTAAATCGATAAGACGGAATCAACTAAGAATAACCTGCAAAATGATATTTACAATGGTCCTAAGATATGGAAAAATGGCTTTTTTTGGTCTTCACAGCAAAATGCACAGTGTTAAAATGACACTACTGGTGTCAATGGAGTGGTGTTTTAGTGTTAAATATAACACTATGGGAGTTGAATTAGCTCCTTTTTCAGTTAAACACTAACTTTAGTTCTTTTCCAACTTGCAAAGTTACATAGTAACACTGGAGCAGTGTTAATATTGGTCCGATGGTAATTTAAAACTGTGTGTTTTGCTTTGAATATCTAAGGTTTAAAGATCAGTGACTGACAGAATACTATTTCTTTTCTGTTCTATTGCTCAGAAACATACTCTTTTGAATAGCTCTTACACTGTTACAAGATGACATGTTTGTTCAAAAAACTTCCAAATGATTCAGTAGGGGAAGCACAGTAGGGAAGCATTTCACATTCAAAGTGTGTCGAGCAGTAAGCGAGAAATACCTGGATGCCCTAGTTTTGGTGAAAACCTTGATATGGTCTATACTTCTTATTCCGGGAATGCAACATTGAAGGAATCCTCAATTGGAGGTTTGACGCAGGTTGGTCACATGTTGATTGACAGTTTTGATTCATGCTGCATGTGTCCATAAAACTAAGCAGTTACGTGTTCTATGTGAAAGTATTTTTGCAGCTTGTTGCAGTTTTGAAATTATATTGGAAGAGATTGGTTCCAAAACTGGATAAAACAACCAGTCAGTATCAGCCTCATGCAGTGCAACACATCTCCTTTACATAGAGTTGGATGTGCTGCCAAATTCCCTGAAACGCCTTTGGAGACGGCTTATTGTATAGAAATGAACATTCAATTCTCCAGCAACAGCTCTGGTGGTCATAAAGGGTTAATAAATATTTTAATTCAAATGATTATGAGAGACTCGTTGTGTTATGCAAACCCTTTCTTAGGTAAGAAATTTAACCCTTTTTCTCTACTTAACACGGATTTATTGCATTTTGGAACTTCATTTTATACTTTCATTTATATAAACAGTGCTTTTTTTATAGGGCGGCGCGGTGGAACCGTGGGTAGCACTGTGTCCTTTCAGTTAGAAGGTTGTTGGTTCGAGGCTCACCGGTGACCTTCCTGGAAGGAGTTTGCATGTTCTCCCTGTGCTTGCATGGGTTTCCTCCGGGTACTCCGGTTTCCCCCACAATCCCAAAAAACATGCAGTTAATCTAAATTCCCCTTAGGTGTGAATGTGTGAGTGAATGCATAGGCACCAGCAGACACCCGTGACCCCAAAAAGGCAATAAACGGGTTGGAAATCGAATAAATGAATACTGTTTATAGATAATATTCATTGTGAATCAATATAGTGCTACAAAACCGAATATTACAGACTAAATCATTGCATTTCTTTTGTAATTTGAAAGCCTCAAATCTGTAATGAAGACAGTATCGTCCTCAATTTAAGCATTTGTTTGTAAAACAAATATTTCTGTTACTCTATTTCCTCAGTCTTGCAAATTGATCACTTAAGTCTTATAGCTCATTTTCTGAATATGAATTCCATACATTATATGATGAGGAAAGTGAGCTTCATGGGGGTTTAAAAGATGTCATATGCTTCTGCATAATTTGCATGAAATCAGCAGAGATGCTGCTAATCGAAGTGAGTGTAATCCACCTCCCCTTCAAAGCAACAACCCACTGAACTTTTCTGAAGATGCTTGCAGTCAGCAAGACAGTGTGTGCCTGTCCTGATAACAGACGTAGCATGCCTAATTACAGGAGGAAAAGGCAATAATTTAATAAGAATTAGTGTTAAATTTAGAAAACAGCCCCATCTCTCAAAAAACAATAATGTGTGAGGCAGAATTTAGTGACAGAAACAGACGTGGTGAGGTTTGCTGTTCCAAAAATGTCACTTTGTCTAATTTTGCATGTTTGCGAGATGATTTGGCATCACTATAGAGTGATCTCATCTCAGCAGGGTTCTTGAGGTGTTTGACTTAACAGCAGTTGTTCCTCCACTATCGATTTACAGACAGAAGACACCCTTTGCATCTCAATCCACCAATGGATTTGTGAGTGAGAGAGAGAGATTCCCTTCTGATCCAAACCAGCACTGATCCTTGGGGAGTTAACACTTCTCTTTCAATCCTTTCAACAGCATGTCGCCTGTTATGTGTGCAAGTGCATCCGCTCCAACCAAACAGTGGTTCTGACTCAAGGAGCTACAATGAGAGCTGCACCCTCATCTCCCTATATGTCAATCTTCCACAGTGAATTATTAATAGCAAACTCCTCACACCAAACACCCCTTTGGAATTTGTATGTTCACCTACTGCAGTTGAGGACAAGGACAAGAGAGGGACGTTCCCTGAAGGAGAGCTTTCCGTCTGTCAGCTTTTCCTACTTTCGGGGACATGTTTGTTTCACGATGTATTAAGGTGCAAAAAGACATATTGCACATGTGAAAAGATACATGTGAACAGAAAAGCCTGGGGATGGCTAGTGGTCAGTTGGAATTACTTTATAAAATATTTAAATTGGGGACAAAACAGTGTGTTAAACATTACAACAGAGAAAATCTCATTTTCTAGTTCTTTCACCCTTTTTCTTTTTAACAATAAATAAGCTGAATTTTAAATAACAATACAAGCACACAATTGTATCTTACATTAGTGGTCACAAAGATTA
Organism: Danionella cerebrum; assembly: GCA_007224835.1. Classification (NCBI taxonomy): domain Eukaryota; kingdom Metazoa; phylum Chordata; class Actinopteri; order Cypriniformes; family Danionidae; genus Danionella; species Danionella cerebrum. The sequence continues at coordinate 197,964 of SRMA01025756.1, forward strand.
GTACAATGATTTAGGATAAAGATGGAAGCGTCATTGTTTCAGAGCTCCACCTCGAGTCCGGCTCGCACGCAGCTGTTATATGTATTTTGAATTATAGAACTCAGTTTGTAATTATAAACAAGAATTTGAGAGTGACTATTTTGAATTTGATCATTGGCAGGCTGTCAATCATAGATGTAAATCTCATAGTCCCGTCTACTTTAAAAATAGGCATTGTGAGCCAAGAAAAAAAAATTAACTTTGTTTACTGTTTAAGATTTATTTCAATTTCATTAATGTAACTTCATTGTGCTTTTCTCATTTTGTTGTTCGTCAACTTTTCAAAATAAATGATCTAATTTTAAATAATTAAGCCCCATTTTGTGGGTAGCACTGTTCCAGTTAGAAGGTTGCCGGTTCGAGGCTCGCCAGTGACCTTCCTGAAAAGAGTTTGCATGTTCTCCCTGTGCTTGCGTGGGTTTCATCCGGGTTCTCCGGTGTGAATGTGTGCGTGAATGTTGTCCTGCGATTGACTGCCGACATGTCCAGGGTGTACCCCTGCCTCTGGCCCAATGTGAGACCCGCGTGACCCCAAAAAGGGAATAAACGTGTAGGAAAATGAATGAATGAATGATTAACCCCAATTTTTATTGGTGGAAGCTGGTTCTTTGGTGCCAAAAACTAGGAGTACTTCTGTATATGGCAATATATGTTGCTCAACCTCTAAGAGGAGCACAGAGTAAGACACACTGTGCTGCAGGAGGAATGGAGACCGATGTCCTTCAGCGACACCTCTATCTTCATGGCAATATCTGCAGAGAAATTTTGAAAGCAGCTTTAAAAGACCATTTGTGTCAAAAGACCTCAAAGAGTCGCCTTTAGCGCTGACACACAAGGGAGCCTTTGGCGTTCATTTTCCCTCTCACTCCACAGACACTTCCAGGGCCATTCACCCCTCTGTCCCTCATCCAATGAATCTGAATGCCACAGTGAAGATGATAAAACATCACTTCTAGCGTTTTTTTTTTTTTTTGGATTCTCTCCCCCTCTCATCAGAAACATTGCAGGGTGGGTTCTTTGCGCTTCCCGACACAATTTTTGCATTATTTAGTGCGGTTTGTGTTTAAAGTATGGCCCCTGTGGCCAGAGTGATGGAGGGCAGAGGAGACGGAAATCCTCAGCGGTCATCATCACGGAAATGAAGCTTACAAAAGAGATAAGGGAGGATGTCTGCCCTCCATTTCACTCCTGTGGTCTAGCTATAAATGCATACATACCTGAAGGCCTGCATAACCTTGTCAATGTTGAGATTAAATCTTTAAACCTTTTTTTTAAAGGTATATCTGTCTTCAATTTTATGTCTATATATGTAATATATACATATACACACACAGTCTAAAGTTTGGACACACCTCACAGTGTTATTACTCTCCAGGGAAAAGGCAAATTATAATGAATTCCCCAACCTATGGTGGATGAAACCTGAGTACATGGAGAAAACGGCACAAGCACGGAGAGAATTGTGACTAATCTCAGAATTGAGACTTTTTATCTCAAACTCCTTCAGGAAGGTCACCAGCGAGCCTCGAATCGGCAACCTTCTAACTCAAAGACCACAATGCAACCCACAGCACCATCATGCTGCCTGAAAATATCCATATTACTAAAATATTCCTTATAAATACAATTTCACCACGGATACCATGAATTACTCTTTTTTTAGACAGTGATGCCCAATTCTTGAATAAAATAATAAAAAATAAACAAATTAAAACAGGTCTATATTAATTGTAATATTAATATAAAAGTATTACTCTGATAAATTTTTGAGTTGTTACCTATGGATACCATTTCCGCCACTGAACATGGAATAAAACAACATTCTGAGAAATAAAATCAGATGTTTTAAATAAAAAGTCACAATACTGAGATAATTACGAGAAAAGATGATAAGCCAGAAAGACACGGAGTACCACACGGACAAACAAGAAAGCGGTGTATGTTAGTAATCTTCAAACACCGATCTCAAAGATTATTTTCACTGAGAGAGAAATCTGGATTTTATTAAAGGAATTACACAACTATAATCTTAGTTCCTGTACTAAGGAACTCTAGCCACAGGGGTTTCAAGCCTACTTTTCAAGCCATCCGGCGTAAAACATGCCAAAAACCAAACATGGGAGTTATCATCGAGGTCCCGGGTCGAGGCCTGGGTTAACAACGACCGCCTCCAGTGCTGTTGACTTACAGGGTGCCAGTGGAAATTGGACTACTGTTAGTCGAAGAAGGAGAGGAGGGAGAAGAAGAAAGAAAGAAGAATCTTAGTTCCTGTACTCTGGATTTTTTTTTTACTTTTTATCTAAAAACTCATGCAATTCTGAGATTAAAAGGTAAGAATTCTGGAATTGCAACCAAATATCTCAGAAATGTGACTTTTTATGACAGAATTACATGATACAAAGTCTGAATTGTAACTTTTCCTGGAATTCTGAGTGATTTTGTTTTATTGTATCTATTATTTGTACATAGTTACCACTGTTGACTTGCCATTTTTTTATTTAAACTATTAGCCTAGTGTAGCATTTAAAAAGCTGAAGATTAGTGCCTTGCAAAACAATGGTTTGGATTTGAAAGAAATAATTGGTAGTCCTCAAAAAAATGAGAAGGATAAAAACGTTTATCAAAGTGGTTTAACACGTAGAACTGCAGTGGGAAGCATCGTGGTGAAGATTAAACAGTGTTGAACAAGACAAGTAGAAGCAGGAAGCAAAATATCTTATTAAACAAGTGAAAGTGGTTTCTAAAGCAACAATAATTAGCTCATAGAGATGCTTGGAGAAAAAAAGGAGTCCTCTTTTCATTCGAGTCCCACAGTGAAACATGGTGGGAGGAGTATAATGCTATGGGGATGTTTCAGCCTTTGGTATTTGGAATCTTGTCAGGGTTGAAGGAAACATGAAAAAGAAGACTGTATGAAGATTTTGAAAGACAACCTCAGACACGAAAACTTGGTTTGACTTCCAGCATGATAATGACCCATAGCAAACCTACCAGGGTACACTGAAGTCTCGAGTTTGTGCCAGAAGACCAATAAATCTAGGATAGTAACCTATCTCTGGAAGAATAGGTTACATGCTTGAAATGTGTTATTATCAAGTAAAAGGATTTTTAACTCTTTCTTATACATTTATTTCTAAGCGATATACAAATACAGCAATCTTCCTGACGGAATTATTGTACAGACTGTGTTAATAAAATTGCATTTTCAGATTGTCAAGATAACACGACTAAATTTTACCCCTATGTTCCAGGAGCACTGATAGAACATTCCTCCAAATCCTACGGTCAATCCCATTCTACAACAGCTCACTGGGTTTCAGATTCAGCGACTGGCCATTCTTGTGTAGTCAGAACTCCTTCAGACCTCATGGTTCAAACATTTGGAGGTGTATTGGGTAATTGATCCAATGTAGGATGAAACTGTGAATGAAAAGTTAAAAACAAAGATTTTTTTTATAATTGCAGAATGTAGCTCTATGATTACGGCTCCTGGATAATAGAAGAGCTTTTGCAGAATATTTTGTTGAGTAAAACAATGTCAAATGGAACATACTCTCCATGTTGAAATAGTCACAAGGGATGCTCGATTATGCAACATCAGCATTTCTAAACCATAAAAACAGAATCAAAAGATAGAAGACTAAAGACATCTGCCGGTCTCACTTAAAAATACTGCACTGTTTAGCAAAACATCAGAGTTGGAGAAGAAGAGCAGTGTGTTTATTAGCAAAATGTGAGTCAGTTATTCTTTGATTTAATACTGGACTTGAAGCAATATAACTCTTATGAAACAGATGCAGAGCCACGGTGTACCTGGCATCACTGTAGGTGTAGCTTTGAACTAAAGAAATGTGTTTGTATCTGCACTCTCCCTCTGGTCTTTCAGCTTTCATCTCAACAACTGAAGGGGAGGAATCTAGAAAAATGGAAGAGATGACAGAACAAAATGAGCATCTGAGAATCACATTCTCCCGGAGGAAATGTCTATATGTATCAGTATGTCTGGAAAAACCACCAGAGCACAGATATTTATTATTCTGACTGGGGTTGTTCTCTACACTCTCGCTTTTAAATTTTCATATTGTATTCTTTCATCTTGTATGTTACTTCAAGTCATGTTTTCATCAAATATTTATCAGTTATGTGTTTATATTATATAGTTTGTATATTGTAGGATATATCTTTGGTTGTGGTCCTTACATTGTTTTGACATCTCTAATTACTATAACTGCTATTGGCCTTGGAACCTTCTTGACTAAACCCTTGTGTTACGCACCACCTACTTTGTGAAATAATCTATACATATATAAATACAATCTTTGATACAGACTGTTGGAGATGCACCAGGAGCGACATTGGAAAAAATGCTACAGAAAATATTTGTGTGTATGATATTACACAATAACACACAACAGGCCCGATTCCCCTAAGCTAACACGCATAAGCGTGATATTGTGTATTGTTTTTTTGTTTTTTTTTTTGCCACCGTAATACCTTTAAAGCTATTTTAGAGTCTATAATTTTAGATTGGGAATGCATTAAATAATTAGTTTCGATGATAACTTTTTGTTTTCTAAACCTATTTTCAATTGTGAAAATATTTGGGAAAAATACAACTGCAAGCAGCCATCAGAAATGGAATAACAAGGGTTGCGAGACAATCAGAAGAGGTGTTATGTCAATAATCAAGTGAATAAAATAAAGCGCAGTCATATTTTTCCCCCCAAAAAATAAAAATAATAAATGTTCATCAAAAGTTTTGTACCCTTGTGGTAGACAACTGATTAAAACTTTGAAAAGTTGTTCCATTTAAAATGAAATTGGCCCATAAGGTGGTGCGGCAGTGAAACTGAGTAACGCTATGTTAATGCATTTGCAAAAAGCAGCATTTTTTTTTTTTGGATGACACCAAAAAATTCATTGCCAGATAAATTTGACAATGGTTCAGCTAGCCATGAAGGTTTAAATGTATAGAGACAACTTTTATAATTTTTAGATTTATAAATGTACTTAAGATTAATAAATGACACAAAAGCTATTTTTCATATCTCCAGACTACTAGGGGGCACTATGCTGAAATTTTGCAGGCGGCATTAGCTCATGGTTTTTATATTATCTACCAAGTTTTGTATCAACATACTAAAGCGTTGTGGAGCTTAACTATTTGTAATGAGCTATCGCAATTTAACTTGGAAGCCATTTGAGGAAAAGTTTTTTAATTACCGTATTTTTCGCCGTATAAGACACACCGGCATATAAGACGCACCCAATTTTACATGAGGAAGATCTATAAAAAAAGATTCTGAACCAAATACTGTAGTAAAATATTTTATATCAACTGTGTAAAAGTTAACAGCAGTTTTAAGAACTATTATATGCCAAACATGTCAGTAAAGTCAGTAAACTTTAAAAAAAATAAAACAATTTTCATACCTGTTTGTGATGTAATGTTTCATACCTTCTCCTTCAGATCCGCGCTATGGTAGGATCGACGAGCAGAGATGGGCGATGACGTCAGCACGCACCGATGGCTCCGGAGTGTGATGGGAATTTTCCTATATAATACTACCATCTAGTGGTCATTTAGAGAAATGTAATTTGAGAAACTTTTAAGAGCACACGTCATACTTCAGTCCTGCCCTTCTTCCGGTGCTTACTTTGAGAGGCTCGAGGTTCTTTTCCAATGCGGATAACCCGTGTGTAGGAAATGCGTTGAGACTGCTAAATCTTTATAATAAATAGCCGCATTTGCTGTGTTCTCTCTCAAACGGTCTCCAGTGTTTATTATCAATTGAGAAGGTATATTTTTTACCATAACAGGAGCTAGGCTGAAGCCGCTGCCTCTCTTACGCCTCTCCTACGGCCGTGACTGCCCTCCGCCCCGTGGCACTCTGCATTCGCCGTATAAGATGCACCAACTTTTCCCCCTCAGTTTTGGGGAAGAAAAAGTGCATCTTAAATGCCGAAAAATATGGTAATTAAAAATGGTAGTTAATTTGTATTTTTTTTTTTTGAATGACACATTGGGACCCAATTCATCAATTAGCATAAACGCAGGTTACAATTTTGACAAATTGTGGCACTACACATTTTGAGTTAGAGGTTCCAAATTAGGTCAGGTGACTGACGACTCAGTTACATCACTTTATCAGTTGTGATAAAGGGCTGCCATTGACATTAATATAATCTCCATTATTTTAATTAATAATGTATTTACAATAATTAATTTAATCTGCATTTCCATCCACCGATTTTTATGCATTTACATTTTAAAAATGTGCAGAAAAAAAGTTTTATTCCCGAACATCTAAAAAGTTGCTTAGATTCTAAAATTCCTTAAACGACTCTGTCATCGCATACATTTCTTTAGCATCTTTGAATGGAAACATCCTGGTGACAGTAACAATAAGTTCCGTCACACAAAGCTCTTCCGAATGTAGAGTAAAAAATAAATCGGGCCCAATTCTAAACATTACCATGAATGAATGCAGTTAAGGTGCACAGTGACATATTTTTAAAAATATATGTTTCATTAATGGCATATGCATCATTTAATGCACATGTATTGCATTAAACTCAGACTTGAGTGCAAGCAAGTCCTCTCCGATGTTTCAGGAGAAAGACGTATGATAGGGTCAGTGGTTCATCCACCAGTTCCTGCACTTTCAGGTGTAGAAAAAAAACCCCAGAGAACATCAGGTTATGCACATGATACAAAGTGTGCTAAAATCTGCGCATTCCTCGGTTTAAGCTGAGAGAAGAATAAATGGACAGTGGTAAACATGACATCGCCGATATCAGCTCAGGGTGAGAAGAAGCTTCCGCAAACATCCAGTGGCATCCTTGTTAGCAGGCATGTTGATTAGGAGGGAATGAAACTCGAAGCACGCATTCACCCACAGAGGCACATGCTCAGGGGTACACGTAGAGCCAGGAAATACATGTTCCAGCAAATCGATCTGGAGAGGAAAGAAAGATGCACGGGCACTTTTCAGATCCCAGTCACTCTTTCCATCACATTCTGCCATTTCAGATGATGGAGTAGTGTGTTTCCAAGTCAAATCTGATGGTGATGCAATAGCGTACAAGGAATGCTCCACTGTGATGAATGTATTGAAGAAAGAAAAAAGGAAATGTGATGCTTAAGTTACAGCGGCCCTCAAATAGAACATCTTCTCAAGGAAGCAGTCAGCAGTCACGGAGGTGTTGGAAACGCAGACTGTGTATGTTCACAGATTCAGGCTGTTTGAAAGAAGCTGTGATAAGGCCAGTCTGCATCAGGCCGATTATTCCGCTGAGCTGAAGAAACAGCAGCTCGGCTTCTTCTTCTGCTTTTGTTTACCCTGTTTGCTCCGAGCTCAAACAGAGATATGGGAAAAAGAGTCCTATATACCAAAAACATGGAACTAAAGTTTTTTTTTGTTTGTTTGTTTTTTCGATTTATAGTGCTTATGAAATTTGCAACTATATCTGAACAAAAAAAGTCTTTTAAAGTATTCAATAAATAAAAATAAAGCGGAATTTTGCCAACCGGGCACTAGCTCATGATGGCCAAAATACAAAAATATACAGGTGCTGGTCAAATAAATAGAAAGTAAAAAGCTGTTCAAAAAGTTGAATGTATACGATCACTCCAAATACACTGATATATCTCAAATAATGATTCATTTTTCATTTTGATTTTTAGAACTGAAAACTAATGAAAACCCCAGAGGCAGTAACTCAAAATTGCCGTATTGTGAAATGGTTCCATTTTAAATACACACTCTAATCAGCTCATTAACTCCTTTAAGTGGTCTCTCAGTCACGTTTCATAGGATACACAACATAGGGAAGACTGGTGAATGGACACTTGCCCAAAAGATGACCATTTACACCTTGCACAAGGAGGGCAAAATACAAAAGGTACTTGTAAAAGAGGCTGTGTATTCATGGAGCTCTGTGTCCAAGCACAGAAGTGAAAGGAAGGAAACTGTGGAAGAATAAAAAGTGCACAAGTATTAGTTATAACCGCACCCCGGAGAGGATTGTGAAACAAAACCCATTCAAAAATGTGGTGAAATTCACAAAAACATATTATGTTATATGTTGAGCCACTCCAGAACAGCCTGGGCTAAAGACAAAATGAACTGGACTGCTGCTGAGTGGTCTGACGGAAAAACATTTTTAAAAATACCAAGTCTTAGAGTCTGACAGTTTTCACAGTTAGTAATGTTTTGGGGTGACACGTCATCTGGAGGTGTTGGTCCACTTAGTTTTCTGAAATTTATAGACAATTTGTGGGTTATTGTGAAGAGGGTTAGTAATATTCAAATTTCCAGAGCTGCTGAATATGGGGGTTTTGATTTGAATAATCAAAATTAAAGGGGAAAAAAACTAAATACATAAAATACATTATATATTACAATATACATTTTATAATTGCCATTTTTTGAATGGAACCATGTAACTTTTTCATGGCATTCTAATATTATGACGAGCACATGCATTTCTCTTGTCAGTTACAGCAACAAATCAGCTCCACAGTCCACATTTACTTTTGTCAGCTCTTAAAAGTGACACGTTCATTGCTCTATGTGGATCAGTCTTTCATAAAAAAGGCACAATGGCATAAACGGCAATGACTGTATACAGATGATACAGACAAAGCCTGCACACACAGGACGACCCTCACAAACACACACCAATACATATCGAAATAGATAGCTGGAAACTCACTTGCCCAGAAGCTATGGCTTTAAAGGAGAGCTGAATTGTGAGGAATGAAGAGCATTTGAGTCCTGTCAAAACTAGCACAGCCTTTACGGTGACATGCTGACTCCAGCTGGAGAGAGAATACCAGGGGCATTTACAACCTCTGTGTGGTTCTTCTAGGGACCAGGGCGTCCCTTTGCAAGGCCAAGCCTGACAAATCCAATCCCGTACTACGCTAACAGGGTAAGCAGGAGCTTATTAATGCCCATTTGTAGACTACAAAACAGAAACGGGCTGCAAACAGAAAATCACCCATGAAGAAGCAAGTGAAAATGGGGAAATGCAGAGTTAATATCAGCTCAGTACTCAGTGCTATCTCTGGAAAGCAGAGGATGGTGTTGGCAGACACTTAAGGAACATTTGGCAAGTTCTGAGGTTTGGAGAAAGGAAGGATTTATTTACACCTTCACATTAATGGTGATTCAGAATGACCATTTCCATTTATCTGGCTATAAAGTGTGTCGTGCTTGACAATATAGAGCATGCATGGAGATTTTTTATTTTTACTTTTATTTTGCTGAGTAACAGAGATCATAGAAAAAGAACAGCGATATAATTGTACTATATAACAATATTTTGTGGGAGGGGAAAACTAAATCTTATGGTTTACAAGAGAGGTGCAAAGCTGAAAAACCTTGCACAGAAGCTTTCTAAGCTAAATGAAAATGGCCTCTGAGCAAAGGTTTTCTGTCAGTGAGATTTTGTCTCAGGTTTTTAACAGTCAAAGTGACAGAAAATAATCTTGAGGCGGACCCCGAATATGAGGCATCCTCCTCAAATGAGAAAGAGATTCCTAGTTTTGACCCTCCTGTTGTCTATTAACCAACAGTAGACATATAACCTTGCAAAAATTTAAATGTATTTTGATTCCACTCCCCACTTGAATGACAGGGTAGATTTGCTAATGTCATTAAAATAGTTCCAGGGCCCACCCGATATGCTGGCAGTCTTGTTCAAGACATAAAATTAGTATTTCAGCTTTTCATTAAACCATTAATTGAAAATGATATACATAAATGAAAAACTTGGCGGGGGGAGGGTCTAAGGGGACAGCTGGAAAATCTCTGATGTGACTGATTTGCAGCCTACATTGGTTTGCTCATTTTGGCAGGAGCTTATAAATTGTTTGAAACTGTTTTTTCATGTTGTTAAATTGACCCAGAGGATAAAAGGTGTTTGTGGATTTTAGGGCAACAGGAGGATTAAGTACACACTGAGTGAAATACTTTAAGCATTTTTGTGTCAATATTGTTATTGGTCTTTATGTGCTCGAGGAAAAGCTGTACAGGAATGCTTTCAGAAATAAAAATAACAAAAAAAAAAGATTATAATCCTACATCTGTGAGTCTTTATTGTAAGCTGTCTGTTGGTCTGTATGTTTACCTACATACAATTCTGTGCAAAGGCTGTATACTAAGGCTTTCAAAAATAATAATAATAAAAAAAGAAATAACGAACAAACATTATTTGCTTTTAGTACTTTTTGGAGCAGTAATTGTTCTTGGCACACCATTTCTAAAGGATGTGTGGCATTGTTGATATAATTATTTCTATTTTCTATTTCACATTTCTATCAGCTACAATTTATTAAATGTAATTGTATATGTAATTTTAAGATGACAATTTATGACAATTTCTCAAGAAGATTTAACAGTGCAGAGCAGACTACTAAAATCCTAACTACTAACTACTAAAAACCTGTAAATTGTGAACCCATGTAGCTGCATGTAAAAATATATGTACTTTTTGACCATATTAAAAAGCTAAATCTGTGTTGATATTTTACAAATGTGTTAATTATTTAGAAACCCTATAAAAGTAAATATTCAACCATAATCTACATTAAGCAAAGAGAGGTTTTAATTATGTAAAGGTTGCCAGTGTGCTGCATCGCTTCTGTTTCAAATGCAGACTGCCATAGAACCGTGACACGAAAAGCCTCCAAACAGAGCAGAGGTCCATTCAGTGTGTGTGTGTGTGTGTGTGTGTGTGTGTGCGTGCGTGCACATGTATGTGTGTGTGGCATATTTTGATTTCCCAAGAAAATTTCCATTTCAAACGTAGGCCTCGAGGGATGCAGACAACCTGGAGGAAACACATATACTTGGAATTTCAATAGGACACACAGCAGACACAACTTTGCTCTACTAATGGTCACAGAATTTGATTCAGTCACAAAGAAAAATGTTAATAGTAAACATAAATAAGAAAAAAAGGTAATAATTATGTCAAAATATTAGATAACAACTCAAAAGTATTTTGGAAGGATTGGGTAAACACACAGTACTATCAAAACAGTTTACAAAAAAATACAAAGGAGAAAAAAATGCAGTGAAAAAAAAATCAGAAGAGAAATCTATTTCAATCAATCAATAGCTTATTACATGCAGTGAAATTGGACCCCTCTGACCACAGGCACGAGGGGACAGGTCATTGTTGAGGGGTGTCTTTGGAAAACAGAGAAATGTGTGTACAATGGGAAAGTTAGCTCAAAAAATGTCCCTCCCATCTCGCCCTGTGGTGTAGCAGACGGTGCGCCAGACACATATGCGCGTGAACCCCGAACCACATCTCTTTCTGTCTCTATATTGTTCTATTGTTCCAAATAAAGGCAAAAAATAAAAAATGCCCCTCTCTCACTGTCTCCTGTGGAGGGCAGTGTGGAGCAAGGGTTAAAAAAGCCTTCAACCCTTCTAGCAACACCTGTACAGTTTTTGAAGATACTCTGCTGGTAGGTTGTTCCAAACGAATTGGAGAACTTACCACAGATCTTTGGAGCTCTTCATGTAATCCCAGACACACACTGATGTTGAGATCAGGGCTTTGTGGGGACCATGACAGCACTTCCACTTCTTCTTGTTCTTCTTAATTGTCCTTTTGCAGCATACATTTGGAGATCACCTCTCTGATGGCGTGATAGTTATATGGTTTGTATTTCTCAGTATCGAGAACACCATTAATCCTCAACTCTGTTTGAAGAAATGCAGACCCAAACCTCAAAAAAACCTCCACCATGCTTGGTACAACAGAAAGGTGCAAAAAATGAAGGAAGGTGCAAAAAAAAAAGAGAAAGGTGTAAAGATGAAAAGAGACAGAAAAGTGTAAAAAGAAAAATGACAAATGTGCAAAAAGAAAAAGAAGAAAAAGGAGCAAAAAGAAAAACAGAAAGGTACAAAAAGGAAAAAAAGACAAAGGTGCAAAAAAAAGAGAAAGTTGCAAAAAGAAAGAAAAGACAGAAAGCTGCAAAAAAAGAAGAAAAAAGACAGACAGGTGCAAAAAGGGATACTAATCTAAAAAAAAACCTCCACCATGCTTTACTTTTCCTTCAGACTCATTACTGTATTGCTCTTCAGCCCTTCAAAGAACAAACTTTTCAAATCTCTTTAGTACAGAGAACATGCCAAAGTTAGTGACACCAAATATTATTTGATTTAGATTTGTCTTTTGTTTTTGGCTCACTTTGCAAATGTACAAAAATCTTTATTATATTTCCAAAAGTTTTCGAGCATTTAAAAAGTGATCTATATTATCTTAAACTGTTGCTTACTGGCCTGGTAACAAAAAGTAAAACATATATTTAAGCAAATTCATTTAATATTTCTGTTTAAATGTAATTACCCATTATAGTTTGAGCTTAGCTGACAACAGAATTGAATTTAATTAAAGTCCTCCCGTCTAAATGCAAATAAATATATTATATATTTACAAATGCAGTACATGAAAGAATTCTATCTTTTAAAAGTATGTTTTTTTCTATTTAAAAAGAAACATGCACAAATGCATCTGCTTTCTGTGGTTTCGTCCACATCAAATGGGGCATATTTTCAGGTCTATCAAGCCAAACCTTTATTCAAATGAGAAATTTTCTTCTACTGCTTTGCAATATTTGCATGCATCCAGATGCAAGTCGTGGGGAGCAGAACGTGTAGCATGAATATACCTTTTGGAAAAGGACATCTTCTAGAACTGGGGGGGAACCACAGAAGATGCAGTATAGAATATGATACAATAACTTGAAGCTAGAGCACCTAAGATTATTTATGTTCAAGAAAAAAAAACACTCTTGACAGAGTACAAAGTCACATCGGACAGAATATCCATCCATGAGCATCTTACATGCATACTTTCACTCGATCACTGCTGGGAGTGTAGATATTCTAAAGAGGTTTCTTGGCAGACAAGGTTTAAGAGAAAAAAAATAATGCAGACTGATCAGTATCTACTTTTTTTTGTATTTTATTGGAGTGTGTAAGGCACTTTGTTTCCAAGGTAATTGTAGGAAGGACATTACAAACTGTTGTGGGAAAAGTCATGTGACGGAACATCCCTTTTAGTTTTTATTTATTTAATGCTTTTAACAGTTTTTTACTTCCTTTTTAATTTTTTATTTTTAATGCTTTTAACAGTTTTTAACATCCTTTTTATTTTTTATTTTTAATGCTTTTAACCGTTTTTGACATAGGCGTCAATCTCAATATATTTCAATAAATTTGCTCAAATAACTTGCATTTGTTTCTGTTACTTGTAGATCTTTCTTCTAGCGTATTTGCTTGAAGTACAACCATCAACCAAGAAAAAAAAAATCAGTTGAATCAGTTGTTTGGGCAACTACAATAAATGAGCTCCATGATTGCCAAGTAATTCTTTGAAAAGGGGTAAAAAAATGCAATGTTGAAAAAGCTGGACATGAAATGAACAGATAGATTGAATCTTTTTCTCTGTAATGATGTTTAAAATGATCAGAAGGAAGGAAGCAAATTGTAATGAAGAATAAATTAGTTCAGAGGATTTTCAGGCTCTCTACTAAAACTGACTAAAAACCCCCCTCCCTTCAAGAAACACACATAAACATGATATTTCGGATGTCTACAGTATGTGTGCACTTCTTGTTTTGTTGACCCTCATTCGACAACACTTCCTGTATCTCCAAGGATTTGAAAGCCCATATACATTCCTTTGAAGCTAGAGATAAATTGAAATTAGCACATGCCTGGCTTGCAAACAGTGCTTTCTAAAAGAGATAAAGGAAACAGAAATACAGTGACATTGCAAAACAAAAGATCAGATGAAAGCAAATATGATGGTATTCCACCACTTTACACAAAAATACATAAGTACACACTTATTCATTTACGTACAATCCTAGAATGTATGAATTTAGGTTCTGCTTTGATACAATTACACATAAAACAAAAGTGGGAAAGAAAAAAAAGAAAGAAAAATGTGCAAAAAGGAAAAAAAATGACAAAGGAGTCAAAAGTAAAAAATAGAAAGGTGCAAAAAGAAGAAAAGACACAGAAAGCTGCAAAAAAGGGAGGAAGTTGCAAAAATAAAAAAACAAAGGTGCAAAAATAAAAAAGAGAAAGGATATCAATCTTGTTTTTTAAACAGAGAAGTTAACACAGAATGATTATTGGGTAAAAGCAAAGCGAGTGTGTGCAAAATAAAAACAAAACCAAATAATCAAACCCAGTCAACAACAGAAACAACCTAGTAGGAGGCTTAAAACTAGGTGAGGAAGAGCCAAATATACACATATACAGCAACAAGACACAAGGTAGTTATATTTCATCAACAAGGTCTTTTCAAAACAACAATTTCAACGTTGAGAATTGTAGACAGTGGTCACTCAGAACACTGATGCAAGGCACAACAAGCTAATAATCCCTCAAAAATAGAGACTGTCAAATAGTTCAGTTAGCTCAGAACTGGCAGAAACCAGTGGGACACAGGTACAACCATTGTTCTGTCCTGAAGTCTGATCAGAAGTGATCTTCATGGTCTCTCAAGCAACTCAAATATGCATGTACACATAGTAACTGAGTGCAGAAAATGGCAATATTTAGAAATATTTGGAAAATTATTATTAACCTGATTTCAACATTACATGCAGATCTTAACATAAAGCGAGCTGCTGATGATTGTTAATTTTTGGGGCATTATTTGAAATCTTATCATTCTGACATGAATGGTACATTTGACTCCAGTGAAGGATGCAGAATTAGATACAGTGAAGAACTGAATTGAGTGAAGGTACAAATTTTAGATTAAGTTAATGTTGGTCAGTGTTTGAGATAATGATGCCTCGACACACCATCCCTGCATTTCCCAACTATGCCAGTTTTTGCCAAATTTCACAAGTTGCTTTAGCTTGATTATATGAACATATCCAGAGCACTTGGAGCACATGCACAGCCGACTCAGCATCATCACTCTTGCTGTGCAGAGTGCTGAACACAACAAGCTTTCCTCCCCCTGGTTCCACAGCCAAAATTAATGAGTTGAGTAAGACCCTCCCTCAATGCCAGGATCAGGTGACGGTTCTGTATGGATGAGATGAAGATGTCTTGAGCAAATACTTATGCATAACAGTTATTATCTAAAACTTTTGTATGCTCTGCTTCAATTTTGTCTCCTGGAAAAGACACAGAAGAACCTGGTTTGATTTACAGTGTTGGTATTTGAATGCAAATGAAAAGCTTCTTAATGGGGAGTGACATAATAAAGACAGTAATCATGTTATATGCCAGAATCCATTAAACATTGGATTTGCAGGGCCCTATACATAGGCAGGCATTTTTAGCGATTAGTTGGGGAAGGGGGGTCAGATTGCAGAACACACACCCCCCAAATAAAGCTTATTGGTATGGCCAACATAAACCAAACAGTTTTTTTTTTTTTTTCTCTGAGCTACATCATGGTACCCGGAAATTGTGAAGTGAGTGGCAAAAAGCCTACTCATATCCTAGCAGTAAATTTGATTTCGACTTTCATAATTGCTGAAAATTGAGAAAAGCTATTGTGTGAATGACAGCTGGAACCCATTTTCAAATGACTTCAGAGACATCATTCTACAGAATACTTAATTGCAAAGAAATGAGAAGCAAATTAGTTGCTGCAATTTGAAGAAATAACCGGAATTCAGGAGCTGAAACCATGATTTGTGGTTCCTATTTCATGTTTGGAAAGAATTTAAAGTATATTTCTATATTTAAATAAAATATGGCATTTTTATTCTATGGGCAAATTCAATAGCAGGAAAATATATAAACAGTAGTTTGAAGCAAGGCATTAGTGGCTTTAATATTGTTTTCTCTCATAGAGGAAAGTTAAGGAGGATGGGCAGCAAAGTAGGAGAGAGAGAGCTGGATGGGGATTGTACCATGAGTCCTGACTCACAGTGCACTCCACCATAGAGTCAGACCATTGGTTGTAACTTTAACCAAACATGAACAGGACAAACAGGTTTTTAAAAAAAAAAAACCTTGATGGTTGAAAGAGAAGATGGTCAAATGATTTGAACTCAAGTAATTTGAGAGATTCATAGATTTGTTGGTAAAGAATGTGAACAGCAAGATCAAATGGTGGCCCATTCTGAGTTATAAACTGTACATGTGGCCGACAAGTCCATTCTAAACTGTGACAAATATATGATTAAGACATGATTGCAAAGAATCACTTGTTTCACATCTGGATCATATTTGAGATTATTATGTAAAGTAAGAGTACAATGTCGAAAGAGTACAAACCCAAGTTGTACAGAAAAAGTGAATAGACAGCACAGATTTAAATAGAGACAGGAATAAGACACACAGTATTGGTGTCTTTGTTATTAAATCTTGGACTTTAATTGTATAGTGAGCAGGGTGCATCCTTACGCCCTAAAGGAATTATGATATAGTGAAAAGAAACACGGCACTCAGCAAAACAATCAGTTGCAACAAATATATAGCTGATTGGGGAAACATGTACTTCTTCTGCTTATCCAGGGTCTAGTCTCAGGGGGAGCAGTCCGAGCAGAGATTCCCAGATGTCGCTATCCTTGAAGACCTCCCAGGGGACACCAAGGCGTTCCCAGGCCAGCCGGGAGACATACTCTCTCCAGCCTGTTCTAGGTTTTCTGTGGAGCCATGAGGACCAGAGAGATAGCCTGGAAAACCATGTAGTCACCCAGGAGGCATCAGAAATAGATGTCTTAGCCTTCTCTCAATCTCAAAAAAATAAGCATGCCCAAACACAATGCGGAGGAAACTTATTTTGGCCGCCTGAATCCAAGGTCTTGTACTTTCATTCATGAACCAAAGCTCACGACTATAGGTGGAGGTAGGAATGTAAATTGACATTCCTTCACCTTGCAGCTTAGTACCTTCTCCACCACGACGGGTTTGTACATCACAACATTACTTCAGAGGCTGCACCAATCAGTCCGACCATCCCTTGTTCCATAGTCACCTTATTCGTGAACAAGGTGCTTGAACTCCTCCACTTGGGGAAGGATCACTCCACCAACATCATGCCACTTTTTCCTGATTAGGAACGATGATATCAGATGAGGAGATGATGATCCTCAACCCATATATTTTACATTGAGCTGCAAACTGGCCACTGAAGGTTCTGGTCTGAGGAAGCTTAAATGGCTATGAGTTTACTCCCAAAGTTAATTTAGACACATCAACATCTCCACTGCTTGTTTTAATACAAGGACAGAGAATAAAGGCTTCAATAAAATGTAAGACCTCGTTTTCTACCTAAACCAGAAGGGATTTATTTCAAATTTGGACTAAAACTTGAATTGGGTTTATAGAGGAGCATCACTAATGGAAAACACCAGCATCTGATAAAAAAGTGGAACTTCCTATTAATCTGTGTCTCTTCTTTTAATGGAAATCTGTAATTGACATCTTATTAACTTAAGAAACTATTTAATCTGAACTTGGGTTCATGTGGTCCATATGTGCATCATGGGTCAAGTCTGCAGACATGACACATGGTGACACTGACACAAAGGGATAATGGTGCATGCTTTCTCTACCAGTAAAATCATAATACAAATACATTGGACTAAATCATCTGTTTCACATGGATATACAGACCAATCACGATGCTAAGTCCTGATGTATTATCTCATGCCTGATTACTAAGCAATATTCATCCTTCTGTGTTAATAACAGAAATGATATAAAGAACAACAGAGAGCAAATCCGATCTTACAAAAAACACACATGAGCTGCTTAGCAATGGACAACAAATGAATTGTACAAAATGTACAGAAAAAAATATGTATTCAGTGAAAGACACACATGATGATTTCACTTTCATCATCGTGTGGGATATAAAACAAAGTACATTGTTCTGCCAGTGTTGGATCAGTGAAATATGGCTGTGCTGGATCAGGAAAGTACGAGCAGAAGGTGGGATATGTCTGTTCCCCATTTGCACAAACAAGAGCTTGAAAATGTGTAAATAAAAGCCCTTTCTGAAAAGGATTCAGAAGATTTTTTTTGCAATAACACATAAATGCAAACAGATGTCCTTCTGAAATTGTTGGACTGAACACAAACACATCTACCCGCACAGCCTTTCCACAAAATCCCTTCATTTCATCCATGTGAATGATTTGAGACCTTGACCAGAGGCTACATTGATCTCTCAGTGGCCACCACACAAGTGATTTTTCCCCCCTCTCATTCAGGCTCATATAAAACACAAGCCGACATCTCGACTGTTTCCACTCAAATCTTGCCGTATCAATCCTGCGCTATTACTGCAGAGGAGAGACAAACTGAGCAAAGACCGCAGAGATAAATGTGAAGTTGATGCTCTTCTTCATCATAACAGAATCTTGATTGTCCAGCCTGGCCTCTATTTTGTCCTTGACTCCTTAAACAATTTATTTTTATCCTTTACGATTGTGGCCTGTCAGACAGCACAGTAAGATCTCAGAGAAACTAAAACGATACAACGGTCATCTTTGTCAAGGGAATTCTCTACCATTATATTTCATGCACATTACCTAGGTTTATTTTTTATTTCGTTTGCATCTAAAATGCACATGGCATCTATGAATTAAGAGGATTGTTTTTCTTTAGCTGCTTATTGAGATTAATTACAGTAAAGGGTGTCTGCTGGTGCCTATCCCAGTTGGAATTTGATTTTATATACAGTATGTGCACATGCTCTTCTACATTCAAGGCTATCCGGCTTAGTCACTTCCTGTTTTCATTACTGTTTTTGGTCAATCATATTAATATTAGAGCTGTCAATCAATTAAACAAATAACTTCAATCATAAAAAATGTAATCATTATTAATCAAAATAAAAAAAGAAATTGGTATATTTAAAAATATTTAACTTGCAACACAGATTTTCTCATATAAAAAACATAACTGCATTAAAGCATCAATATCCTCCAAATTAACTGTTGGCTTGTTTATTTCTTATATTGATCACAAAAGCAAGTTATATACACAAAAGGAAAGATAAAAGACCCGCATAGGGAAAACCTGAAAAACAAAAGACTTCACCAAAGGAGGAGTCTAAATGAATGAATGACCAGGCTTTTTCATGAAATCACTATCCGATTGCAACGCTTCCAGGTCCTGGCATTGACAGACAATGGTAGAAGGTGCTGACACGTTGATCATTATTACGTCAAAAATGCGATAAATCAGATTTAAATTAGGCAAAACATTATGTGCAGATTACCAATAATGTATCATAATAAAGGTTAGAGTAAAGGGGTAAAAGAAATATGACATTTATAAAGTGGAATTTGTTGTTCTGTAGTGCAGGTTTGAGGGCCAAAAGGAGAAACCCCCTTGTAACACAAATCCTAATTTTAACTTTTGTTTCCGAATAGCAACTTTATAAATGTAATTTTTTATTATAACGTGTAAGCAAGGACGGGGTTATTTAACCACACAATTATCACGGGTCTTCTCCAGCATCTGTGAAAAAGTGCCTCTGAATGGGGATTAATGATGGAAAGTGATTTTACACACATCTCAATTCGTCCAACAAGAAAAAAGTACATAGTATCATTTCAGAAAATGACCCGCGATTAAAGGCACATGCACATCTCTACTGCACATCTTGGAACGGACGACACTCAATCCAAAAGTGGCTGTCTACAAATCATCTGCATCAGACTCCTTCTTCAGACACATCCTGTTGACCATGAACATCACATCCTTTCACTTACATCAGGGTTTTCAGTTGGTGGAATAGAAAGTTTACATCAAACAGACATGCAAAATTCTGTAAGGGTTCATCCCATCAGGTGCTTCTCCATGCGTGCAAACCAAAGCATGAATGATTCATTTTTTTTAAGTGGAAGCCCACAGTCAGTGTACCATGCTTTGTAGGTGGAAGCAAGAGGGTGCCTACCAGCAATCAGCTCTGAGCGGAAGAAAGTCACACTTCTCTCCCACTCTCCCCATGGGATGACAAGCATATAGCAAAGACAAAACAAGATCCCCTGAAGGGGGGTTCAAAAGTTGCCATGACTTCTCAAAGTGGAATGCGTTGAAAAAAATATATATTCAATTCGGAACAAAAGAAATATACATGTCCTTCTCAAAAAATTAGCATATTGTGATAAAGTTATTTTCTGTAATGTACTGATTACACACAAATCAAAGTCTTTTATTAATCTTTGATAATATTGATGATTTTGGTGTACAGCTCCTGAAAACCTAAAAAAAAAGTCTGGAGTAGAAACATTCAGAGCCACCGTGTACAGGCGTGTGCAAGAAATGGGCCTCAATGTGCCGCATTGCCCTGGTCAAGCCACTTTTGAACCAGAAACAGCAGCAGTGATAGACCTGGCATGTCATTCAGAAATCAAGGTGCCAGAGTCTGGAGGAAGACTGGGGAGAGGGAAATGCCAAAATGCCTGATGTCCAGTGTCAAGTACCCACAGTCAGCGATGGTCTGGGGTGCCATGTCAGCTGCTGGTGTTGGTCCACTGGGTTTTATCGAGGGCGGGGTCAATGCAGCTAGCTATCAGGAGATTTTGGAGCACTTCATGCTTCCATCTGCTGAAAAGCTTTATGAAGATGAAGATTTCATTTTTCAGCACAACCTGGCACCTGCCCACAGTGCCAAAACCACTGGTAAATGGTTTACTGACCATGGTATTACTGGTGCTCATCTCTCCTGAGCTGAACCCCATCGAGAATCTGTGGGATATGGTGAAGAGAAAGTTGAGAGACGCAAAACCCAACACTCTGGATGAGCTTAAGGTCGCTATCGAAGCATCCTCCAGAACACCTGAGTAGTGCCATGGGCCGATTGCCTCCATGCCACGCCGCATTACAGCAGTCATTTCTGCAAAAGGATTCCTGACCAATTATTGAGTGCATAACTGAACAGAATTATTTGACGGTAGACTTTTTTTCTATTAAAAAACACTTTCCTTTTATTGGTCGGATGAAATATTTTTTGAGATTTCATGATAGAGAACCCTTTCATGATATGCTTATTTTTTGAGGTTTTCATAAGCTGTATAACAAAATCATCAATATTAAAACAATAAAAGGCTTGAACTACTTCAGTTGTGTGCAAATGAATCAGTAAATTACAGAAAATAAAGAACTGATCACAATATGCAATTTTTTTGAGAAGGACTGCATCATAT
Source organism: Danionella cerebrum (assembly GCA_007224835.1). Taxonomy (NCBI): domain Eukaryota; kingdom Metazoa; phylum Chordata; class Actinopteri; order Cypriniformes; family Danionidae; genus Danionella; species Danionella cerebrum. The sequence continues at coordinate 219,175 of SRMA01025756.1, forward strand.
ATCTTGTTTTTGCAGGTTTTCATTAGAATAATTGAATTTGGACTCAACCACAACCTCCTGCTAAACAACACACACATACAGATAGATCTGCAAACACAGCTCATTTCCCCCAGACAAAAGGATCAGTCTACAGAGTATGTTAAAGGTGACTGCACCAGCGCAAACTCTTCCAATTCTCTAACACAGACACACTCACACATCTCACTCCAGCTCTGTCTCTCTCGTTTCACACCTCCTTGTGTTGGTGTGTTGGTGCCCAAATGTCCTTTGGCTCTTTCTGAGCTTGCCAATCCTCCAGGAACATAAATCCACACACACACACACACACACACACACACACACACACACGCACGCACACGCACACACACACAAGCAGAGTGTAACACATGGTGTCGTCTTAAAACCATGGGTGATCATCGTGTTGCTTCGGAAAACATGTTTTGGTTCTGTAAGATTCTCAGATTCAGCATTTTTGCTAGACAAGATGGGGATGTTTAGTTTCTTTATAATGACAATATGATCTCGCTTAAAGGGCGGATTTGGAGGGTGGATAAAGTGTCGTTTTATAGCACATTCAAGTAATAAATTTTACCTACAGTTGGATTGTAATCACTGTATTTGTCATAAACAACCTCAGAGAAATTTGACTTGGCATTTTGGCTGCTCGTAACACCCTGATATTCACCTAGAGCCCCCTCCTTTCCGACACGCCCCCTTCAGTGCGTCTTACTCCATGCATGCTGCCACTGTTTGTTTTCATTTTACAAGCACCGCTACATTTTCATAGTAAAAATATTAAAATCATGTTTTTGCAAACGGAGGATATTGTACAAGCCTATCCACACGATCCTACATCGGACCCAGAAAGTGAGTTTTCGGCGGAACCGGAGCAAGTAAAGAGAATTTTCTAGACGTGTCTGCTTGGTAAATACCCTCTTGTGAATTTACACCATTTTGTGGCAGCATTTTACTAGGAAAAAAATATATACATCATAATGAAACTATGTTTTGCTATGAAATAATACATAAGCTTTTTAACCTTTTTAGGGAAATGTAAAGAGAGGACTCTCTCCTTGGCATCCAAACATACATCTCCTTGTAGAAGTCATTTTGTAATCCGGAGAACTATAGAGAAAAGCACTATGAACGAGGAGCTTCGTTGACACGTAGTGAGACCAGCTATTGCTAACAGTAGCTCCCTCAGCCGTAGACGCGAGTCTTTGCTGGAGCTGGAGGGGAAGGAGCGGTGCAGCAGCAGACGGAGGACAGAGGCGGAGCTATGCAAAAGGGCTGGGGCTTCGTAAAACAGAGCGTTTTAGCACCCCACAATGTCTACCGCCGGAGATTCTTGGATTACTCAAATATTCATGAATGATTCAAAGTCACGATTCAGGTGCGTTTTTAATGAGGGATTGACATTACAACACAATATAAAGCTCAATAAAATAGATTTTGCATAATACCCCCCCCATATAAAAAATGTATAAAATAATAGATATAGAAAGACAATAGAGTGTATGATTTTTAGGATTATAGTCAGGTCTATGAGTAATCATTTATATAAAAACAAGGGTTATTGATCCTCAATGTCACACATAGCTTGAACCCAGGCATGAACTGAAACAGAAAAAGCTTTGTAAGAGGCTTACAACTGAGTGAAAAACAGCCAAGGACTTTACCAAGGAAAGGTTTTTTATCATGGCGAGCTTGAGCACAGAAACAAGATACAAGGTAATCAAACAAGTCTCTCTTAGACACAAATTTAAAAGTAGACTAAGGTTTCAAGATTTATTGCTTAAGTTCTTTGAAGGACAAAGAATCTGGGAATGCTGAGGATCGTAGACATAGTGGTCAGCCGGGGAAACATGTGCAACCGATTAGGCATGAGATGATCATTTATTTAAATTATTTTGCCAATTTTACAAAGTGTTCTATATGTTTCCTAAAATTAAATACTATACTTTTTTTTCTTTTTTTTTTTTTTTTTTTTGGGGGGGGGGGGTGTTTTTTATATTAATAACACTTTTCTTTTATTGGTCAGATGAAATAGGCAAATGTTTAGGATTTTCATTAGCTGCATGCCAAAATCATCAATATTAAAACAATAAAAGGCTTGAACTACTTCAGTTGTGTGTAAATTAATCTAAAATATATGAAAGTCTAAAGTTTATCAGTACATTACAGAAAATAATGAACTTTATCACAATATGCTAATTTTTGAGAAGGACCTGTACATCACATTTAGGATTATGGGCAAATAAACTGAAACAAGGGGTGAAGGTATGAATGAGGATCTGTTGTCCACAACCAGTGAGTGCATAACCTTAATGTCATCATCTAGGAACATTCTGAGACTGGTAAACACACTGGTTGAGAAAACACCAGCGCTGGAATAATGCCTCCATCAGCCATGCCGTCAATTACCACCGTCCTGTCTTCCCTCCAGACACACTAATAATACACACTAAGCTGTGCATGCTGAGGAGAAATAATGCTACACCAATTCATAGCCTGTCCAATGGCAGAGACATTTGCATACTTGGGAAGGTCTGGTTTGTGAAGAGTAGCCCCTGCTCTAAACAGATAAGGAGATTAAAGCACCAACGAGCTGTGGCTCACTCCCTCTTCCCTCATTAATAATTCCAGGCCTTTTCATCTCCGGCTGAACCATGCATCTGGGGAAAGAGGTATTAAACTTATCTCCACAATTACCACTGAACTCAGAGAATGGTATCATTTCTCAAAGTAACACATTACTGGGTTCCTCGAGAATCCTCATGAGCTTTTATGTAAGTTCCATACAATAATACACAGAAAACCACTTCATTACGCTACATCAACTGTAGAAAATATGGAAGCTGTAGGTTTCTGATTAATACAATTATTGTCTTGTTTCTTTCACACTGCGGCTGCATCTGGATTATGTCTGAAGATATATGAAAAGCGCAGATCAGGAGCGCCAAACTCATTTGAGCTCATGGGGCACAATATGTGCTTCTGGGGGCTGGACAAGAAAAATCATATTGAATAATCCATTGATTAAAGGCTAATTAATGACTTGATTCATTCATAAATAGATCATATCATTCATATTAATCGTTTTTACTGTTGTTTTTTAGCAAAGCACCCGATTCTGAAAGTCGTGAACGATTCGTTTTGAAAAAACTGTCCAACTTTACAAAATTTTCTCAATTTATAATGTGCTTTAGAATTTGAACCTTTCACTTCATATTGAATCTCTTTCCACATCTCTGAGCTCCCAGTTTAACTGCAAAAATAAACAGTGGGTTTAAGGAAATTACACTCTACTAGTTTTTTTAAAGCAATTAAGCAACATCACACTGCAGTTCAAACAAAAAAAGCTTTTCAACAAAATCTGCTGATTTACTGTTGCATTTTCCGCACAAATTCTGACTCTGATTTGAGACCAGATATAGCTTTAGCTTCACACTGAAAGTTTCCATTAAAAAAAGACAAACTTTTAGCTGCACAACAGCAATATTGTTACAGTTTTTAGCCACTGCGGAACAAATCATCGTCACTTAAAGGGGAAACTGAAGTGTGTCTCATCAAAACGACAATATTATTGTACCAGAGGCACATATAGAGGCAGCCTGCTCACTGTCCGAGTTCTTCTGTGGGGTAAAAAAAATAATAATCAACCAGTCATATTATATCACACCACTAGAATGCTGCGACATGCTTAATGCTTGTTTAAAAATTATTTATTAGCAAACAATTCATTAGCACTTTTATTATTACAAATATGACATTATTAAAATCCTACGTTTGTAATGATATTCACAGTGAACTCCCGCTCTCTCTTTTCAAAATCTATATATCATGAAACCCTTCTGTTACTCTAAAATTTGCAAATAGCCTTTTTTTTTTTCAATTTAAAACCACCAGGATATGATCCCAGCCCCCTGTACACTTCCAATTCCTTTGCATACAAATTACCTATTGCATTCCTATAGACATTATTATAACTGCTATAACATTATTACTATAGACATGTAGTATTAACAGAATTATCTACGAGGTCAAATTGAGACCAAGAAATCAAATGATTTGTAACCCCTGACTCCCTTTTTTTTATCCTGAAAAATATCTTTAAAGTACTACATAAGAATTTCTAAAGTGAATCTTTACCAGAACCTAAGTGTCACATGATCAATGAAGTTTATTTCTACAATTCCACGCATACTAAAGTGTTTATAATGAATGGTTGAGTTTTGTTTTGTTTGTTTTTTTTTCTTTAAATATCAGGCATGTGTGCCTTTGTGTGTATATTGTATTATATGCGTTGAAAAAATGCATTTGTATATCAATTTGCTGCACCAAAATCTTAAATTGTTATATGGTGTGGTGTGAAAGTGTGACTTTATGAAAGTTTTCCTATCGAGTAAAAATGGAGAAATTTCCTCAACTCACTTTCTCAAACATTTGAATCATGTTGAATCATTTACATTTACATGTGGGAAAGTGGTAATCTGATTTTTTTTTTTTTTTAAATCAGGGCATCACTCTTCAAATATTTCTAAATATTTACAATAAACAATCTTAAACTTAAAAAAAAGTTAATTGAGAACCTTTTTGATGCAAATATCATTGTGTTCTATTGATATTTACATGAATTACCACTAACAAAGCAGTTTCACGCCACTTTTTTTAATGTTTGGATCAAAAATCCATGTAGAAATCCAAATATGTACAATATATACAACACCTTTGGTATCATTATACAAAATTTTAATAGGAAACAACATTTTAATATATTTTTGTTAAAAAATTATCTTTTTATTTCTATGTGGCATGCAGACATTTAGAATTGTGTTATACCAAATCACTGATAACTCTATGATATATGTGTAGAATTTGATTTAAACTGTACCTTTATAATGAGCACTTTTCCATTTAGGAAACTCAAGTTAATTTATGACAAATGTGCTAATTTCTGAGGAGGTCATGTGAAAGTGGGAACTATTCAGTAGCCATAGCTTTTATTCTGCTAGTGGTGTTCAGCCTGAATTATGCATTTATTTTGACAGTCTTGCTCTACTTGAGTGCAGTTGCAAATAGCTCCTGGTCTCCGAAGAAACTACAGCCAAACATCCTCGGATTATGCCTCAGGAACCATGTTAACTTTAGGAGGGAAGGCTGAATTAAAAAAGGTTTCTTGTTGCTACAAGCGTGCAGTAGCTCATGCATGAAGCACAGGCACTTACTCGTCTGTTGTTTAGAACTTCACTGTAAGTGCAAAGCTGTGCAGCAGAACTGTGTATTTGTTTTAGCTTTGCAACCCTTCACCAGAGATAAGCCACAGTTTCTGAGGGCCGCGCATTGCCAAATTCACATTTTAAATGAAATAAAGCATTAATTAGGTTTTAATCTTTGCAGCTGTGACTGGGTTTGTTCCTGTTTGCTTCTAGCACATTTCAAGGCGGCCTGAGAGTTGACAACACTTCATCTCCCTATTTCTCGCTGATTGATTAAAGATCTAACGCTGATGTCAACAATCTGTCATTTCATTCTCTGAGATCTTAATAGTGCAGCTGGCACCAAAGAACTCTTCTAATCCATCTCTGCAAATGAATCACAGAATGTTGTCTAGAAGTGTGTCTCTCTAAATAGATCCATCTATTAGATTTAAAAAGTCTGAAAACAAGTTGTTATCTCTAAATTGGTGTCAATGATCCTCAATATGTCAAGTCTGGATTTTAATTGTTTGTGGAATTTGGCGTGTGATTGGCCATTTTTCACCAAATTTCTGTTCACTTTCAAATATTAAAATTCACAACTCTGTGTTTTCTTGTTATTTATGTTTTTCCTCTCACGGTCCTCAGATAATTGATAACAGGCTGCGGTTTGTGAAGATTTTGACCTAAGTCAATCCAACCATTATTTAATGTAACTATTGCCATCTACTATAGAAGTCAATGAACACAAGTTTCCAGATTCTTCACGATTTCTTATTCTGTAATGAACAGATGAGAGAAAAGGGGAGTAAAAGTGAGCTGGTTCATATCAGTTCAACATAAGAGCTAGGTTTTTGTTGTTGGCAGGCCAGTTAACAAACGACAGCTGCTAATTTGCTGTGTGCTGATGTGGTAATTACGCTCACAATTTATTCTACAGGCCAGACTGTCCCTGTTAGACGGAGCATACCCTTTAGGGCCTGGCTGGCATTTCGCCTCCTCTATGTGAGTGGTCCATATTGGAAGAGGAGCAGATTAGTGGAGAAGCATCCGCATGAGGTTGAGGAATGAGGATATAACAGCAAACAAACAGCATTGTGTGCTCGAAACAGTCGGTCACGGATATTAAACGTCAAAGAATACGCATTATAACAGAAGAGCAAGTGTTTACTCATGGTGACACAGTCTGTAATACTGGGAAATATCACTAGCACTACAGGGAACAATTTACTTCATACACATTGGAGGACGTGACTGGGTGGGATCTGCAAACACAGTGGGGTTAACGACAACTACTGTTAAACATTCTCCATCTGTTAACTATCATCTGAATTATAAATGGCCTCATTGTTATCCTGCACAGATCATTAAGTGTTCTGTTACTGCGGAATCTGATTGTTGTGTAGATTCGTTATTGTTATTTTCTGAAACTAACTGCTCTTTCACTCCCGACTCTCCTCACCTACTTCCCTTATTCTCTTCCCCCTCTCTATTAACACCCTCTTGTCCTGATATAATTAATATGAACTGGTCAATGGGGAAAAAAATAAATAAGTAAATAATAAAAATAATAATAGAAAATAAAATAAATTTACAGCAACTATCCAGAAGAGGAAACACCATATCATACATTCACTCACCTGCAGAGAGCAAAACTGTGCAGCTCTAACGAAGCGCCTACTCTCCCGAGGGATGGCTTTTAAGCAGGAGAAAAAAAAAAAAACACAATGTGTTACACAATGTGAATAAAAATCTTCAAATCATTACTTCAGTTTATAATTTAATTCAGCTGTAAACAATCTGCTGCATTCACCTACCTTGTACTAAAAGTAAAAGTAAAATTGAAAACGCTTTTTTATCTGATTTTTACTAAACTGTGTGTTTACTAATCTAGCTAAAACCTTAAACTGAAATCAAATTTCTCTTCAGTTTCCTCTGTAAACTTATTTACACACATTTAGCATTGATTTAAATCAATATATAATTCTGACAATCTTAGGTTAGCAAACCTTACGGCAGTTCTTTCCGATCTCTTGTTAGTAGTTAGCTTTAACGCAGAAGTTCTGAGAAAGCGGCATAGCCCTATATGGGATTTTTTTAGAATATTACTGAGATAATGACAATGAGTGCAGAAATCTTAATGGGATATGCTCTGCTCTCTGTCAATTTCTGCATTGCTTTACATACTTGATAAAACACATCTAAAGAATGAAAATGACTGCTTCTAATAATTACCCAATCTCGGTAATCAAAACTAATTTAGGCTTTTAACAGAATAGGTTCGCTAATATTTGCTAAAAAACATATTTGCTAATCTAAAATATACATTTTGGTATGTTTCTCTCATACTTTAGACATTTCAATGGCAGATTGAAAATGCGTACCTTTTAAGAATATTTTATGAAAATACACATATTTAGAGAAACAACAATGAACAAAAAAAGTTAAAACGAAAAAAAAAAAAAGTTAAAAATGTTTAATGTTAAAATGTCAGCAATTGATACGAGTAGCTTACCAACTCTAGGATTATCATGAATCTTGATTTTTTTTACTGTTCTTAGAATAAAAGTACCGGTAATTTTAGCCACAAATGTGAAGAATTATCATTTAATTGTTTAGTTTGTCACTATAAATGCGTTGAAAAACACATTTTAATGGATTTTACTTACTGAAAAATTAATTTTGTAGCTGTTAATGTGTACATGTGCTAATTTTGTTTATTGAAATAGCTGGGGTGCATTTCATGAAATCTCAGGAAATACAAAGTTCTGGGTGAAACTGCTCATCTGTGATCATAGTCAAGTCCAATTAAACTTTTCTAGGGATATAACGATACATACATCAATATCATGTCCACGATACCGTATGCATCACAATATTTTACAACACTATTTTCAACCATTGGAGACTACAATGTTAAGAAGGCTACTTTCTAGCTTGATTTGCATGAGAGCATTTGATACCATCCATCCACTTGGGGGCAGTGTTAATGTTTGCATCAAGTCATCTTGTTTAAGCCATTTTTATAATCATTCTCATTTATAATGTTAGTCAAGGAAAATTGTCTCCGAGCAAAAATGACAGAAAACAAGAACACGAGATAAAGTAGCTTCAGATATGACTAGAATCACAATCAGCTCCCAGACAATATTTCCCTGTAGCTCCACAATACATATTGTACCACAATAAATTGAATGAAGCCATGTCAGCTATATTTTTGCTACTCGGTCTCAGTGGCCAGGTTGGAAAGTAGCATCGCTTCAATACCTCTATAGTATTTGGGGGGCATGACCATGTACATAACTGACATGACATTCACATTGGGAATCTAGAAAGTGCTTGTAAGTAGTGAATGACATTTGAAATCCCTTTTGCACAAGACACCTGCTGGCCCTGAAAGCAATGCTAATACATAGCTCTTCCTCTCTCACTTCCTTTCCCATCCTTCCAAAACACAGTGTCGTATGGAAACGAGGGTGCCAGACTGCAAATCCGAGGGCAACGTTTCAGTCAAATGAAACGTAAATCAAACAAATGCTTCACAGCCAGGAACTGTAACCTTCAGCTTGGCTCAAGAACATCTACTCAATCTGTATACATGGATCCTTTATTGTTAGCTTCAAAATCGAATAACTCTTACTCTGACGGGGAAATTGCTACTTACACTCTCAGGGCCTTCACTTGTGCAGTCTCCTTCAACCTCTAGGTTAGTTTTTTTTTCCTGGTTGCGGCCGTTTCTGTGAACTGTTTAAATAAAGGTTTATTAAGGGTGGGTTTGAGAATGATTCTCGTATTTTTAATTTCTCTGTGCAGCAGCGAATGTTGCTTATACATCCCATGGTCACAAAAACCGAGGACTGCACACAATTGAGAAAACTAAGTAAATTTTACAATCTATTAACAAGTTAATAAAACACTGAGTGCATTTCCTTTTATATATTTTGATAGTGAATATCACCCACGGAAATAATATCATAGAGCCTTCTGTACATCAAAGAAAAGGAAGAAGGGTTAACATTAGGGATGCGCCGATACTGTTATGGGGCCGATACTGAGTTCATGTACTCATACTCATATTTGTAAACAGACTGCGATACCAAAGGTCGATACCACGTCATCGACAGAGCTTTCAGTTCACAGAGACTCAGCATCAACAGAATATCAGGCTCAGCAGTGTGGAAATATGGCAGACATGTTCAGAAAATATCAAGGGGATGTACAAAAAGAAGTACTTATAATACTAGTAACATGATAAAACATCTGAAAATAAAACACCAAAATGAACATGAGCATTAATGTTATCTTTCAGGAACCAACTGGGAGAAATGGCAAGAGATAACACGAGATCCAGACAAATAACCAATGTGCTTTCCAATTCGTTGTTTTTGAATAACAACCACTAAGGTGGGATATTGTTACCTTCTTAACATTTTGAAACTAAAGTAGGAGATTCCAAGTCGCCATCATGTCACTGATGGGGTATTACAACAAATATGTTATTACATGGAAAACTGCCACATCCCAAAAAACAGGTTGAAATCTGTAGCAGCGGTAAATGTATTGGTACGTAAAAAATAGTATCAGTGCATCCAAGATCAATACCATGTAAGTGAGGAAGGAATAATGTTGGGAACTCCTTCTCATAAGCCCATCTGCACAAAACACCTGGTGACACTTGAAAGATGAAGCATCTTCCTCTCTGCCTTTACACTCCTGTCCCTTCAAATACAGAAGAGCATGGAAACGAGGAGCCCAGACTACAGAAGTAGAGGCAACACAGTCAAATTTGACATAAATGAAACATATGATCCACTGCCGGGTAAAATAAAACATTAAACGCTTGTGGAAGGCAGTCTTGTATCATTTAGCAGCGAGCCAGGACCAAGATTGTGTAATCACACATAAACTGAAGCTGCAGAATTACATCAAACATATATGGACCATGGTGGGAGGAAGGCAGTAAAGCTAGAGGAGTAATTAATAAGAAAAATCAGCTTGAGATCATTTCCACCATGCAAGGGGATTTCAGATCTATTGAGGATTTGCCCGAAAGAAAAAAAAAATTCACAAATGCATTTTTCAAAGTCGAAGCAACAGAGAAGCACGGTCAGGACGATGCACTTTCACCATTATTTTACATTAAATACCCAGAGGAAACCCACACAAACACTAGGAGAACATGAAATTTCCATCCAGGAAGGTCACCGGTGAGCCTCAAACCGAAAACGCTGTAACTGGTAGGCCACGCTGCGCCACCATGCCACCCTAGGGTTAAGATGTAGCATTAAAAACTGTCAGAGATATGATTTATAAGAAGATATAAACATTTTACCCTGGCCTGCTCCTTACTCCCTCATGATATATGTGCATTTCAACTCTACACGTTCGCTCAGCATCAAATCAGACAAGCTTCGAATGTTGTTTTCCTTCTTTTCAAACCACTTCCAGAATTTTATTGCAGTCTGTTTCTCTTTTAAATGTGTCATTAACATATTTAAATCCATGTACATGGAGCAGGAGACAGAGGTAATGTTTTCTGCATGTGCATTTTTTTTATTTTAGATGAGCTCTTCGTAGAGAATCCACATGGAAACCAGTGTACCTGCAGATAGGAACATGCTACTATCACTATACCAGCATTTTAAAAATCTTTTGAATTACTGTCCTCATAAAAACATATTACGAACAATTAGTTTAATACAAATTCAAATGTATTTGCTAGCTTATTGTGTTACTTTTCTTGAAAAAGATGGCAGAGATGCATTATAAAGGACAGCCTTTGTGCAGCTGTGTGACGTTAACGGTCTTGAATTCTGCACTTGGAAAGATCCAAAAGCTAATGTCTTAGTAAGTGCCAGGGTGACTGATTATGATGGGAGTGACTGGTGACAAGAAGGCTGATGATTGGCTGTGATGTAATTGGGAACAGGTGAGTTGGGGTGATCGTGTGATTGATGAGTGCCTTCATGGAATGCATTCCTAACAGTAACGGAAAGGTCATTTCAAGAGAGAGAGGAAAAAAAACTATGATTCAAAAAAATGCATATAAACTTTAATTAGCACTAATGTGAGTAAAATATGTTGGACCAGTGAAAATGATCCAAAACCTGCAGCAAATTAAAAAAAAGTATATATACATATATATATTTGTGGTTAGAGTTGAAAATTTTGATTGCAACTCTGAAGGAGATCTGCAAAGAGAAGTGGAACAAAAGTCACCCAAACGCCTACAATGGTTATACCAATAGATTTTTTTTGTATTCAAATAATAACTTACCTTACTCACATCTATGTGCTGATTATTGTTAATATCAAGGCCAGGCTATTTTATTACTTTCAACGATAAAAAAAAATAAATAAAATATATATATATATATATATATATATATATATATATATATATATATATATATATATATATATATATATATATATATATATATATATATATATATATATATATATATATATATATAATTTAAGTTCTGTTAAGGTTCTACATCATTTTTGTCTTTGAGAAAAAAAAAGTCAATTTCTTAAGCATAAATTTCAGCATGGTCACAAACCAAACAAATCCAGCAGAGATTTCCTGCTGTGGTAAACCATTATGCTCCCTGAAGGAGGGTCAAAGCCTAAAACAAGGACAAGTCCCAAGATTAATGCAAGTAATGCCCAAACAGCACATGCATTGCATAATGCTAATTGCTATGCAAAATATTTTTCAATGTGTCCCTTACAATTAAATGTCATGGTCACTCCAAGGCACACTGCCAGCTTTCATAGGGTTCTGAAGGCCAACATATTCTACCCAAACAAACATGAACTTTAACTGTTTCAAAATGTTTCAATGCCATTGCCATTTTAAATACCTTTTTTCCTAAAAATTTAGAATCACTTCGTCATCTCAAACACGTCAACAATGTCAAAAGAAAATCTCCTTCTACAATAATTAGTCTGAACAGTAAACAGAACAAAATAATGGGCCAGGAATGGGTCATGAACAGGATGTTATTCTTTTTTGTTATTGTCATTGAGGTCAATTTAAACAGATGTTACAATTTCTGCATAAAAAAAACATATTCCTGATGAAAAACGGCCCCTTTTGAAAACATTCCCAGCAGGGTTTCTCTGGACAGTCGATCTGAGAAACTGATACAGTAACTAGATCATCCTGTTCTGTCTCATTGCACAGCATTTGCATGTTTATGAGGCTGTGCTTCAAGCCCTGTCTGGCACCAAACCTTCTGAGAATGCAGAAATAACATTTAAAAAGCATAAAACAAAAAAATGGTAGTATTCCAGACACATGCACAGGTGTGCATTGTAATCTCTCTAATATGCTAATGTGTCTCTGGTAATAATTTTGGCAAAATTGGGCATAAGTAAACATATTTTTTGTGCTCGACTGATTGGTTTAATAATAAAACTGATTAGTTGAGTATGCCAAATACATAAATGTACAACAAAATCCTGTGACTTATTCAAGTTATTTGAACCCACAGGTTGTGGGTTCAAACCCCAGGGAAAGCGAGAATTTGCAAAACGTGTTTGATTCTTGTAATTCAGGTCGCTTTGGAGAAAAGCATCTGCCAAATTTGTAAAATGTAAATGAACAGAAGAAAAAAAAAATACACTGCTCGTGAGGAGGTTACCTGTATTCTCGGAATGTGTCAGAGTAGAACATTTGTCCAATTAATGTTGCATTGTATCAGGATTAGATGGTACGCTTTAAAGATCTGGCATTAAAAAGATATTCTTCTTTAATGTCATTTTTAGCCGATTCTAGCTAGGGTGGCAGCATTGTTTAAGCATCTTGCTTTCTGATTAGCCAAGCTGAAGAAGCTGGTTTAGATATCAACAGTGCTAGGGAAAATCACCCTCAAGCAATACACCAGTGACAAATATTGCCGTTATCTTTCTTGCTCCATCATTGAAGTTCATTATGCTTCTGACTCATTCTACCATATTGGTGCCATTTGCTTGATGTAACTTTTCAAAATGTCTTTTTTTTCTTGATTTCAGAACAGATACCAATAGCAAACATACTTAAGTATTCCAAATAGTAATATTATTTCAATATTTTGTTGATTTATAATAAAACGGTGGCAAAAATATGCTAAAGAGTCACCGGATGCGCATGGTTAGAAAAGCAGGGAATTCTGCTTTTTTTTTTTTTTTTTACAAAAATGTGCATTTTTACACTAACTACTAATTACATCTCTGGATTTAACAAGATACTATTGTATTTTTAAATAACTCTCCAGGATATCATCACAAAACCATCAAATATGTAAATAAGAACTAGACCTTTGCTCTTCTCATGGCCTTGATGCAACTTCCTGCTAAAAAAAAAACTGGTGTGGAAATGGGTTAGGGGGATGGATTAAGATAAGAGGAATAATTAAAAGGCTGAGGACATGACTATTTTTAGATATTTGTGTAAATAAAAGTATTTAAAACAAACATTATATATGGATTTACATATCAATGTAAAAGAAAGGTTCATTGTAAAAGATCTTAATCTTTTGTGGTATTGTGTAGCATCAGAGACTGGGGACAAGATATAAATGCTATTTTTCACTGTTTTATGTGAATTCGATCAATATTCTAAATGCTATAGCTTTAATTTGCAATAAAAAAGTATGTAGTACCCTTTGTTGAGTAATAAAATGTATTTATGAAGCAATTTGAATGCTTATTTATACAAATACAGTCCCAGGGACAGAAATGGCTCCTATTCAGAAGAATGGCTCTAATATATAAATACTTTTTGTTTTCTCAATTCAAGCCTCCTTTACATTTACATTTTTAAAAGAAAAAGAAATTCCACTAAACTCCCAAAATGCAGCCAGACATAAAACATTGTAAAACACAAGCTGGATTGGCTTGGTCTGTACAGTACATTTAGTCATCCGCGCACAGCTCAAGGGGATCAGATGACAAACAGAAATCTATTTGGAGGTGTGTTGAGTCATTACCTTGATGTGGGATGAAATTGAACGCATTTTAAGCTTTTACAAATGCTTTTCTTATTTTCCCTGGAAAATGAGCCTCAATACATTTGACAATTGCTTAAATTGTGGCTTGTGTCTAACCTTCCAAGCTGCTGAGAGGCAGAAGAGCCAAAAAATGGGCTTGATTTGTCATCATTACAAAAGCACATGCTAACAGAACAAGGCAGAAATATAATGATGTAAGAAAACATAATATTTGAATAAAACAAAGCTTCTCTAAGTCATTTTTTTTTCATATAACGCTTGATGAATCCATATTGAATCCAGGTACTCTACAAAAATTAAGCATTTCTCAATAAAATACCAACATCATTTGTTGTACAACAGTAATTATAAAAATCCCCCATAACAGTTGTATTATAATTTTATAATGATAATATATCTATACAATTTCATTGATTTATCTTACTACAATTAAATAAACAGCTATTTCTAAGAAAAACCTAATCTCTCTGTAAATATAATTGCAATTTAATTGAGCGGTTATTTATATGGAGTTTCTTTCAGATAAATTTTAATCTGCATAGTAATAAACATGCTCCATGTTCTCTCCGCTGCACAGCTGTCAGATGCTGTGAAAGGATGGACTGTAGATGCTATACTCAAGGAAAGATTAATGAAGATACCCCAGCAGTGTTTGTGTTGCCATTCGTGGTATCCCATTTTGAAGGAACAGTAGTCTGGGATCAAAGGATGGAAACGTTCTTTTGAATCTTCAATCATTAAATGACCTTTTCTCATGAGGGGCTTTTCACACTTGAAATTGTTAACCCTGGATAACCCTAAACCTTGAATAAACGGAATTCTGGTTAAGGGTTCTACACACCGATCTGAATTATCGATACAAAGTGTTGTGCATCAACGAGCCTCGATCGGAAACCATGGGCGTTAACACATCGCACCGGACAAGTGGTGCCAACGAATCGGTGTGTAGAGGCCTTTATCGTGTATACTACACTGTTTATACTATTAACGGTTAATACAGTGTATTCATTAACAGACAATTCGCACTGCACATTCCCAAACCTTGGGTTAACGTTCTTATTTGTATATTTGCAGGGTCACTGTATCTGATTGGACACGCCAGCTACTGATCATAAAAAAAAAAAGTCTTGGTGCAGGTCATCAGCTGTTTTAAGTCTCATGAGACACACAAGTGCAAACAAACTAAGACAAAAGAACAAGAAAAAGAAACAAACGAGAAAAGTAAATGAGCATTTATTTTATTTCTGTAAAGCTTTGAGAGATTAGAGTCATGACAAAGCTTTCCAGAAGTCGTCACGGGTTGTGTTTCCTTATAAATGGCACATTCACCAACAGTGACTGGATTGTGCATTTTCTAATGACAGAAACTATGTTTATGTATTTAGTAAATGCTTTGAAAGACCATATTACGAAGGCAAACAAACAACATTTCCTGTTTGTGACTGATGTAACCCTTTTTGATTTCTGAATGGCTGCCTGTTGCCAAGCATTTAGCAGCAACATAAAAACAATGACCCTTTTCACATAACATTACACCGCAATGTGGGGTTAGCACAGCACTTGTGGTACTAACCCTGATCTGAAGCAGGGTTTCAGAACTCCAGAAAAACTGGTGCCAACCAGTGGTGTAGTCCGGGCTATACGCACGTAAACTCCTTATGCCTACTTTTTTCCCTGGGCTGAATTCTGATGATCAGTAATTGCGTATACCCTCGGTATACTCACTTGTTTTGCTGATTACACTGCCGCAACTAATGAGTATTCGTGTCCCCTTTTACTGACAAGTTTGGTTTTTTTTTACCTGCTGCTTAATTTGTTGCAATAGATGAATTTTTGTTAGAATTTTTGCCATTTCCTGAACCCCCCGATGACCTTATAAGTGTCCACAGCAGCAGCGAGAAAAGGAGTAATGTATTTCAAAGATGACGAAAAATTACAACACAGTGTTTAAAATTTGCTTTAATTGTGCCCACCGTGAAAGGGGATGACACATTAGACATTACTGATATATTTACAGAAGTTACAGAAAAGTAAGCTGAAAGCTGCACAGCCTATTGCGCTCCTGAGCTAACATTAACTTGAACAAATTTAATGGCTGTAGCGTTAATTAATCAGGCCAAAAAGCATGGTCACAGTTTATTTTTTAAAACAGGGGTGCCCAAACTCAGTCTACGAGGGCTAGTGTCCTGCATAGTTTATCTCCTGGAAGCTTCTAGTGTACCTAGTAAGAGCTTGATTCTGTTCTGACGGATTAAAATGGTGTTTTGAATCCCGATAAAAGCCTATACACACAAATCTTCGGATGGTTTCTCAGTAGGGTGTTTTTCTTCAAGGAAATATTGAAGCAATGACACTTCCTGCCTGTAGATGGCATTTATGCTACGTGAGGAAGATATGGCTGTGCGAAACTCAGATGTGTGACGTCCTCCCTCGGTTTAGATCTTTTTGTGGAGGCCTTAACCCGGGGTTAAGTGAAGTTCTAAAAGCCCTATGGATTCATTGCACACAGGTGACAAATATAAATTATTGCATTATTGTTTTTTTTTTTTATAAAAAAATATAACAAGAAGCTTTAAGGTTCGCACAAAGTTTCGTACGACAATGCGACTCGATCGAAAACTATGGGCACCAACCAGACCTCACACATTTGATCAAACAACAAATAGTTTAATTTTGGAACTGTTCGATCATTAGAAGAACAAATAATCAAAGCTGGCTCTTTAATTGATCTGAGTTGGATGTAAAACAGTCACTCGGTGGCGCTCATCTCACATTTTCATAGTGACCTCACACAGGAAACAAGGAAAAAATAGCGCACCACAAATCCTATCTTTTCTCCACGTTTTTGTCAAACAGCCTCCTGTGAACAGCCACTAAACCGCTTGACATCCAGGATTTTTCCTATGTGTGTTCTTTGATTTCTTCTCTATTTTCTTTTCTGTTTCCCTGTGTGGTGCGAGTGAGTCTGTTGTAGTGTAATCACCATCATCAGGCATCACTGTTTCCTCAACACAGACGAAGAGCACACTGCTGAGAAGCCCTCTAAAGATCTCAATTTGGACCAGTGTGTCTTTTCTTTGCAGTATCGCTGCATACTTAAGACACATTATAACCAGGAAACCAAGTGATATTGCCTCTACTTCAAGCCAAATTGTTCAGCCCAAATACAATTCATATATAGAATTTTAAACAATCAGAGATCTCTTTTATCTAACAGCCTGAAGGTGACCCTTGCTCAGCCAGTGAAGTTCTGAAGGGGGACCAGGAGGAAATGGATCAGATCATTAGGAAAACCCCAGGGAGGATTGGGCAAGATCTAGTGAGGACAGCAGAGAAAGGCTGTAAGTGAGATTGCATAAACTTTGGCATGATTTAAAAGCCTCCTGTGTTAAATGAACCTCGCTGATAAAAGCTGTCAGCAAGCTCATTTAATGGCCAGGCCTTTGAACAGCCCGGTGAGGAAGAAGTGCAGAAAAGAATGAAAGTAATATATTCCAAATAGCTTCAAGCAGGCGTGTGCAATCCGATTTATGATCATTCAGCTTAGAGAAAGATGCCATTCGACACCAAAGAGAGAAGCGGAAGAGTTAAAGACTAAAATACCCCCCGTGTGTGTTTATCTGGGAGAGTCACATCAACACAACTAAGCAGCTTACCATGAGCCTGGAAGAGACTGACAAACTCCCATTGTCATGCATTATTCACCTACATCATGTATCAAATTTGATCTGAACCCTCATGCGTGAACGCTGCTCCCCCGGCGGGCGGCCATTTTTATAGAGATCTTCAGATTGTACATCATCTGCTATAGCATCTATCTATCTCCCATGGAACACAAAATCTCACAAACAAATCCTTCTGTGTAATGCACATTTAAGAAAATACCAGTTCCGTTGATTCAAGATTTATTTAACAATCCAGAATTTACCTACATTTTGACCTGTGACGTGTAGACCATCACAGCCAGTTAAAGTGCACTCTGGAAAAGTTTAGCAAATTCATTTATTTATTTTCCGGCCCATTTTCTCCCTTTTGGAGCACAAGGCAGCCTTTATAAACAAGTTTTCTTTGCAATTATGTTAAAAAAAAAGTGCTCAGAAAAATTATCCATGTTTTATATTTTAGAGGCTTTTTGGGTGTTTTTTTTTTTTTTCACTACTTTACAATTTGGTCTAATACATTCATTTTTTTTTTTGGTACATCCCTTTATTTTTTTCGGTACAAAAAATAATTTTTTTTTCATTACATTCCACACTAATTCCACAACAAACCTGAAATTTTACAAAAATACATATAGGAGTATTGAATTTTGTCATTTTGCATTTTACTTCAAAATCTCAAAAGTTGAGAATAAACAGTTTTATGCTTTATAATAAAAAAGTGCAAAGACAAGGTCAAACAGTGTGATCTTTTGAAAAACACAAGCCATCTCACATATAGTGTACTTCCATTGGATATCCCTTGATTTCACCACTAGATGGCACCGATTTTGAGTCTGTAAAATGAAACCGCTGCGATGGACTGGCAACCTGTCCAGGGTGTACCCCCGCCTCTCGCCCAATGTGCTCAGCTGCTCTGGGGCAGTCTGCCATTTCAGTGCCCATGACCTCCTGACCACCACCTAACACCCTCCACCAGTCACACATATCCATACAGGGCTGCCAACCCTCTGGTTATAGGACAACCATCTTTACCACTACACCAAATACCTATTCCCAAGCCAAAGTTAACACAGTCACTCCTACCTCTTACTGCATCTGCAGACCATTTAGGGGTCATGATCACTTAATTTTGACCCTTTTCTGTACTCAGCTTCAAAACCAATCAAAGTGAACTCTTACATAAACTCTGTGTTCTCTCATGTAATAGGCTAGTCTCACTATGAAAAAAAAAACGATTGACTTGAATGGTATTGCATGTGCTCGCAATATCGGGTCATGTGATCTGGTCATCGGGTCTGTGAGCTTTTTTGATCACTCAATATTAAGCAAATGTACATTTTAGGGCATCGGTATTGCTATAAAGTAGATTAGAGAGCTTCCTGATATAATTTAGATAAGTTTTATAGAGTTGTTTATTTTTAAAAAGAAGCCATTTTGTGGGTAGACTCAAACAGCATGCCAGTGCATGTAGTTAAATTCTGCATTGTTTCCATAGTGTGATCACGGCTTAGGCCAGCTCTCCCATACTCCACGCACTCTTTCTCAACTAGGAAAATGACAACAATTGTTCATATTTTACATCACTCTGCTCTGCTGGCTATTTACCTGGAAGCATGAGTAGCAGCATTAACGGGTGGAGTCTGAAGGCAGAATCTGCGATTGTGATTGTCCACTGGAGACTCCCATGACCCCAACAGGGGACAACAGGTAAGAAGATGGTTGAATGAAGGCAAAATATTTTGGCTTTTTCTGAGAGCCAAATCCTGAACCAGATTTTAGTCACTGAAATAATGAAGCATTTTGGTGACAATTAACATTTGATTATCAATAAACACTGAACATGTTATAGTAGTTGGAAGTCCAAGATAAGTCTCGCCCAGGAAATTTTAAACACAAAATAAAAAGCCTTTTGTAAGGCAGTAACAAATGGGATCCCCCTCAAGAGTTCTCCCTGATATAGTGCATCAGAATTAATAAGAAGGAATGAGAGCAGTTATTTATACAGCAGAAGTGCATTGGATCTTTGGACCTTTTTCTTGGGCCTGCAGCAGTTTGTTATATCGTTGCCATCGGAGTTGATTTAGTTTAGTCTCTCAAAGCTATTGTCTTTAAACCCTAGCCAGCATCAGGTTCCGTACAATCATATTCTACCCATTCCCCACATTGTTAAAATGAAACTGTGTTTACTAATGCGTGTTTCATTCATAAACTGTTCATGAATTACTGCAATTGAAACACTCCAAAGCCATAATTACCCTTGAATCCATTGTTGTGGGATCCAAAAAGCTCGTATTGTTGTTTTAATTAAGGCTGAAATGCTTGAATCATAAAAAAAGCACTTTAATTGTCTTTACATTATTTCCATTACATAAGACACATTTATCTTTACATTATTTCCCAACGACTTTAGCATTTCTTCCAGAGACCATTCTAGCACTTGTGTTTCCAACTTCACCATGATGAATACTGGGCTTAGGTGGTAGTGTGGAACCAGTCTGTTGGGATTGGATTATGGCGTGCGACATGTGTGATGGAATGCCCATTCCAGTACAGCAGTTCTGTCGTAATGAGGTATCCAAGGGCCTAGGAAGGGCCGAATAGTACCAGGTACAGAGGAATATGGAATTTTATTGTGTAACCAACTTATTCCAACAGCAGACAAAATGCTGTTTCTAATCAAACTGAAAAATAAATTTTGTGTACTTCCTTACCTTATCAATCTCAAAGTTTGCCATAACAGGATGAACTCTCTGGCCACTATAAAGGAGTGTTTCTTTCTTACTCTTTCACTCAGAATGTTTTGTAGATCCATACAAAACACATCTCCTGGAACCCCCCTTTATATAGAGTTTCTCTGCAAAAGCAATTAGACAAATTCAAATGTGGGGGAAATACATGATTGAAACTCTTTTCATAAAACTATTTCATTAAACTATAGAGCCATGCATCAATAAATGAATCAAACAAATAAACATTTGGATCCCAACTTTTAACGATAGGATGAACTCAGGGAAGTAAAATATGTTTCCCCACTTAAGCATGAGAATGTTTCATTCCATCACAACCAATCAGAACCCAGGTTGAGAGTCGTGAACGTTAGACTGTGACATCATCAGTCCAGATACAACTGAAGACATATAAAGCACGCTGGGGATTATCCAACAGTTCATAAATTCATCAAAATTCAACATGGCTTCAATGATCTTTGAGAGGGAAAACAAAACATTACAAAAGAGTGTTTTTGTGACGTGACTGGGAAATATGAGTACAGTTTTAGAGCACATTTCCCGGGGTGTCCGTAATATAATTATGGTTACAGATTCGTTTTAGCAGCAGTCTGTTAAAAAAAAAAACAGCTCTTTATATAGTTTTCAAATCATACTGTTTTAATGATGGTTGTTATCAAAAAAAAAAAGGTGACATAAAAAACACATGGACAAATATAAAAACAGAAGCACAATTTAGAAACTACAATAACAAAGCTGCAAGCAGCAATTAAGATTGGCACACGCACCAGAGCATGCAGAGACTTCTAAGGGTTAAATTAACAGCTTCACCTTTCCTTATTTAAAAAGACTTCTCAGAGCTCAGCTTTCGTCAAAGATTCCAGGTACATGCATTAGACATGCATTGTGTCCTTCTAGCAATCAAAATTCAAATGCAATGTTGTTCATTGCCTATTATACTTGATAAAGAACTCAAATGAGTGCACTTCTCGGTATTTCTGCAATAGCAGAAGTGGCAAAAAGCAATGCATTTGATCTCTGAATACCTCTTAATATTTGCAGCATTTGTTTGCATAATTCTGTATGGGCTACGAGAGACTTGCTCTAAAAATTGGTTCATCTACTCAGAGGAAGACATGAAGTGCAAAATAAGGAGCACTAAAATGGTATGTTACAAGAACTGCTGTGATGAACAATAACAGTTTTAGCACATCAGGCTTTAAACCTTAGAAATCCAGGGCCTTTTGAAGCTTTTTTGACTACTTTACAATTTGCGTTAGTTTTTAGCATATTGCGCTAAAAAAAACATTTTTTTTGGCAGTACTTGATTTAATTTTTAGTACAACCCAAGCTTCTTCTTTTTTTTTACAAATATCTTTTTCACTACATCACACAATAACTGAAGCTGAAATTGTGTGAGAAAAAAAAATACAATTTAGAGTATTCGATTTTTGAGAATTAATAGTTTTAATGTTTTATGAAAAAAAATCAAATGTGCCGAGGCAAAATAAAAATTAATCAATCCCCAAAAAGCAAAGACGAGGTCAAAACAAGCACTTTTTATGCTACTGTGCTTTATTTTTGTGCCTAAACTTTGAAAAACACAAGCCTTCTCACAGTTCGTGTGCTTCCAAAGGTTACTCGTTCTTTTCACCAGTAGATGGCACTGATTTGTGGTCTGTAAAAAACTGAAAGACGATTATCACATTTTAATTTGAATTACCTTGCAATTTATGTGTCATAACATTCAAACACAAGAATATTAAAACTAATAACCTTTTGAAACACATTTTTAAAATAAAAATCTGACTTAAAACTCTGTGTGAGAGACTTCTATGTGATGGTGTCTAAGTGAAGTGTCTTATTGACACAAGCATCAAGAAGCTATATCTTTGGGGTAGCAATGTAGTATAATAACCCATGTTCTTTATCTTGTAATATTGACTGTATAGTAAAGTTTCTTCAACTCTTTTCATTAAGTTTTGCATAATCAAAACCAAAATGATTCTTACAAAATGTAAAAAAAAAAAAACTACTTATGCAGTCACACCATGCTGTTCTTGTCTTTAATCAAGAACGAAGAATCACATAAACACAGAGCAAACCTCTAAAACTGAAATGGCTGCAACGACTTTGATCACAAAATCCCCACCCAGCATTCAACAGCTCTATCTAGGCCTGCAGACTTGTGTCCTGAATCTTGATGCCGCCCAAATAAAAGAATGAAGCGTGTGTGATCGGAATACTTTTTAACTGGCCTGACCTGCTACACACCTTCACAGTGAAATAATTCACACATTGTTTTTTCTAGGGAAAAAGCTTGTGCCCAAGGATGTGCCCAATTCATCATTTTTCCTGTAGGCTTTCCCTATCATTCTGTTGATTCATGTACAGGCAATTATATTTTTCTTCTGTTTTGAACAAAAGGCTGGTATTGAACAGCTTTGGTTTTGGACCAAAAAAATTACCTAGATCATTCAAACTACAGCCCCCAAAAGCACAAATAAACAGGTGAGTCTTTAGTCTGGATTTAAATGTGACTAAAGTGTTGGCACCCTTGATCTCCTCTGGAAGCTGATTCCATCTGTGAGCTGAATGGTAACTAAAAGAGTATTTTCCCTGTTTGGCATTAACCTATAGTAGTTCTAATTTACTTCAACCGAGGGATTTCAGTTCCCTGTTTGGTTTGTAAAATCTTTGAAATCTATTCTGAATAACACCGGTGGCAAGTGTAGGGGCTTAAGAACTGGTGAAATGTGTCACCAAACTTTTTAGTTTTGGTTAGAATTTGAGACGCTGCATTCTGAACGAGCTGTAGCTGTTCAATGGTCTTTTTAGGAAGGACGTTATAGTAGTCCAGCTGCATGGATCAGTTTCTCTAAACCCCGAAACAAAGCTTCAGATTCTTGCTCTCTGTTTTTAAGATGGTAATAATCTGATTTAGTCATTGCTTTGACATGGCTATCGAAATAATAAACATTAACCATAACAACCTCTGAATGCAATGACTTCAGATTTATCTTTAATTAACTGAAGAAAGTTTCTTTACCAACTTTAATCTCGTCAAGGCACTGGCAGAGAGAGTTTATGGGGTTGTAGTCATTCTGGGAGATAGATTTGTGTGTCATCAGCATAACTGTGGTGTGATATTTGGTTCTTTCTCATGAATTGACCCATTGGAAGCATGGACAGGTAAAAAGCAGAGGGGCAAGGATTGAGCCTTGAGGGACTCCACATGATACTGCAGTCCACACAGAAACCTCTTCTTTCTTAGTATGATTTGAATAATTTTATCACAGTTTCTAAAAAACAAACATTTTTTGTTTTCAATCAAGGACTTTGTGGTCGACTCAGATCAAGTAAAACAAAACAGTCCCTTTTCCTGTATCTGTGTTTAACCGGTTGTCTTCAGTAGTGCTGTCTCTGTGCCGTGATGAGCTCTTGAACCCCGACTGAAAACAATCCATGTGTTTATTTAGGGTCAGGAAGTTGATTAGCCACAATCTTGTCCATAATTTCAGCAAAATGACTGCAGTTGCTCAGTGCAGTATTATCTAAGATTTACCGCTGTAGTTTTTAGGGTGCCTTGTGGGGTTATGTGGGTTTAATGAACTCTTCTCACCTCTAGGATCAGCCTCAAGTGGCCAGTCGATGAAATGCAGGTTCCTATATATACTGAAGGAAAATTGGGTTTACCACTTGGATTGCTAAAATTAGTAGTTTACTGTTTTGTCTAAAAATACAATCAGATATCTAAGGAATATTACAGATGGTGCAAAAGCCAGTTTCTTTCCAGAGGAAGGAAAATTTTAATTCAGGTTTGCATTGACATTTTCTTACTACTTCAAAGTCCACCTGAACACATAAATCTCAAGCAAGACTTCATTAAATCAATGTATCAGTTAATTTAATCAATGTAATTTAAATCAATCTCATCTTTTACAGGATTTAAATTCAGAATGCTGGTATCAAATAACAACAAAAGTCCCTCACTTCCTTGCAGATTGATAACTGTGTTTATAAAGCTTAGGATTTTCACATAAGTTTTAAACAAGTTGAAAATGGGAAACGGAGGAGATGAAGAGTTTAAAGCATATTTAAACAATGATTCCTTAATGATTAAATCAAGGCTAGTGGCAGCATGGGAAGAGACCTTTGACTTGAGAGTCACTGCCTATTTACTGCCTATTAGTAACCATACATCACCTAGAGTCTCTTGTTGACTCACCTACATTAACACACATGCCCATTCTCACAATATTTATTACCCAATAAATGCTACTGCAGATTGGAAGAATGCCAGGACAGGCACGATGTATTCTCCGAATGTTTAACACGTCCTGGCTGCAGGTGATGTTTTCAACTCTAAGTGAATTATTGACGTCTCCCTGATTGAGACGAGACTTTATTTTTCCAACCCATTTCCTATCTTTGGTGGCACCATGTGTTTCCACTGAATTCAGATTGATGCTTTCTCTTTTTCTGTCTTGCTTTATTAACAAGAATATATATATATATATATATATATATATATATATATATATATATATTAGGGGTGTAACGGTACGCTAAAATCGTATTCGGTTCTGTACAGTGTCTTGGAGAGTTCGGTTCGGTTTAAATTGCAAAGAAAATTTATAAAGAAAAACACTTTTTTTTAAATAAAAAATGAAATACTGCAACTAGTTAGGATAGATAGGATAGATTAACCTATCCACATTTTCTGAAGAGAGCACAGATCTGGTTGCAGTGACAATATCTCCAGCAGTAGAAAATGTTAGATGTGTTGCCTGCCCGATCTCCGTGGAACAATGTCGCCATACAACTTTAAATTTATCCACTCGTCTATCCCCGTTACGTATTTTAACAGAGAAGCCAAAGTGTTCCCAAACAGGAGAGTGTAGTGAGGTGGGAGGGTGTAGTGAGGTGCCAATAAAACATTGGCAAATCAAACTAAATTAGTAAATGTAGCCAGACCTTTAGAGAAGGGGGACTAGAAGAAGAAAAATAGGATGGATGGATAGGTTTTCAGTCAGTTGGGTGGGTATGTTGTTAGTTGGGTGGGGGTATGGATG
The DNA here is from genome assembly GCA_007224835.1 of Danionella cerebrum. NCBI lineage: Eukaryota > Metazoa > Chordata > Actinopteri > Cypriniformes > Danionidae > Danionella > Danionella cerebrum. The sequence goes on from SRMA01025756.1 coordinate 244,835, forward strand.
GTATGATGAATAGATGGATGGGTTTGGCGGGTGGGTGGATCGAAGAGTAGGTGATTGGTTGGGTGGGTGGAAGAATGGATGGATGAGTAGGTGATTGGATGAATTGGTAGGCTCTTTTTTGGGTTAGTGGGTGGGTTGGTGGTTAGGTGGAAGGATGGATGGATATGTGCTTGGTTCGGTGGGTGGGTAGTTGGTCAGGTAGGTGGTCAGATGGATGGATGTTTGGGTACTTGGTTGGGTAGGTGGTCAGATGGATGGATGGATGGATGGATGGATGGATGGATGGATGGATGGATGGATGATTGGGTACTTGGTTGGGTAGGTGGTCAGATGGATGGATGGATGGATGGATGATTGGGTACTTGGTTGGGTAGGTGGTCAGATGGATGGATGGATGGATGGATGGATGGATGGATGATTGGGTACTTGGCTGGGTAGGTGGTCAGATGGATGGATGGATGGATGGATGGATGGATGATTGGGTACTTGGTTGGGTAGGTGATCAGGTGGATGGATGGATGGATGATTAGGTAGTTGGTTGGATGGATAAGTGAGTAAGTGGTCGGTTGAGCGTCTAAGTGGTTGGTTGGGTGGGTGGCTAGGTGGTTGGATGGACATGTGGGTAGGTGGATGGCTAGATGGATGGTTGAATGAATGTATCAGTACATACATTTTTTTTCACAGTACAAATAAAGCAGGGTAGGGGACGGGGGTTAAGTTTAATTATAGTAGTAAATTTATTTAATAATAAATGCACTGAGTTGAATGGTTGAACAAAAAATATAATTAAATAACTGTAAATAAGGCAGATCTGTATGGCAATGCAATTTTTATTTTAAGAATCTAAATGCAACTATTGTAGGTGATTGCATTTTTTTTTCTCATGTAAATGTGATCTTTATTACATTCTATTAATTTCTTCCACACCTATAACCCTTTTCCTCTACAGCTGAAGTCTTACAGTAACAGCCCTTTCCTCAGCAAACAAACACAATACTATCAAAGTCACCTATCTTAAAATCAGTATATTAAACTCTGCGGTTATTGGTCTAAAAAGTTAAGATAACAGTTGGGATTTAGCCGATAAAATCAGTCAGATGTGTCTGGAAGCTCAATGATAATGGAGTTCACACCAGGAGCATGTAATTTAATTATATTTATTCAGTATGGGGCCATGCAGCTTCAATGCTGCCACGTCCACAGAAATAGAGAAGAGTAATAAACAGGAAAAACTCTTTCCGCTTAAAGGAAAATAAAGGATTAAAAAGGCTAGAACAGCATTTCACAGAAAGTCACCTTTATAAAATGCTAGCAAATCAGAAATCAGCATTAGATAAGCAGCAATTAGGATCATTACAAAGCTGCACACCTCTAAAGAAAAGCTTTAATTAGCTACCAAGTCACAGCCTTCAGCTAGGCTACTAAATCCAATTAAATACTGATTAAATATGAACAAAAAACTAACATTTATTAATTAATCTCATCGATGATGCTGTCATATGCTACAAACAATACATCAAGGACAAGCCTTCAGTGCATGTTACTATATGTTAAAGAATTAAAGGTTTTTGCTTTGAATCTTTTCTAACTCGACTGATTCATCCCTGGTAAAGCCACTTTAATGATTGGTCCCACAGGATTCATTACGTTAATGTACTGTTGCTGTAAAGAACCTGGTATCTGAATGATTCACCATGTGATCAAACACACGTGATCCACAACCAAATGAGATATTTGAATACTACATAAATATAAAAAATATATAATGAAAAGTAAATTTTAGAAAAGGAAACCTATATAATGTATTGTTTCTTTACTCTGATGGGAATATATAATAATATATTCCAGAGAAGACCGAAGAGGGCTTGAAGTCCAAATATTTACTAAAAATTCATGAATAACACATGACAGAATTATGTGGTGTTCTAACTGCGTTACACAACAGCAGCACGTTACGCTTCCGACATTAGTTCGCATACTCTTCCTTGTGACATGGTCTTATACAAGGTCTAAAAAAAGCATCCTATTGATTAATTTCAAGTAACAAAAGAAATACAGAATTATCACACATTTATTTTCTCCGTTTACACTTAATACTCAAATGATATTTATAACTGAATACACCACAGGGTTAGACAAAATGAAACTGTGGGGAGGTTAAAATTAAGTAATTATGTTGGCTTGTCAAAGGCAACAAATTGTTATTTGACTTTCGAAATCTCCTTCTAGACCACCCAAGCTACAGCCACCAAACTTTGCCAAGACATCCACAATGGTCAGACTCTGTTTCTATATGTTTTCAGGCTGGTCTCACTACAGAATTCTGGGAAATCACTGGGAACGCTGGGGGGTTTTCCATTTGTACAACTGTAATTCAAACGGACAACACCGTAAGTCTTCTCAGACCACACTTGAGAAGGGTATCAGTCTGCGCAAGAACATACCAACCACTGTGCAAAAGTATTTGAACCTCTAGAAGGGGTTAAATATGTAGCATTACGTTACAATGCCCATTTAAAATAAATGGGAAATGGCAATGAAAATGTCTTCAAGATGAAACGTAGAGAATGGGCGTTTGTTTAAACTAATCATAGTAACATAAGAGATTACTGACAGCTCCCTAGTAACCAAACTGTTTACGTTAGCAACCAAATTTTCTGAACTCTATCTCAGGTTTTGTAAATGATAAAGACATGGGCAGTGGTTTATGTAACTTATAGTGAGAAGGGAACATTACATAATGGTCTGACCCTTACAGAGCAAATGTTTTGTTCTCACTATGTCAGCTAATGAAAAACATAGACATGGGGTTTGTTTTTTTTATTTTTCATATTGGCATGGAGAACTTTTCCATTTTGCTAAGAAAATAATTTTGAAGGGCACAAAATTCACAAACTTTAGCCATATAGTTGACTATTCTATATAATGTAATATTTAAGTATTATACTTTAAAATTGAACATACAGCATTTACAAATAATCTCACTAGTTTACAGACGACACTAGAGTGTGCTCCAAACAGGAAGCATTTTGATATCACTGGCCAATTTCACACATTCCATTTTCCAATACTGTGTCGTTTGGCTAATTATTTTAATAAAGCATGGCATTCTGTAATGTGTTACATTCTAAACTCTCCTAAAAGCTTCCTCAATCCAAAATGATTTAGAAGCAGCCTCAGCATCTAAGCTTGAACTGAACGTCCTTTTTGTAAAATGGAACAATGCACAAGGGCTGTTGTCCGGTAAGCTGTGTCACAATCCAGGTTCTGCATCTTTCGAAGTATGGATTTAAAGACTGGTAAATCACAACGCCGTGCAAGGACTGATTTCCACAAAAATCCAAGTGTTCTTTTCCCAAAGCTCAGAGGATGAATGGCCTCACCATTCCCAAGATGCTTTTTTAGTTTTTTTCTTTTCTTTTTCAAAAGAATAACTCAAATGTAAGTAACAGTTTTTAATTGAAAGAAAATAGTACAAGGGATTTTTAAAATGCTAGCATTTTAATTTTTCATTGTTTTATTTGAAAAACATGATGTTAATACTCATAGCCATCTGTTTGTGATGTATGCTAACTATTGGTACATACCACTTTGGAGCAGATGGAAGAGTTTATAAAACTCCATGAGGCTAGACCGTCCCATTTACCAATGGTTGATGTAGCCTTTGGAGTATCCTCCCAAGCCATAGCCTCAGGAGGCTGGGTACGCTGCATTCTCCAAAGGACCCAGAACCTGGATTGGGACACAGCTAATGTCTCTCGTTTGGCCTAAAAGAAAGCCTCGGTGGCCTAGGAACACCTCCGGTTCCCTTCTGGATGGGCTTGAGGAGGTGTCCGGGAGACGCAGCCCTGGAAAAGTGGAAGACGATCTTGATAATGACTGAACATATTATCAATCCAGAGCCGGGACCAATCCTGAAAATCAATAATATCAATATAAAGATAGACGCACCAACTGATTACCTAACTATATTTAACTATTTATTGATTTTGAGCAGTCTTTAAATGAACGCTTAAGAGAAAACTAAAGTTTTTCAAGCTAGTAAACCTTCAAACATCGAAACTCAATTGGCATTAGTTGTAAATATTCCAGTTTTCAAGCTCAGTACTACTCACTGTTTAGAAATTTCTCCTCTATGTTAAGAGCAACATGCTATGCTAAATGCTTTTGACCATCAAGGTAGAGAAAAACAGATCTGAGATCTGAATCTGATGACAGAATGAGGCATTATGTGTTTGATCCAGGGCAACATAAAGCACTAATGCGCTTTAACAAAGCCCTCCGACTGGAAATCAAACTAATCTCAGCTGAAGATAAGCAGCCATTAGTCTAAGCATCAATGCAAAAAGTTTGATGAAAAAAAAATACCGTACTTGTAAACATGCAAATGTTTGATCACCAGCACCATGGTTCAAATATTTAGTAAAAATGTAACTTTTTTAATGATAAAGCAGTGTTCTAATGTAATAATCGTTTAAACATCTATTCTAGAGTTAATCTCCAGAGTGAAGCTTCTGTTTCACCTCCACTGCGGCAATATAAGCGCAGTAAATGGCTGCGCATGTAGACCCTGAACCCGATATGAGCCGATTACAAAACTGAGATATTCAGCTCTACATCATACCAATACATTGCGAGTATATCATCAAATTCACATGAGACCAGTCGCATCTCTCGAGACACAAGGAATCTCGTTAGATCTCATGTCACGAGATCTCATCACACCTCTAATGACCGATAACCGCAGGTCATTTCAGGTCAACCCACACATCACTGGTGTCAACTGGTTATCAGTTTCCACATATGAATAGTAGCTTTTTCAAATCTCAACCAAATCAAGTGCCCCGATTGATCCAATCTTATTGTTTCTATAAAATTTCTGAGCGCTGAACCTGTTCAGGTTTACAGTAAAAATCTCATCCTACTTCACCATGTTTAGAACGTATTTAAATTATAACAGATCAACAGACTCCTAATTCTTGGATTTATTTGACAATTGACAATGTCTTCGAGATAAGTGTGTTACTCGGACAAGGGCAACAGTAGAGTTTAATTTGGACTCAGAATCAAAATCAATTGGACTCAGGAAGCACATGAGCACAAGCTTCGGAATTCTTTCCGTAAAGCTCTCAAACACATCCTACACACCAACTAGCACTTCATATGTAGCTGATCAACAGATGTGAATTAGAGTACTAACATGCTTGCCTTCTGTCTACCTCCACAGATTCCTGAAGGCGGAACAGATTTCTCTCTGGTTGATGCACTTGTGAAAACAGATAAATTGGCTTTTATTTCTGTTTTACAACTGGTGGCATAAAGCAGGCGCTTGCTTTCCCGTGATACTGCCAAGGACACTATGAAGCTGTGAGATAAACCATGATGAAAGAAGGTAATTAAATCACAATTCCATTCAATCTGTCCCATTTTTCATGGCTGAAATAAGAGAGTAAAGAGAATGGCCTTATCTGAAAAGCATAAAAAAAATTCAGGTCTGGCTTGTGAGGCTTGATTTGCTTTTTGTGTTTGTCTCATTTAGCACCGGTGAAAAGTCACTTTACAGTCAGGGACTAAGCAACATCCTTGCGTTTCACTTTTCTGAAAGAAACTGTCTCCTTTAAGATTTCCATTTCTCTCCTCGAATGATCTGCAAAGGAAATACATGTTTAATGAGTTTTCTGGAGGAAATCTGAAGAGCCAGTTAACCTCAGCTGATGAAATCGCAACGTTTGTGTACATTAGCCTTGAAGAAGAAAAATAAGTTAAACACTCATTTATGTAACTAAAATTTCGGTCATGGTATGTAGGATGTCAGAGAACATGGCCATGTTTATTTACAATATTAACAGGAACAAAGCCTAACGTCCCTTATAGATGTGGAAAACAGACATTCCAAACAGGAAGTGGAGATAGCATCTGCCATTGTGAGTACACATAAGATCCCTTTCCAGAGACCAATCCAGTGGAGTGGAGATGAAAATGGGGATCCAGCCAGAGCAACAATCATGAGAATCTGGGGAAGGTAAGTGGTTAATACTTCCGGGGGACAGGCTTCTGGAAGAAGGAGTCTGTAGCATGTAGGAGTCTGAATCCTAGGTCACACTACTGTGATAAAAATTTGGAAGAATTGCAAATAATATTAAAATCAAGATTTCTTAGATGATACTAAGTAATGCCAGTTATTTTAAATATTTGACGTGCTACAGCGTCACTGTGAGTCATGTGGTGACGTGCTTCCTGTGTAATAGGGGGTTTTAAAACGTGCCTGTCTGCTTCCTGGTCTCTCTCTCACGACTGACCCAAAGGAGCAGAGCTCATCACAGCAACAGAGACAATGACTTAAGGTGAAAACATGCTTTTTTTGTGCCAATGCAAAAAATAAACCTGCTTTCTGTTCATTACAATCCTGCCTCTCAAGCCTTCAATATTAGAAGGATAATGTATTTTCGATAACACTCTCCCGCCTACGAGGTGCGATTAAAGTTCAGCTGGGAGGAACTTTGACCTGCAATATCAGGTCACGTGATCCGACTTGGTCAGAATTGTGAGCTTTTTGATCTTTCAGAATTAGAAATATGTTAATTGCCAAGTGTGCATGTGCTCATTCACACTCACACGAATGTGCGCACGCAGACACACACACACACACAAGGAATTTGATGTGGTACAAGGGGAGCTTTCAATTTTAGGTGCATTATGACATACAATAGAAAACAAGACTCTGGAGAGAATCTGACTAAAGTAAAACAGAGAAATGGGTATATAATGGGAAGATGGCTCAAAGAAGTGCACCCTCCATCCTGTCCTTCCCAGAGAGCACTGTGGAGCAGGAGTTAAAAAAAAAAACAATGCACCCAAGCACCCCAATATGAAGCAAAAGTAATTTTTTTAAAGATACTAGCATTGCTATAAAGTGGATTAGGGAGCCCCCTGTTATAATTTAGATTAGTTAGATTTTGTTGTTTTGTGGGCGGGATCACGGTGGTTGCAGGTTGCAGGTGAAAATCCGCAATGTTCGGTAATAGTGTAACTGGCCCAATCAAGCTGTTGTTCAGATAATGAAGAGGTCAATGCTGATCTCTGGGAGATGGTGATTGGCTGGTAAGTGAAAAGCGGAAGGGGACTCTGGTGTGTCGACTGACATAAATAAATCTGGCTCATGGCTGAACCAGAACACTCAAATCCTGGCTGCATAGATTGGCGGAAAAAAAATATCAAACCGTTCAAAAATCATTTTGTTTTCCAAATCATAAACCCTTAGAAGTTTGGGACATTTGCTCAATTTACTTTAGAACTTAAAATGGAACTTTAAGTTCTAAAGAACTTTAGGACAACCCAGCTTCTTGTTTTTACAAAAATTATTTAGGGTGAAATAATAATCATCACAGTAGTTCTATGAAAAAAACTTGAAATTGTACAAAAAATCTAGAGTATTACATTTTGTGATTTTTTTTTTACTGCAAAAATTTCATAAACTGAGAATGAACACTATATTTTGTATGAAATAAACCATAATACACCATTGCAAGTACTTTTTGTGGCATTGTGCTTTTTATGTCAGAACTTTGAAAAACACAAGCCATAACACAGGTATTGTCCTTCCAATGGTTATCCCTTCTTTTCACCACTAGATGGCACAGATTTGGGGTCTGTAAAATGAAACGATTGCACATTTTCTTGGACTTTAACTTTTATTACCAATTACAAATGCTAAAAGTGCCTACACATTATATTTGAAATCAAAACTAAAAAAATAAGTGGGTCAAATCATTCCTTTTTAATTCAAAAGAGCCGACTTCTAAGGGTTATAGGTTTTAAGGGTTAAATACTAATCTGCTTTTTAATGCGTATGATGGGTGTCGGATCCTTTTTTTTTATAACTCTAGAAGTGAAAATAATTTTGGAGCAGATAATACGACTTTCTGCACGTTAATTAACTACCCCACAATTACTGCTCTCACAAGTTGAAATCTCTTCTCTACAAAATACTCTACTTCGTATCCTGACTCATTCAGAGCTCTTTACAATGCAACTTAGGGGCCAAACAAGTGAATGGGAAGGTCTGGGGTTTATGGCAGCTTTCCTTGGCCAAGGCCTGCCCATGAGGCCTTTTGATAGACATCTGAAACAACTAATCACATTGTTTCCCATTATGTTTCAATATATGAAAATGCCACCAAAACAACTGATCGATACGCAACAAGTTAGTTTTTATTAAAAGCTGAAAATCAGCTGTTCTCAGTAGATCTGTCGGATTGGATCATCTTTTGGGGTTAAAATTGAGAAAATAATAAAATAATTCAAATAAAATTGGGAAAACAATGGGGATCAACATTTTGACTGCTTAAAACTCCTTGACGTCATTAAATGGTTACATACATTTAATGCTCATGAGATCCATAGCGCCTTTCATACACAGCAGTGCTCCCCCACTTCCCTCACAGAGTGAGCTAGAAAAATTTAAATTAAATTAGTTTAATGCATTATTTTAAGTAACATTTTTTTCTAAGCAGTTGGCTTTATTTATTTATTACTGGCTTTGTAAAATGATGAATCAGAGATAAATATTTATTCACTCTCAACACAAACAGAATTATCCAGAAATTCTTTTTTTGTTCACAGATGATTTTCAAGCAATCTATAATTCCTGAGCCGTCTCGAACGCGCATATGAACATGTCATGAATCTTTCGTTTGAATGTTTAAATGACAAGTTTGTAGTCTGAGGGAAGAACTGTGATGTATCTTTTACCCCAGAGAACGCTTTCTATTCAAACAACGTGGTTATAGCCGACACAGATGCAAACAAATCAAATAAATCCAACGAAGATCCCTTGTAAAAAGCATCTTATGGTCGGGGAGGACATAAGGTCAGCAGAAACTTTTGAGCAACAAAGAGTAATCTCCATATATAGATCTACAAACCCACCTTCGCGATTCAGAGAGGAGGAAAATCTCACATAAATCTTGGTAACACTTTGGAAAAAATTATATCCATGTATCTCATGTCAACCCTATGATTTAGTTTTTACTCGAGAGGTGCCTCCAGCTCCTTCAGCTGTGGAGCATGTTAGCATGAATTAAATGGATGATTGATAGTGATTAGCATGGGCAGCATGCAGAGTAGCAGTATTTACTCTGAGACTCACATACTCCTGTCGGCAGATGTTTCAAGAATCAACCAGTTCAAATCAAACGTCTCCCGTTAGCACCAAAATCTGATCTGTGGATCAATCTTAATAAAGACATGTTCAATACATGTAAATATGTTTATCTTTTAATAATTAATAAAGCCTTTTTTTGCATTATTACCCAATGCCGTTTATAATGTATTTCATGTATTTATTTATTCACTCATTCATTTTCAAACCCGCTTATTCCGTTTCGGGGTCACAGGGGTCTACTGGTGCCAGTCCATTCACACCTAAGGGGAATTTAGATTAGTCAATTAACCTAATTGCATGTGTTTGGGATTGTGATGGAAACCGGAGTACCCGAGGAAACCCACACAAGCACAGGGAGAACATGCAAACTCCTTCCAGGCAAGCCTCGAACCTACAACCTTCTAACTGGAAGGCCACAGTACTACCCACTGCGCAATCGTGCCGCCTTGGTGACTGATATTTCTGTTAAATAACAGTTGGCATTTTTAAGTGTTTATCTATTTACTATTGGCTGAAGAAAACATATGTAAGAATGAAACTAAATACATTAATACATCTACCTCAAAACAAATCTCCCTCACACTAATGAAGGAATCTATGCTAGTCTATGATATCTATAATCTATGATACGCCTGAATGGAAACATGCATTTTATTTCACGTATTCAACAATTTGGTTGTTCACAGAGCTCTGTATTCAAGCACATTAATTGAGAGGTGAGGGGAAAGAAAAATGTGGTAGAAATAAAATTGTACAAACAATAGGGATAACCACACCCTGGAGAGGACTGTGAAACAAAACCTGTTCAAAAATGTGGGGGAGATTTTCAGTGCTTCAGGAACCACCATACACCATGTGTATGCAAAACATACATGGGTTTCAGCTGTAGCATCGCAAAACAATTATGAACAAAAGACCATTTCTCTTCAACAAAAGACCATTTCAGAGGCAAACAGAGCCCCCGACTCAGTATTGAGTTTTTCTCAAGTACCAAATTTGGAATTTTCATCAGTTTCCAGTTATTATCAATATTACAGGATATAAAGATTTGACATATATCAGACTGTGTCAAAGGAATGCACATATTATACAAGGTTTCCGTTTTTCAATGGAGTTACTGAAATTAATAAATAAATAAAACTTTTCCCTGGGTGTGTCATGACATGATACATAACCCGATATTACGTCTACAATTTAATTTAAAATATTTTGAGACCACAAAGCTAAGAAGGGTGGGGTCTAGTTCGATTTGACAACATAAGAGAGCATTTGGTACCATACATCCACTAGGGGGCAGTGTTAATGTTTGCATGAATATTTTTTACTCTAAATGATGGAGAAAGCTAATATATTTTTTTTTCTTGGTTAAAATGTGAGTTAAGGATTATTGTCTACTAGTAAATATTATATAAACCAAGAAGACCAGGTAAAGAAGTTTCAGAAGTGCCTAGAATCACAATCACTCCAAGAAGCAAATATACTTCAGCCTCTTGAGGATATCTGCATGATACGGATTGTGACAATTTTGTATTGTGATATATTTTGCCACAATTTTAACACCCATACTTTTTGTAATCTTCTAATTATATGGCCACACCTATACTATAGGTCCAGCTTTGTCAGATGATGACTAAATATGTTTCTAAAATCCTGACATGTATGCAAGAATCATGTAATTAACCCTGTAATTTGCACAATTATCTGTTTTTGTCTAACAAATGATCTGTGTTATCCTGATAAAAGAGAGTTATAAATTTGAACTATGCAGATCATGCAAAGGCAGTGGCATGTCTGCAGTATAGCCTGCCCGCAGGACATCTCAGCAGGAATGAAAGGCGCTCATCTGCAGCTCAACCTGACAGACAGAACTCTGCCACAGTCCAGCTGTTTTATATGATTCCACTCTTCAGAAAGGGACATTAACAATTATTCAAATCAAAATCAGTCAGAAATGAACAAGGGGACTCTTTAGATGTCATTCAGAGAGCTCTTAACAAAGACAGCATGAATGGCATGCTCATGCAGCTTTTGTGTTGAACAACATCTCCATTACGCAGGGGTATTCTGCGCAGCAGTTATTCAAGCTTTTCTCGAATGTCACTTAAAGCTGCAAGCAGCCATCAAAGGGCTCGAGCACCTTCGGCATTACCTTATTTAGAAGACGCTTTGACATGCGAATTGTTGCAATATATAAACTATACAGGATAATTAAATATTGAAAACCAGATCTCAAAGTGTCTTTATAAGACATGGACTCTTAAAACATGTGGCAAATACATCCTGATCGGACCTTGTACAGCTGAGATATACTAACTTTGTGCTTCATTGTGAAGCATCAAATTCAGCTGACCGCCAAAAACAACCATTCAACGATTTAAAAAAGCTTTTAGAGGCCTTTAGATGAGAATGCAAGAGTTTGATGGTGATCAATTAAAATCTATAGAAGTTAGTCGAAGGACAAGGCCTGAAACTGTGCTAAATTTCACAATAAAATATAAAATAACTGACTTCCTGTCAGATTTGGAAACTTGTTCCAATTGACTTTTTTGTAGGTCTTGGTCTGTTACATAAGTGTTCCAAATTCCAAACGTGTCCTTCAAACACACTCTAAAATAGCAGTATAAAACTGCAGGAAATGGTATATTCCATGTTGCTATGCGGTGGCACTATAACTGACACTGCAGCTTGCTATTTAGATGGAATCTTAACACACATAGCAAATTTGAACCCGATCGGACAGTGCATGGCTACTAACTTACATTAAAAACTTCCTGTTTAGGGCAAAATTTCATTTTCCGACAGTTACAATACGCACATTGTTTCACAACGTCAAAAAAACTTCACAATTCATCATCTTATATCATTTTTAAAATAGGAGTTTGTTAAAGTATGATGAGAGAAACTGGCAATTTTCTAACCCTACATGTGTGCCAAATTTCGTTCGACATATGACTAACTGAGAGCCCAACACAAGCGGAAATGCTTTAGGTGGTGCTGTAGAACCATTTTGCCAAACCCACATTAAAAACAACAACCTAACATACATTTTCACCAGTTCCGATGTGTTTGAGCTTTCGGTGACTTTTTGAGCACTTTTAGGCCCTCGAAAATTAACCGAAAGGTGCAAACCATAATGCTCTGAGCAATTACAATGTATTACATGTGAGAAAGTGCATCTGAAAGCATATTGATGATGAAAAAGTCAAATACATCTGACCTGGCTGTTCAGACAAAAGTCGCTTTTGAGAAAACTGGATACATATCCGATCTATGACCACTTATGAAAGAAACATGGGTACTATTTGAAAAAATCAGAATTCAACTGGTCAGACTGCCATGAACAAATCTGACACAGATCACATATGGGCAAAAAAAGAGTTTGGCACTTTAGGATGCAGTGTGAACATAACCTTTTTATCGGGTTTCAGGTGTGATTTTTATTATTGTTAAGTTTAAACTCCAGTTGAGTTTAAAGGAGCACCACATGCTTGAAACTACATTCTTAATTCACGATTTTGAAAGGGTTCCAATAAGTTTGTGCAGTCCATTTTTGAGTAATGTTAATGCAATACTTCTGTGAGGTACTTGATTTTCTACGGGCTCCATGGGCTATTTTTATCTGGGTTGGTTTTTCCACTCCTTGCCCTTGCTGAAGTCTTTCCCACATGTTTCTAGATGGCACACTCTTCCTCTCTCTTTCCCCTTGACTAAATAATCTCTCATGTTTCTCTTGTCTGGTGTGTGTGAATCTTTGTTAATCTCAAGCGCGTTTCTGTTAATTCCAGTACAGCTCATTGGCTCCTGCTGCTGTTGTTCACTAGTTTTTCTTAATTGACCCTTACGTCTGCATTTTGATGTGGTATCCTCAGTTTGCCTATAAATGGTACAGGACATTTGGGCTCTGTTCGCCTGAAAGGGGTTCTAAAGCTGAGATTGAACACATCCTTGTTTGCTACTCTAAGTTTGCTAAGTCCAATCAATGTTCCAAAACCACACATGCACAGCAATCACACAATCATATCCAGTTGAACGACATGTGCAGGGCTGGCAGGCAATCAGTCATGAATGGTCTATGGAGTCATTTGGCGGCCATCTTGGGAAGGTCTTTTACCTGAACACAAACACATACACATTCCCTATAGGGTCGTAACAATACAAGCCAAAAGAAAAACTGAACTTGAAAAGGGAAGAAAAGTCAGATGAGGACAAGATCAGAAAGCACTAGGGGAAATCAACAAACAAAGCTTTAGGAGCTATAAAGACAATCTGTGGACGAGCATGATATGGATTCTTAAAGCACATGAAACCTGTGATGTAAACATATATTAATAATAGATCCATCTGCCATGTTTTGCTCCTTTTAAGGCTAACAGAATATGGCAGAGCTAAAGGAAGCAGCCATAAGCCCCGAATTCATTGATTTACAAACATGGCTCTATGTCTGACAGTATACAGTACCTTATGCTTCTTTCTGTGCCAGCAATCCCCAAGGTGTCTATTATGTATTACATTGCTTTCTTCCTTTTATTTGAACTCCGCTTTGATTTCCACACCGCTATTGTTATGTTTGATGACTAAACACAAGGCTGGCAGAGGAGAAAATATAAGCCTTGCATATAACAGGGTTCATCCATCCTTCTGCGTCATGTGTCTCCACTATACATTTTCACTTTTGTGACTAAAAGTGACAATTGAAATAAATCCATTCACTGCAGTGACTGGCTTTAAGGGGGTGATTGTAACTTTTTATACAAAGTGACTTTTTCTTAAATCATTGCAGGTTTGACAATTTTTCACCAGCCCCTGTGGTATTAATAAAACACTGCTGACAAAATTCTAACCAGTTGTTAGATGATGTATTTGCACTTCAAATATACATTGTCAGCTTAAAAGTAGTTTGTCGACTTAATTCTTATGGACACAACATCCTGTCGACAAATTCTAAGAATTATTCAGCTCTACAAAGCTCTGTTAGTTCTCTGTTAGTATCACTGGCTCATCTGGTCTTAAATGATCCGATATATCAGAATCTGTTATACTTTCCAGATCAATATGTGCAGTTAAATTACAATTGAATAGAATAAGAAATGTATCTGTTATTTATTTAATCGGCAAAACATGAAAGTGACCTGGAAAAAAATTTGAGAAAACAGTATTTTTCATAAATCATTGGTTGTCTGAAAATTTCTGTTAAATATATAATTTAGGGGACAAACAGTGATATTTGAGATATACATGCTTTATGGAACTTGTGCAAGATTATTTAGTTCTAGTTAAGACCCGAAGTGGCCTTAATAAAGCAGAGGATGGTGAGATTAGTCACAGTCAACCCACAGACCAGCTTCAAAGACCTACAACAGCATCTTCTAGCAGATGTTGTCACTGCAACCTGCCTTTTCACCACAAACGGTGTCACTTGATATGCAAAAGCACATTTGGGCAAGCCAGCTTAATTTTGGAATAAGATGCTATTTATTGATGAAAATAACATTATTTTTATGGGGGAAAACAAGGGGTGTTATGCATGGTGCACAGTAAAATCCTAAGAGTTAAATTAACTCTACTCATAGTGTATTTGGTCCCACTCTATATAGAGTTAAACCAACTCTGAATGAGAGTTATTTAAATAAGTCTATTTGAACTAAACAGTCTATTTTTGTCTGTTTTTACTCTTTCTGGAGTGGACTTGGTCCCTCTCTGAATAGTTAATATTTAGTTTGCATTTTCCATGCAGATTTGGAAAAACATGAAGAAAATAGATTATTAAATTACTCTTTCTCGGAGTCGGTTTAACTCTATTTAGAGTGGGACCAAATATACTCCGAGTAGAGTTAATTTATCTCTTAGGATTTTACTGTGTAGGTGGAACTTACATGTTCTCCCTGCACGTGTGGATTGTTATGTCTAACATTCCCTTCCCAATCCCTTCATGAAACATATTAATGATAGACAAATAATTGACTCCAAATTAATAAAAAAGATTAAGAGAGAGTGAATGTGACCCTGTAATGAACGGGCGACAAGCCCAGGGTGTTTCCTTGCCAATCTATTAAAGTGAGTAACTTTACAAGCAGACCTTACTGGCAACAAGGAGAGTAATATTTAACAGATTTATTTTGTTATAGTACCTGTAGAGTGGAGGCAGCAGAGTCGCTGGTCTCTGTCAGGCCAGTGCTCCTCGGGATACTGGACACGATGTACCTCGATCCTTTGGGCACCGGCTGTCTCACCACCAGCTTTCCTTTCCTGGTTTCGGCCAGAAATAAACTGTACCAGTACGCATCGTTGGAGACCAGAGTGGAGTCGGCGATGGTGGAGTTCCTCTCGCTGATCACACTGTTCCTGCTCGGAGGAGCCGCTTTGCTGGGTTTAGCTTTCTGGCACTTGAGCACAATGGTCACCAGAATGGTGATGAGCAGGAGAAACGAGACCGAGCCCAGGCCGATCACCAGATACAGGTTCAGGTCTGAGAAGATGTCGTACTCCAGAGGAACCTCAGTGTAGGTTTTCATCGCCGTCTCCACCGTCGACAGTTTGATGGTGACTGTGGCTGAGAGCGCAGGCTCTCCGTTGTCCTTGGCGATCACCACCAGCCTCTGGTCTCTTGAGTCTCTGTAACTGAACATCCTCATGGTCCGGATCTCTCCATTGTACTGGTCCAGGCTGAATAAAGTGGCATCTGTGTTCTGGAGAAACTGGTACGTGATCCGAGAGTTGTGCACTGAGTCCGAGTCTATGGCGATGACTTTGGAGATCAGAGTTCCTTTATCGGTGGATCTGGGGATAGTTTCCCTCACCTCTGAACCATGTGGACGCCATGGAGACACAATGAGGGGCGTGTTGTCGTTCTGGTCCATGATGATCACGTGAACGCTCACATTACTGCTGAGAGGAGGAACTCCAGAGTCTCTGGCCTCGATGTGGAACACAAACTCCTTCTCCATCTCATAGTCAAATGTCCTGAGCGCATAAAGGTTGCCGTTCTCGGGGTTGATGGAGAAGAGCATAGACATAGAGGTGTTGGCGATCTCCTTCTCTATTATAAAGTACACCAAATATTGATTTTCATTAAGATCTGGGTCAAGAGCAGTGATGGAACTCAGCAACGCTCCAGGCGCATTATTCTCTTTAACTGGAATGGTGTAGGAGCTCTGAGGGAACTGTGGTGCGTTGTCATTAACATCTAACAAGTGCACAGTTATAGTTTCATTATCAGATAAGGGAGGGTTTCCTTTATCACTTACAACCAATGTTATTTCATATTCTGTCACCACTTCCCTGTCCAACACCTCTGACACCAGAAGCTCATAGAGATTCTCTGAGGATTTATTCAGAATGAATGGCAAGTCCTTGTTCATGTTTAGATGAACCCTTGCATTGTCTCCAGTATCTCTGTCACTTACGCCCACCAGGGCTATAACAGTGCCCACCGGGATGTTTTCCTCCACAGTGTTCTTCAGGGACCTGATGGTGATTTCTGGATGGTTATCATTCATGTCATTAACATACACCGTGACTCTGCTTTGCCCAGAAAGTGGAACGGCTCCATTATCCCTGGCCTCAAGAAACATTTCAAATATCTTCATTTCCTCATAATCAATAACCCCTTTAACGGCTATTTCTCCAGTGTTTGCGTTCAGTGAGAACATCTCCTGCGTTTTCTCAGAAGTGTAAAGCGTAAAGGAGTACGAGAGCTCGGCGTTGGGCCCTTCATCAGCATCGCTGGCGTTTAATTTTACAATAACAGTACCAGGAGGAGAATTCTCGCTGATGTTCAGAGAATAATGCGCCTGGTCGAACTGAGGGGCGTTGTCGTTTGTGTCTTGCACGCGCACGATGATGCTAGCTGTGCCCGAGCGCGCGGGGACGCCTCCGTCAATAGCGGTCAGGATCAGATTATGGGTAGGTTTGTCTTCTCTGTCTAGAGCTTTCATGAGGACCAGATCCACATATTTTGTCCCGTCACTGCCAGAGTGGATATCAACAGAGAAATGCTCGCTTTGGCTGAGTTTATAGGTCTTAACCGTGTTGGCACCAACATCCGGGTCAAACGCGTTTGGCAATGAGAATCTTTCACCGGATGATGAAGACTCTGAGACATCAAGCTCTACCCTGTCTCTTCGGAAATGAGGCGCATTGTCGTTAATATCTGTGATGCCCAACTCAATATTGAACATGCGCAATGGGCTTTCGATGATTAAATCTAATTTAAGAAAGCAAGTTATTTTACCAGGGCACAGCGTTTCCCTGTCCATCTTCTCCACGATAAAAAGCTCTCCAGTCCTCTTATTAACATCAAGATATTTCTTGCTGTGAAAAATATCAAGTTTTACCTCTCTTTGAGCCAAACCACTAACATCCAGTCCTAAATCAGCAGCCAGGTTTGCTACAACCGACCCGCGCTCCATCTCCTCCGGGATCGAGTACCGCGTCACAGACAAAGCCCTCTCCAAGAGTACAAAGAAAAGTGCAGCCCAAAGCGTTTTCATCTTCCTGCAGGAACTCTGGATATCTTTCTCAGAATTAAATCTGGGACAGGTGGCAGCAAGCCGATTTTTAGGATATTCCGACGGTTTGGTTTTGAAGAGGGATATTTTCCGATGCTTGCGCAAAAGCGATCCAGCAGGGAATGATACTGTTCGCTGGAGCACCGGGAACAGAAATGGTCCTCTGAATGAAACCAGAGCATCATTTACTGGCCGACAGCGACGCGCTCAGTGTGAGATGAGAAATGATTGATGCATACATGGAGATGCAGATGCTTAATGATCAAATGTGAAACTTTATCATCAAATTATTCTCTAGTTTCATCTAATCGCGTCAATTTGTGTACACATACAATTATTTACACTTAACGTTTGCATTATTAAAATTAATAATTAAATGCTGATATTTATTTATAATGATTATGCGACCTATTCTTTTCGTTTTAAGTATTTAAAATATATATAAAAAATATATATATTACAGTATATCAGAACGTATTATTGTTTTCATAAACATATGAAATTATTATTATTATTATTATTATTATTATTATTATTATTATTATTATTATTATTATTATTATTATTATTATTATTATACTTTTACCAACTAATTTTGTACTTTTGTATTTTTTTTTTTAATTTCATTTAGCATTTATAAGTGTTATTATTGCCATTGTCTCTTTTTTAATTTGTGTTTATTTATTATTTGTTAAATTGGTTTGACTGGTATAATGTATTAGCCTTATAATGTTACTGTAGTATAATGATATTTATTATATTGTTACGAAATAATACAAAATACATGAATAATAATTAATCATGTTTGAAAAAGCAACAACAAATATAAACAATAAATACCAAATTTCGAAACATCTAAATATAAATATAATAATAACTAATAATTATTTTCACGATACAACGACAATAACGACAATAATAATAAAGTGATTGTGTAATAATAAAAAATAGGGATTTTATTAAAAGACAATAAATAGAATTGATAGTCTTTATATATTTAAAAAATTGCAATAAATTATGTTGAAAGAATAATAAAATTAATAAAAATAATAATAATAGCATTAATAGTGACTTCTGCATAAAATGCCTGAAGGAAATATATAGCTAATATAAAATGTATTTTCCAAAACTAATCTATTCACAAGAATAGCATTGTTGTTTTATTTAAATTAAGTCTTTAATTAATTGTTAAATAGACAAAATGTAAGTTCGTGTTAGTCCTATAGGGTTTTTATTCACGGTTTTATTTTATTTTATTTTATTTTATTTTGTTTTATTTTATTTTATTTTATTTTATTTTATTTTATTTTATTTTATTTTATTTTATTTTATTTTATTTTATTTTATTTTATTTTATTTTATTTTATTTTAAACAAGCAGCTTTTCTAAAACAAACTTTGATGGAATGAAACTTGGCAAGACTCAGCTGACATCTAGCGGTGAGTCTCGGGAATACATCTTTCAAAACATCGATTACTTACTTATCTGGGTTTAAGTAATGGTTAATGGACTTCAGTAAACTAAAATAATTTTCTTGAATGAACAAGATTTAATTACGTCATCCATTATTCATCTGACCAAATAAAAAAACTCAGAACTGATTTAATCATGTTATATGAACATAATAACTTGCTAATCCAGAGACTGCCAATCCATTTTTTATTGTA
Source organism: Danionella cerebrum (assembly GCA_007224835.1). Taxonomy (NCBI): domain Eukaryota; kingdom Metazoa; phylum Chordata; class Actinopteri; order Cypriniformes; family Danionidae; genus Danionella; species Danionella cerebrum. The sequence continues at coordinate 264,172 of SRMA01025756.1, forward strand.
CCCTAACGAAGAAGTGTGCCTTTGGGTGCTTAACATATTTTATTAAATAGAGCGTTTCAAGCTTGTTGAAAACTTTCCAATTAAACAAATTACTTGCACCTCCAGAGCAAAAAAGTAAATAAATAAAACAACTCTATCGTGGATAAACTCACCTGTTAAATAGGACGTGTGTGTGTCTGACATACTCACCTGAGTTTAGGCAGATGTCAATCTGAGAATTGTATGAGTCTGCTTTCAATATCAAATGATAACGGATCTGTTTGGGAGAGTTTACAAAAGCTGATTCAAATACACCTGAGTTTCTGTGGTAATATTTCATAATTTTTTAAATGCTGTGAGATATCTATACCTACAAATAAAATGTTAATTATATTATATTATATTATATTATATTATATTATATTATATTATATTATATTATATTATATTATATTATATTATATTATATTATATTATATTATATTATATTATATTATATTATATTATATTATATTATATTATATTATATTATATTATATTATATTATATCATATCATATCATATCATATCATATCATATCATATCATATCATATCATATCATATCATATCATATCATATCATATCATCATATTCACCAATGGAACACAGAGACAAAGGTTGCCATGGCAACAAAAGGAGTTAAGTTATTCAACCCCATTAACGACAAGGTAAGATACACACCAAGGTCAAAGGTGAAGGCCTGGATACAGAATATAAACATCACAGATTTATTCTGAGACATCAATCCTAATGTACATGTCCAGGGTGCTCTGCCTCCAAGCCTAAGTGCAGGGGTATTAATGGTCTGGCTAGAAGATACCTGACAGTTCAACCTTTGGGATATCACTGTGAGTTCAAATGAAGGCTAATTCAGCTGATGGAACCTTCCCAAAACCTTTGCTCTTTTCCATATTACATTTCCTGATAGACATACTCCACAATCTAATCCTTGAATTTGTTGATTTGTTTGAAAACTGTGTTACAGTCCCATCTGCAAAGTTTACTGTTGCCTGGGATGAATGTTTGAGAACTGAGCTCTCATTGTTAACGAAACACTGTAGAACATAGCTTGGACACGATAAAGGCTTACTCAAATCAACCGGCCTTACACAAAAGCTAAATTGAATAATATAGGCAACCCCAATGTGTGAAAAGTGTAAGATAACGGAGGAAACATCTGCCCATGCCTTTTGCTTCATTGTTTGGGTTCTGATCATGCAGATTTCATTTCATTACAATGATTATGAATTATCCCCTACACTGGAGGCTGAACAGGCAATGTTTGGAATCTCGGGCCAGACATGTCGTCTCACAGGAGCAATACAGAAAGCCTTAATGCATGGCGTGGTTGTTGCTAAAAGGCTGGTGTTAAAGAACTGGAAGTCACAGACACCACCTCTTTCTTGACTGGGTCACAAACATGGTTTCTGTTATACAGATGGACAGGATCAGATTTCTTCGGACTGACTCTTAAGAAGTTTTTAAATACATAGCCCATTTATTGGACATTTTCCAATTAATAAGCACTCAGTAATATATTATACTTACCAAAAATCTCAAGTTTTTTTTTCCTTATTGGTAGATTCTGATTCCAAACTTCTGTATGTATTTCACAGGATTCTAAAATGTACCTTGTACAAAATGTAATAACTCAATGGGAATTTGACAAACCCAGCAACGAATAAATAAAGTTAACTACACACCACTTTACAAAATAACTATAAAGTTTATGGGGATTATCAGTCAAGAATTTACCAAAAAATAAATTGATGGCCGTTCTCCATCAGCTGTTTTTGTGCCTAGGTCCACAAGATTTCAAACTATGTCCACGCAACACAATAGTTTACTGCAAATATACAGTGAAAGCACCTCCTACCTGTAAATTAATTAAAGCTAATTGTGAAATATACAGTTAAGAGTTGTAAAACCTTTAATTACCCATAATGCATTGCCAATTACAAAAATACACTGTAAATTGGTAAAAAAAAAAGTTAATTCCTGTACAATTTTGCTGTAAAATCTACAGAAGTTTATCATAGTGTATTTGCCAGAGCCATTGTTTGCTCTTATGTTTGCTCTATAAATTATCAAATAATAATCACACAAAGAAAAATATTAACTAAACAGAGCAATATAAAAGTAATATGAAGTTTTAAATAAATATGTGACATTTTTTTAATACAAACAAAAACATAATTGAAAACTATCAAATAAACACATAGATAATTAAAGAAGGACAATTGAAATATATATTAAAAAATTTAAATCAGGTTACAAAAATAATACAAATTTTAAAAGACATGCATCTGAAATACAGATGAATACAAAGGAAATTCTGATCAAACAAGTTAATTTGTAGGTGACAAACACTTAAATTAATCTATTAATCCTTATATACTGGATCTATCCTTCTCCTCCTTTTAAAAAATATATTTAAAGTTAGCTGCTACTTTTTTCATTTAGTAAAATCATATTTTGTGCTCCAAATTTAAAAAAATAAACAGCCTTAAACAGCCCCAATAAGAGAGTTCAAACTAGGTTTCCATGATACATTTTAAATTTGATGATTTTTGTTCATTCCTTTTCATGTACATCTTGATAACTAATGGGGTCCACACAGTTCCTTTTTACCTCGGGGTTTATTTTTCCTAATCGCTGACATTCGTGTCTAAAATCTCGTCAGGACTTGAACGCCAGGAGTGTTCACCGTGATGCGAAGGTGCTCTCCTGATTGACATCTCTGAAAACCAAGTCATAGTGAACTCCTGACTGCTCTCTGAAAGCTCTTCTTCTCTAACAACTGATCTGAAGTCTGGAGAGGCACATGTTGAAATTGCTCATCTCCTCAACTCTGCCTCACCAGGTCCTCCGAGAGATCAGCTTCGATTTAGAGAAGTGTGTTAGAGCCACGGAGACTGCTTCTTCATTAACGATTGTAATCTGAAAGGACACGCGACAGACCTAATTACGCCTCTCGGTCGGGCGATAGACATCTATTGACATTCTCGACTCATTTCCCCGGGAAATTAAAATGGAAAGGGCACAAGAAAAGATTGTTTTCAGGTGTGGCATTTTGCACCCCTACCTGATTACCCCCGTGTGGAATCATCTGTTTCCCTGTCTTTAATTAAAACGATTTTCAGAAGACTGAGGTTTGTGTTTGTTTAGGTAATGAACCCAATCTTCTCTCTGAGGGAGGAACAGAGGAACTGGAGAAAGCTGATTAGCATTTGTTAGCATTTACAATGTTTACACAGTGCTGCCGAGAAGAGCGGAGTGCCATTTTTATTCTTTGTGCTGATAAATGTCTTTTCGCGTGACCTTGTTAAGATAAGAGTTGTGAGCACAATGAAGCTTTATAGCCTGTGCAGCAAGCTTAAGTTTATAGTGTGGCCAAGAGAGAGAACATGCTGTCAGAATTATAAAATAGCACTTTTAAGACTTCCAAAACAGAAAAGTCTCTGTATCTTGCAACAACACAATGGAAAATCACTTCATATTTTCGAAATGCTTCCAAAACGGAAAAGCAAATAATAATCAAAAAAAAAAAAAAAATCTGAATAAACTCTTCTGAAACTCCTCACTGCAATTGTTCTGTTTACTCAAAGCACTTAGAAAATGTCTACATTTTATGAAAACATTTGCTAAGCAGAAAATTGAAATACAAAAGAATGCAAAAAAAAACTGTAAAAAGAAAGACGTAAATAAACTGCATTTTTGGCAAACTTCGAAAAAAAAAAAAACATAACACTTTACTCAGCTGAAACTGATCGTGTTATTCAAGTACTTTAAATCAGAAAAGATGTGTTGCACCTGCAAAACAGAAAATTATTCTGAGAAGTAACATTCCTAAAGAAAAGCAGTGATGTTCATTTCCAAGAAAGGAAAGTGCTCCATAATCTCACACCAGTCACACACAGACACAAACTCTTTATCGTTATGTGACAACTGGTGGTGGAGCTCTTTTAAGGAAGTCACAATCCAATTAGATAGTCTCTTGGCTATTCATCAAAAAAAAATTCAAAAACAATCACCTTTAAAACTTACTATAATAAAATAAAATATTCCTGTTCACTTGAGGACCTTTAGAGTTTGTGAACTCTTGAAATTCCCAATTCCATTTTCTGGAAACGACAATCCCGTCAGTCAGTTTTATCTTAAAATCCTGGTATAATTTAAGGATTAGGACTGTATTGAACAGGCAGGAAGGTGATAAAAACATATTAAGCTTAAGATTAAGACACTGCTTTAGAGTCGAAACAGAGTAGAGTAGAAATAGTAGACAGCTTATGTGTAAAAAAAGCATAACCTGGAAAAGAGGTGCTCACCAGAGCAGGTGACTCTTTTTTTGACAACAATAGGGTTTCCAACAGGGTTTCCGAAACCACATTAAGCAAAACACATTTTAATTTCAGAAAAAAATATTTAATTATCATATTTATGTACATATTCATAATGAAAGGATGTTTACATACTGTTCTCTGGTCTGAGGCAGTGACGCGTGTCTAAATGTGGACCTAGTCATTCCCTTATGAGTCCTTCAGATTTCATCAATTTCATTTGGTGAGTGTCAGTCCATGTTCTCCCAACCTGTAATCCAGCGACAATGTGATCACTGTGTCGATTCTTGTTCCCACAGCATGTGCAAAAGGCATGTCAGAATCACATTTTGGCTTAAATGATTGTCAAAGTAATGACAGTACAGGAAGATACAAAAATAGCAATGATCAGTGATGATTTAAACAATCAATTTATATTCTACTGTCCATCAAGCTGTTTATTTCACAAAAGAAGTCATTTTAAAGGCAAGGCCCTCCATCATTCATGCTGCCCCCTGCAGTGGAAGTCAAAGATTTTGCCTTTTCGTCAAACAGCAGTATGTCTTTTTGGAAAGTTTGTGATCACTTTTCTTGTCCATAAATGGTGAATCAACATTTCAGCTTGCACACGATCTTTTAAAATGATGGCTGCACTATTGTGATGTGGTGGGGCCAAGCTAAATTGCCATTATACAGATCAATATGCTCCTAAAAGCAGGTGGTTTCATTTGTCCATCGAATTAAAACATTATGCTCTGCTTATATGCTCACAAGAAAAAGTGGCTTTCACAAAGAAAATTATAGTTCACAAGCTATATTGCTACCTTCAGTGGAATGTCTTATGACCAATGTTTGTATGAAACCCAGGTTTGGTTTATTTTTGGGAGATAAATGACTGAAATGTAATGTTAAACATGGTCCGTTTATCCAGAAGTGTCCCATGAATTCCTTACACTCCTGTGGCTTTTTTCTGCTAAATTCACTCAAAAATCCTTCATTGCCATCATTTCACAGCTCCAGAAAGGCTCTAAATATCACTGTTTTTCACCATGTGACTCATGTAGTGTAATTTTTACCAGCTCCTTCATTCCCTGAATGGATGTTGTAGATGAAACTAGATCTATTTCCATGATGAAAGTTGCTGTGGTGTTTTTTTAAAAAAAAAATAAATAAATAAATAAATAAATAACTAAAAAATAAATAAATAAAAATACTGGTTCGCATTTCAATTTTGTCATCATTTCTATGTATTACAAATTAAAATTATAAATTAATTTTAATTCTGGTTCTCCCTATAGACTTGCATCATTCTGCAGCCAGCACTATGGGGGCGCTCTCCGCAGTTTGGCTTCACCAATATGAGACACATTGGTAAAAACCAATGAAGTGAAAATCTGCTGTTTAACAAATTTGTTTAACAGTAATTTATTTAACAGTTTAACAGATATGTAAAATAGCTAAATAGTTAAAAAAAATGATTTCCTCAGAAATGACACTATCTATGTTGTTAATGATTTTCGAAAGTTATCTATACAGTGAACAAACTTAGATGTTTTTTTTGGCACAAGTTTATTTTTGTGTGGTTCATGAGGGCTCAATTTTCACCTAAATACATGGCAGGACCAAGAGTTTGACAGCTTCACTGAACAGAGGAGACACGCTGTCATCACGTCGAGAGAAAGTTCATTTATGCTGCCAAAGATCAAATTCAGAGAAGTTGTTCACAAATTGTTGTTTATAAATACAAGATAATTTGTATATAAGCGGCTGTGAGTGAGAAGGGCTGTGTTTTTACTGATTTTGATTTTCTATAGTATAACTTTTTTATTGAGTTTTTTATTCTTTTTACATTTGGAGTTTTTTATTCTTTGTACATTACTGACGTCTATTTACAGTAAACATCTGTTCTATCAAAATGTGTTTTTAAGCTATTAAGCTGATTTTGCAGTGATAATATGTAAACTTGTCTTTTGACAGAATTCTAATGACAAAAAAAGTTGCTGCTTTGTGCATTGCTGTATAAGGCTCACAGTATGGTTATTTGTCATAAAACATATTTTTTTATACAGTAATCTAGTAATAGGGTAAAGTTGGTATTGTTTTCATAAATCTTTATGCCTTAAAATTTACCTATGAGTTTCTATTTTTAAATTGCTTTTTACAGTTTGGTACTGTTTATGTGCTTTAAACTCATTGAATACTAGACAATTTGTTGGCAGTAAAAATTTGTAAAATATTTAAATTACTTTTTTAATTACTATTTACTGTATGGTAATATTTTGTTTTCTTTTTAACTGTATTGTTATTTAAACAAACTAGATAATTATGCTTATGTTTTCATATGAACTGGCAAATTAGGATCCTGAAAATCTTTCTGTAACAAATTGGGAATAGTAAAACATAAATAATGAAGTATTTGGTCACATGGATCAGTGTTTTCACTGCATTTCTGGAGCAGGCGTCAACGGAGAATCTTTCTTTAGTCGAACCCAAGTATTTTCAACTGTGCTCTGAAGATGAAAAAGACTGATTGGACTAATGTGAGCATGAGAATTTACTCATTGTATAAGTCATTATTGATGACCTCAGCACCGATGTCATCGTTGCTGGGTGAAATGAACCTGCGCTTCTTTCCAAACGTGGAAAAGGAATTGTTGACGTCTAGCTGACTGCGGTGGCTGGGTCGGAGGGTACAGAATCCTGATGGCGTGCCCGGGATGTACACATTGTGCTGGTAGTCTGGAGGAGGCTGTGGCCGGGTCTGTCCTCTGGCTTGTGGGTGTTGCTGAGGGGGATTTGGGGTTGGGGTTTGTACAGGAGTGTAGTGAGGTGTCCATGCCCTCTGAGAAGTGCCACCTGCTGGAGAATGCATCCGGTACTCTGGGAAAATAAAATGCAATGACTAAGTGAAAAGTATATAAAATAATATTTGTGTACTGTCATGACATTATGTAGTTTTGGTTTTATAAACAATTTTTTGACAGTATATTGACTTTATTTTTATAGTGTTTGAAATTAATCTATTCCTTCCTTGTCCAGTCCTTCATGATCATTTGCAAATTATTTGGTCTTGGTAAAAAATTACTTGTATTTTTATTAGTTATAAAATGTAAGGAAAATATTGAGAACATTTGCCTGAGTTTAATCTATGTTTAAGGGTTGTGTAAACATTTTTTTTTATTAAAACTACCATCCTGCAACTTACTGGGTCTCATGTATCACATAAAACCCATGGCAGCACATGTTATTGAAGCACAGTTTATTTCATGGCAATTCCAGATATGCTTCTAAAATAGACTTTGACAAGAAAGAAAACGTACATCAGGGTGGTGTTGATGAGGTGGAGAAGGTTTTTTCAATCATGAAACAACTGTAGCTCTTTAGTTGACACTATCCATTAACTTTATTGAAATAATAATAATTTGTGTGAAAAACGAGGAAAATGTAAATATAAGTATCAAAAAATACATCTTTTGTTAAAAAATAGAATAAATTGACCTTCAACTAGAATAACAATCTCTACATATTGCTAGTTTGTTTGTTTTTTCCTTTATTTGATTGATATCTGTCTTTGGATTTATTTAAAGTTGTAATTTTGCCCTGAGTTCAGGATTAATTAAAAGTTTGATTACTTTCTTCCAATTGTAATCATTATTAGAATATTCTACAGAATCTATAGAAGTCAAAACTTCTACAGACCACAAAAATGCCCAAATTTACAAAACACATCAAAATCAAAAGAAGTTTGAAGTCATCACTTATTAATAATGATGATAATAATCTAAGGTTTCTACATTATTACAACATTTTTATTGTGTCATTTTGTGCTGCATGCTCAGCATCTCTGTCTCATGTTCAGTAGGAATCGCTCATTGCTCCGATTGGCCAACATTATATAATTAATAAATATTTATGATGTCAGTTCACACAGGAATGCTCTGATTAGAGATAAACTGTGACCAAGAAGAGCATCTGTGCTTAAGTCTGACTATGAATTGTTAAGAAAAGGAAGGTATCTTACAGATGGAGAGCATCCTGGATTTCATCAGATGCCCGAAAACCATCATGGAGCATCAGTGAACACAGACACATCTCAAGCATCACTTCGAGGATGTCTATGGGATGTCTGCAGGTTGTATTTTCGTTAAATCCATTACATTTGTTCAATGTCTCATATGTTCTTGTTTTAATCACAAGTCAAATATTGGACAAGGAGATCTGACTTAGTATTTACTCTTACTTTTTGCTGTATTTATTATCTCAAACCTACCTTGCTATTTGCCTAAGTTTAATCCGAAATAATTCCCTTAGACTAACAGCGTCATAAAAGCTATATGTAGCATTTCCCAATCATGGTGATCCAAGAAATCTTACGGTTGGTTCCGTTTCTACTCCGAGAATATTGTTGAAAAACAAGCAAGTGAAGTGTCTGAAGGTGGAACGGTCAATGCAGGACACGGAACTAAAAAGAAGCTTTGACTTTAATTAATTTTTTGAGGGTATATTTTACGCAGAAGAAAAAAAGTTATGTAAACTGTATGTAGTTTGATCTCTGAGTAAGTATGAATAAATCATCTTACAACATTCCGATCTGTGTTGGATTCAAAAACATGAGACAGTAAAGCAAAACCATCAAACAAGGAATTCAAGTTTGCATGAACAAAAGAGCATGATAAACCAATCAGAGGGTAAAATTTGATTCATGTACCAACTATCTCTCTCTCTCTCTCTCTCAGCATCACTGTGTGTGATTGATGCAGTGCTCCCTAGCTGTACCTTTGGAGCGGTTTCCCCATGTCCAGTAGTGTCCGGGTGCCATCTGCCCCGGGTAGTTCTCTGGCTCGGCCTGCATGGCTTTCCGCACCAGCGTCCCATCCATGTTTATAGAGTTACAGCTACAGACAGATGGGGGAGAAATCAATCCAAGATGTGCTTCCATGTTTTTACTAATCAACAGCAATCAACACATTCGTGCATGACAGACCTCCCAGCAACCCTCCACTCTCTAGATGATTACAGTTCCGTCTTTGAAAAAACACACGGGCAGAGAGTGACTTGCTGTTGCCAGGTACGCACTGTGTGTTCTGAATGCCAAACAACTCTTTCAGAATAGAATTAAATTTGTATGTGAATTTTCATATTTCAGGTCTTGGATTCAAAAAAAGACTTTCTTGAAAAAGTTTTGCAGGAAGCTTTGCACCATGTTGGCACACTTTCAAGCATGCAACACTTTACCTGTCTGGGTTAAATGTTGCAGTATATTCTTTTATTTGAATAACTTTGAGGAGTGAAATGGTACAAAAATGCAAATAATACCAAATCATTCACAAGTTCAGATGTGGGTCACCATATGGAGTTGTTCAGGGGCTCTTCTCACCATATTGTGAACTGTACAGACGACACAGGGTAAAGCTAATCTGATTCAGAAATGTGACTCTGGAGAAGTGTACTTCATAAACTGTTTATATTTTCGTATATTCATGTTTATTTTCCCTTCATTAGACACTATCATGTTCTTAAAATGTGTTTCACTGCTGTCCGTGTGGAGTGCCCAAATTATTGATACACCAATGTGCAAAAGCCTATAATCTATGACATTTTAAACTTTTATAAATTCAATCGAAAGAGCATTTTGCTGTAAAATTTTCATGTAAATTTACAGGATTTACAGTGCTCACACTTTTTAATGTATTTTTATAGATGAGAGATTTCCATTTAAAATGATACTGTTTATTTATTGTCTACAATATCATGTGAGTGGAACACTTATATATCCTCTAATTTGTCGGCGGGCATGTGTGTTTGCATTATTTCATGCAATTGCTTATGGGGGTATACACCAGTGCTGTGCAACAGACAAATAAAACTCTCAGAGAGATAAAACAACAGACAAAAAAAACTCTTGGAGAGATTAAACAACAGACAAATAAAACTCTTAGAGAGATTAAACAACTGAAAAAATAAACTTTTCAATATGTACCTTTTCAATGAAGATGTTTGATTTTTGCTGAGGGCCCAGTCAGTGTTTGCTTGCTTCAGCTGCAACATACGGGAAAAAATGCATTACGTTTCGCTCAGAAAATCTTCTGTTTCAGCAGTTCACAGCACATTCAGAGAGTAAACATTGCTTTTATTTTTTACAAACACGGCATATAAATGTTGACAAAACGCACTTCCTGGCGCAAGAAAAGGTTTTTTTGTAATGCATAAAAGCATCACATTTTCTAGAAACAGTTTACTTTTATTCTGCTGTCCCATCTCCGATTTTTAGGATAAACTGTGATTTATGCAAGTGACTCTAGAACCCCCTCTTGTGGTCATAAATTAATACTGCATCGAATTTCTTGGGGAGCTGAGACGCTTTGAGCGATAACTCCAATGTCATGGGCTCTCTTTCATCCTCAGCGGGGGTGGAAGGAGGGGATGGAGAGAAAAAGAGGAGGGGTGTTATTTATTCCATGTCAGAGAGAAAGTACTGATTCCACGCTCTATTAATTCGCTTAGAGACATTGGAGATGGAGAGTTTGGTGTCAGTTTTTTTCTATAGAGACCTATAGCTACAGACTGCTTCCTTCCTTCCGCAGATAATTAGAAAAGCTGCGCGCGATCTTCATCTTCAAAGCAAGCCGCAGAGCGCGGGAAATTAATTCCCGAAAACGCATTAAACTACAGAGCGACACGAATTATTTTCATTTCTGCTTTTATTTTAGAAACTCTCGAACGTTTGGATGTTTTCCCCCGTGGAGAACCTATTATTGGGTATTCCAGATTTAATAATTTCCCAGATGAAAGGAATTTAAGATTATCTCATTATAGATTTGATTGCAATCAGGCAGTGCTTTTTACAACATTTATATATTAATCAGAACCCCTATGAAATTTGTTTTATGTTAGTTTAAAAGGATTTTAACTTTGCATAAGTGAAAATGTAGAAAATTAAGCTAATCCAGAAAATATAAAAAGCTACACGTTTTGCAGGTGGATAAACACAACCCTGTCCATCTCAAGGCCTATTCGTTTGATTAATGCTGGTATAAAAATAGACTTTTATGAGTCTAATCTCTTGAAAAGCATGCTCTGTGGACATCAAAACACGTCATTCTCTCAATAACTGTTGTTAATCTTCGCGTCGAGCAAGGATATGATGTTCATTGACCCGTGCAAAGGTGACCCTCATCTCTCCAATAGGTCACCAGACAATTGAAGGATGACTGAGGCGAGCACGGTTGCATTAGAGCGGATATTAACAAGACACTCCGCTCGCACACAGCGCCTTTCTGTTCGAGGGCAAAGTGACAGAATCTACAGGCGCGACACGTCTCCACCGGCTCGTGCCTCGTGCGCGCTCCCTGATGCTTTCTTTTCCCAGGCCCATTATCCTTTATGGAAGAAAGCAGTATTCGGGCTTTGTGTGCGGGATAATTAGCTTGTACAGTGCGTGTGTGTGTGTGCGCGCGCGTTTTCTCGATATGAGTCTGACAAAGGATGCCTGAGTCTAAATGCAACAGAGGAGAGCTAACGAGCCCCGGGTGAAGGTTATGGAACAGGTGGGCGCGTTGGAACAAGTAGCTGAACGCATTAAAGTATAAAAGCAAAGATATCGAGAGACGGAGAGAGGAGGGGTGTTTAAAGGTCTGATGAGAGGCTGAAAGACGCGCATTGTCCTCTGTCTCTCCAGAAGACGCTGCTGTCTAGAGAAATGCTCGTTCACGCTCAATACAAGGTCATTGATTGACTTCATTTTTTTAACTCTTCTCGTGAAATGATTCGCGCTCTTTTCTGGGCATTTAAAGATAATCAATAGTACATTCATCTCGCTCACTGACATTTCTCTCCTTAATCCCCTTCGATCAGAAATATTGATTATGTTTAGATAGTAAACAGCTTAGATATTCAGCTATAGATCATTTAAATAAGTTGCTGAAGATAATCTGAATGAGTGGATTATTTGGGTGCGTGTGGTTCACCTCATTCGGTGTCGTGGCTCCGTTATTCACAGACGAGCAGCGGCTCTGCGAGCTCAGCGCCAGATTGTCGGCTCCTCTCGCGGCGTTATTATTTCTCGGTGTTCCGGGACTGCACGGCTTGAGAAACATAAAGTCACTCTTTGCAGATTCAGGGGACAGGCAGACTTTGTAGCAGTACGCTTGGGACAGGTTCCCGGGATTGCTGTTGACCTCTACGCAATTAGTGGGCACCTTGGCTCCGGTGGAGATCTGCAGGTTGAGGTTGGACTTTTTAAGGACCTCGGTGGGCGGCTCCGGTTCGAAGCTGCAGCAGGCAGCACCGAAGGAAGAGAGCGCGTAACCACCGAGCGAGTCGCGGTCTTTGTAGCATTTGACAGCCGCCAGAACGATGATGGCCACGAGGAAGATGAGCGAGACGGTGCTAAGTGACACTATTAAATAGAGCGCGAGGTTGGATGGGGGCTGAGGGCTGAGTGAGAGGTCACCGAAATCCGCCAGTGACTCCGGCACGCTGTCCACCACCGACAGGATGATGGAAGCGGTTGCCGAGAGCGGGGGCTGCCCGTTGTCCTTGACAAGGATGACCAGTCTTTGCCTAGTGGGGTCTTTATCCATGAAGCGACGGATCGTCCGGATCTCCCCGGTGTACAGTGCCACGCTGAACAGCCCGGGATCCGTCGCTTGTTGTAGTTGATATGACAGGCGGGAGTTCTGTCCCGCGTCTGCATCCAGCGCCGTGATTTTAGCCACGAGATACCCCGCGTCCACCGATCTGGGCACCATTTCGGTCGCCACTGTCCCGTTTCTCGGCAGCGGGGACAGAATGACCGGTGCGTTGTCGTTCTGATCCAAAACAAAAACATTCACGGTGACGTTGCTGCTAAGCGGCGGGAAGCCGGCATCGTGCGCCTGCACGCGGATTTGAAAGTTGCGAAGCTGCTCGTAGTCGAAAGAGCGAAGCGCGTAGATGTTCCCATTATCCGAGTTGATGGAGACATAAGTGGACACTGGCATGCCCTGAATCTGACCCTCTAGGATTGAGTAGGACAGATAAGAGTTTTGATTCGAATCCGGGTCCATTGCGGTCACCGAGCAAATGGAGGCGCCCGGGGCGTTATTCTCGGTCACATAAACCGTGTACGAGGGCTGGATGAAGCGCGGCGGGTTGTCGTTGATGTCAGACACTTGGACCAGAATGGTCTTTCTGGTGGAGCGCGGGGGCGAGCCAAGATCTCGCGCCGTCAGGGTGATGTTGTACTCCGAGACAGACTCCCTGTCCAGAGTCTCGCTGGTCACGAGCGTATAATAGTTTTTGAAGGACGAGTGCAGCTGGAACGGCACGTTTACCGGGATCTGACAGTCCACAGCTCCGTTTTCTCCAGAGTCACGGTCCATAACACTGATCACGGCAATCACCGTTCCCGGAGGCGCGTCCTCTTGAACAGGTGTTGACACGGAGGTCAGGATGACCTCAGGTGTGTTGTCGTTCACGTCAAGAATATCGACCAGAACTTTGCAGTGCACGGCCACTGCGTAAGGACCCTTATCTTTGGCCTGCACGTACAGCTCGTACACGCTGGCTCTCTCGTAGTCCACGGTGCCCTTCACCCGTATCTCACCCGAGTGCGAATCCACGCTGAACAGCTCCCGCACCTTCAGAGGCGCGTGTCCGCTGAATGAATAGCTGATCTCTCCGTTCGCGCCCTCGTCCAGGTCCGTGGCGTTCAGTTTGAGCACGAGTGTGCCTCTCGGTGCGTTCTCCATCAAGCTGACCCGGTAAACAGAGCGGTCGAACACGGGCACGTTGTCATTCGCGTCCAGCACGGTGACTGTAATCTGTGCCGTGCCAGAGCGCAGCGGGGAGCCTCCGTCTACGGCCGTGAGCACCATCTCGTGCGTCTTTTGCTGCTCGCGGTCCAGTGGAGACTGGAGCACCAGCTCGGCGAACTTGCTTCCGTCGTTACGCGTCTGTATGTCCAGCACAAAGTGTTGATTGGCGCTCAAGAGGTACGAGCGCAAAGAGTTTGAGCCCACGTCAAGATCTTGTGCGCTCTCGAGCGGGAACCGAGAGCCAAGGGAAGCGGATTCGGTGATCTCCAAATTAAACTCGCTCCACGGGAAGCTCGGAGCGTTGTCATTCACATCCAGGATCTCGACTTCGACCCGGTACAGCTCCAGCGGGTTCTCAATCACCACCTGCAGGTGCAGGAAACAAACGGGACTTTGTTCACAGAGCTCCTCGCGGTCGATCTTCTCGTTCACAAACAAAATCCCGTTCTCCAAGTTCACCTCCAAGTACTGCTTTCTCGCTCCAGACACAATCCGAAATCTCCGCGAAGAAAGCTTAGCCACGTCCAAACCCAGATCCTCAGCTATATTCCCCACGAAAGCCCCGTGCTCCAACTCCTCGGGGATCGAGTAGCGAATCTGCGCCAAAGCGCGGTCCAGCGCGCACGCACACAGCAACAGACACACGACCTGCCCCGCTACCTTCCATCGTCTCCGCGGGAGCCTCCGGTCCATCTTCTCAAAGTCAGATACACTCAGCTGCGCTCAAAGAGAGCCATAACCAGCCGAGGGAGACTCAGACAGTCCTCGTGATGCAGGTTTCGTGCACTTGCATTGTTTTGGAGCATGGGGAATAATACTTGTAAAGTGCACTGGTTTAAGGGAAACTCTTTAACACACTGGTTTCTCTGTGCGGCGCGCGGGAAGTGTGTGAGCGAGAGAGGCGAGAGCTTTGATTTTCCAGAGTGTTAGACGCTCTGAGGAGTGTGTGAGACGAGAGGGGAGGTGGTCTCTCTCTCTCTCTCTCTCTCTCTCTCTCTCTCTCTCTCTCTCTCTCTCTCTCGCGCGCGCGCGTGAAGAGGAATTAACGAACAGGAAGAGACTGAAATTAATACTTTTTTGTTAAAAAATAGCATACTGTTTCAAAGTACTGTTTCACAGTTATTATAATAGTGGGCGGTTATTTTAATTTACGTCACAGAGGAGCTTCTGCATGGGGCATACTCTCTTTTCATTTTCAGACTGCACTTTCGTCTGCAAAAGCATTGTGTTTTATTGATGTTCCATCATAATGTTTTGTTTTGACTCCTCATTCCCCTCTGACAATTTTCCATGTTTCATCTTTGTTAAACCCTTGTAAACATAAACTATAATCCCAACATATTTTCTTTTATGATCCTTCACAACCAAACAGAGCTCTGGTGAGATTAGGGATTCCTGAAGTTATTGTTTTGATGGGACAAATCTGAATCGTGTCTTCTGAAAGAGCGACACATGTTCGTTCAAATCTAATCTTTCATTTTCTGGGATAATCCTCGAGATCCTGCCACCGCCGGGCGCGCTCCCGATGAGCTCCTCAGAGAAACGCTCTAATTAAGAACGAGCGACAGCCACTCTGTCTTCAATTCACTGATGGAACTTCTGTGGCTGTATTCCTACAGAGAGACGCAAATTTTCTGGAGCTTTCATTGTTTTTGACACAAAACATTTGAAGTTTGTGTCCAATCAGTTTTTCAATCTGTCAAAATAATTTCTTCAAACAACAATATATTCTCTTTAACAGAGTAATAAGCTATGTTAATATTGGAGACCAATTCATTCATTTTCCAAACTCCTATCTCCAGCACACATTGGGCTGGGACACCCTGGACAGGTTGCCAGTCCATCGCAGGGCAACATTCACCTAACAACATTCACCATTAACCTAACCGTATGTTTTTGGGATTAATGGGGGAAACCGGAGTACCCAGAGGAAACCCCTGCAAGCACGAGGAGAACGTGCGAACTCCTTCCAGTAAGTTCACGGGTGAGCCTCAAACCGATGACCTTCTAACTGGAAGGCCACAGTGCTACCTACTGTACCATCATGTCGCAGAAAACATGTTATCCTCACCTTTGTTTGTATACAACCGCACTTCTTCAATGTCAACAAGAATCTTGTCTTTAAAATAACTTATTTTGACCTTGTCTCTTGAACTTTATTATGTTTTCGCAAAGTTATTGTGAAAAGGCATCAAGTTTATTCATATTGCAAGCTGTCTTTTTAGTGTGCAAACAAATATTATATTGGTGAAGGCACTAGCCTATCAGGGGTTTTTGTTATAAATTGTGCTCTTGGAAAACAAAAAAAAAGGACATTCTGAAGAGTGTTGCAAAAATTGACTTCCGCAATATGTTTTTACGGTATTATGATTCACTTTATTCCAAATATAACCTCTCAGTTCTTCAAACAAAACTGGTTTCCATAAATGAAAGTGACATTATGACCAAGTATGGAGTGACCCATACAAGGAATTTGTGCTCTGCATTTAACCCATTCAAGTGCACACACACAGCAGTGAATAAACACACACCGGGAGCAGTGGGCAGCCATAGCTGCTACCCCAGGGAGCTGTGGTAACTTGCTCAAGGTCACCACAGTAATGGTTGTTGAAGGAGGGAGAGAGTTTCAACACTCATCCCACCGTCGACTCCCAGTGGAGCTGGGGATCAAACCGGTGACCTTTTGATCTCCAGTCGATCACCTTATCCAGCAGGCCACGACTGCCACTCATCAGGCCACAACTGCCACTCACCAGGCCACGACTGCCACTCAACTGTTGAGTGGCAGTTGTGGCCTGGTGAGTGGCAGTTGGGGCCTGCATGTTCTAAATGTTCTATTTGTTTCTTTGTTCT
The DNA here is from genome assembly GCA_007224835.1 of Danionella cerebrum. Lineage (NCBI taxonomy): Eukaryota > Metazoa > Chordata > Actinopteri > Cypriniformes > Danionidae > Danionella > Danionella cerebrum. The sequence continues at coordinate 281,160 of SRMA01025756.1, forward strand.
TTTTTTTGAGCTTCAGAAGCAATGAATGTTGTAAAAACTTTATTTCTTTGTCTGTGTAGTAAGCAACCTTTAGGGAAGACATTTTGAAGAATGCATACAAGAAAGAATTTTGCGGTGTCAAGAGAAGATTAAAAGTTGTTCTATGTGTTTCAATATTTTTTCAGAATATATGTAGGGTGGGGGGATTCCAAGTTTTCTATAAAAAGTGTTCAGCTTTTATACATTGTTTCTCTTATCTTATAAACAGGACAAATACTTTATTCACTTTTTAAGTAAAACAGTTGAGATCCTCTGCTTTGAAGCATGAGGTGGATGCTAAAAAACAGTTAACATGTTATAATATGCAATACACATCTACTTTCTCTTCAATAGAAATACTGTCACCAATCAGACATTAACATCAATATTAGGAGAAATGCATTAAATGTTGGTACAGGGTTTTCAACATTTTTCAAAATAACTTTTCTGTTTTGTTGAGCTCAATGTGAAAGTGAAAGTATCTAACATAATACAATCCATCTAACAAAATATGAAAAACTGGGTAGAAATGTTGATGACTCTCAATGAGAAGGTCAAAAGTTCAAGGTCAGCAAGGTGACTTCCAGAGTGGATCTCGTTCATCAAGTTCTTGCATGGGTTTCCTCAGGGTACTCAGGTTTACAGTCTAAAATGTCAGTTTATCTGAAATTCTAAACTATTTTGTGAAAATATTTGAAAGATATTATACCAAACATAAGACTGGCAATAGACTGGTGACAGGAGGTGCCTGTGTGGCACTGGAAGAGCTTTTTGACTCACATATAGAAACATAAACATCAAGATGAAACCATTGGTGTACTGGTATTAGAGTGTCTGGTTGAGTTCAACAGAAGAAACCAAAGGTCACTTGAAAGTGAGGTTCATTGTAGGGTGAACTAAACAAACTGAAACTGTCCTCTTATCCATCATGCCTCTTTACATGTCGGTTTGTGTATTCCAAACCATCTCCTGGTCTCCGCGGGGAGCTGAAATCCTCCTCTCGGGTTTAACCACTCTCTGCTGTCAGCCGTAACCTCCAGCAGATGGTAAGCTCCGGGAGGAATGATTGCGTTCCACTGCTCTCCGCTTCTTTTTAATTAACGGAGAGACGGATTAGTGCTCGGCTATCCGGGATCAGCCGTTCTTCAACTGAAGAATACAAATGTTTTTGGGATAAATAATCCCCGGCGCATTTCACGGTACCCGTCACATTAACATGCGTTACATGAGCCCTTAAGCTCCCGTTCATCCAACGTTTTTTTGTGTCTGTAGGGCCATTACATTCACCACGAGGCCGGCTTCAACTCACTCACAGTAACCTTGGAGAGAGAAAGAGAGAGTAAATAAAGGACAATGGATGAAGTGAAAATAACATATAAAAATATCAATTAGAATAATTAAAAAACTGAAAGTATACAATTTATTTTTGAATTATTTACAGCATTATTCATTCATCTTCTTACCCTTTATTCCCTTTGGGGGTCACCGGGGTCTGCTGGTGCCTATCTCCAGCTCACTTTGGGAGCGAGAGGCAGGGGTACATCTTGGATCGGTCACCAGTCCATCACAGGACAACATTCACTCACACATTTACACCTAAGGGGAATTTAGATAATTAAATTAACCTGTCGCATGTTTTTTGGAAATGTGTGGGAAAACCGGAGTACCCAAAGGAAACCCACGCAAACACAGGGAGAACATGCAAACCAGTGAGCCTCGAACCGACAAACTTCTAGAAGGCCACAGTACTACCTACTGTGTTACCAGCTACCAGCAATATAATAAAAACAATATAATAATGATAAAGTACATTTTTTATATATAAAAAGTCTGATCTTTGAGCTCCATCTGCTGCTCAGCTCAGAGCATCACACCAAGGTTGGAAATATTCAGATAAATTATTCCAAACAAATGTGTATTAAAATATCTTTCTACATGCAGTCAAATACTGTTTATAAATAAACAATAATACGTAAAAAAGGTCTAACATTCATAAAATGTCAACAATACATATAGTAACAATACTGCAGTGTGCCTCTAGAAAACCATGGGCATGTTAGAAAAAGTAAAATTTTAAATAGTACATTATTCCAATTTCAAATATCCTTGTTCAAATAAAATAATAGTATATGGCCTCAAACAAGTTAAGCACAAGAATAAAGTAGTACAAGTTAATAGAAATTTAAATATCATCCTTAAAGTAAATAAACAATTGATGGGGTATTGGATATAAGGTAAATGGGCCATTTTGGGGGTGAGTGTCTTATCATTGTTTGATGTTCATCAAGTGATTTGACTGGTCTGAGGTTTATTAAGAGGGGGTAGAAAACCCTTAGATTTGATATGGGATTGAGCACTGGAAATTCAGCATATGATAACTTTATTTATGTTATTTCTTTGAGAGAACTCCAAATCTTAGTTAGTTATCTGTAGAAAAGACATATAGAGCCAGAAATCTTGCAAATTACAAATTTTATTTTTGTAAATATATACATTATTAAAGTACTAATTCATGATTCTTTGCATCTTGTGTGTGTATGTTTTTTTTAAGCACCTTGTTCAAAAATGATCTTTGAGCGCCATCTTCTGTTAAATTTAGCATCTTACAATTTGTAACATTCAAGTCATTATACACTCAGAAACTTCTCTGGGCAGCAGCTAATGGGATTGTTAAATAGCATTTTATCATTTTACATAGGAAAAACATCGAGTTTATTTTTTGGATATAATTGTTTTAACCAGTACCAGTTCATTCGATTTCATCAGATGCATAATAGGTGACATGATTTAATGAAATAAAAGATGTTTATGCTTGTTCATTTATTTGTTTTGAGTGTAGCCGATCTTTAAAGTCACTTTAAAGAGGCCACATACAAAAAAAACCTCTCTAATTGAAAAAAAAAACATGTAACAATTACTATGGTTAAGGATTGATATGAAAAAATAGTTGATATTTTATCATGTTTACAATTTTCATTTAATATTGAGTATTGCAATTTTTTATTTAATATTAAATATTATAGTTTAAACACATGTGTGAAAATGAAATGCATTATTTTTTTTTCAGTGTAGTTCAAATGTGTAAAACTTTGAAATGATAATTCTAAACATGAGAAAATGTTGCTTGTTCACATTCTACTCATGTGGAAGGATAATGATTTGATGATTGTTTCACAAGTAAAACACTGGGCAGCGCCCGGGGTTCGATCTCTGGCGCTAAGCGACCATGAAGGTTTTGACTTGGCATAGTAGAAGTAACCCCTGAGCTAAACCAGCGCGAGGATAAAAGGCACCGCAGGCCTATATATCTCTCAGTCTTTCTCAAAACCGAAAATGAAAGTAAACTTTTCTATCTGCCACTAACACAACACTCATGAGATTTTCACATTTTTACTCTTTATTCAAACTTTTTACTCAGTTCAACTTACAATCTTAATTATTAATGTATCATTGATGAATATGTATTATTATCACAATTTTAATAGGATTACCAAATAATTAAAAAAAATAAACTTTTTAAAATTAAACTATGCATTTTCAAAGCAATTCGATATTAATTTTACCATTATCAAATGCGACGAAAAGAGTCTTTTTTCAAACAGTAGAATGTAATCTAAGTTGTATTGCTATTATATGGATTCTAAGAAACCATTAAAAGCTACACTATAATAAAAGAACAGCGTCAGTAAAGTGAGAAAATACAATTACGTTTGGCAGTACTCAAAACGGCAAAACACTGGACAGTGCCCGTGGTTCGATCTTCGGTCTCCGAGAGGAAACCGAGCGAAGTCGATTTGGCAAGGATCACAGAAGTAACCACTGAGCTACACCAGTGCGGGAGATACAAGAGCAAAACATGCCTTTGACTGTTACAACCCTGAATCTAGTAAATGATTAACTGCACCGAAAACGCTAGACAGCGCCCGTCGTTCGATCACTGACCCCATGAGGAGTCAGTTTGGTGGGGGGGAGGATTTCTTAGGCTTGTTGTTGAAGAAAGTGTTTAGATTACAAAAATAATGGAAATCTTTGGAAATAAAATAACCTTTTGTGTTGAGAAAAATCTCAAAACATTCCCTAATATCTTATGAAATGCAATCATAGATTTTAAAGTGTCAAAACGTAAAAAAAAAATCATTACAAATTTTGAATAATTTTAAAATGGTCTTAATATACGCAAGTCTCCAATAGATGGCAGCAAAGACCAAATAATAGTCAGAAACTGCAAGCGTTAAAAAAAACTATTTAACTACACCCTTCTTTAAATAAGAGATAAACACAATTCCGTTTAATTTCTACAAACGTGGTGTTCAGGAAAGTTTTCAATATATCACTTTTGACATTCCATTACTGAATTTGCAAAACAGTTCAGTGACTTTATGTTATTCCATTTTCCAGTTGTTTAAAATCAAACAAAGGTTATGGGATAAAAAATAACCTAATGCTCTACATAATAGCTGCTATGATGTTAACCCTTGTAGGCCAGAAAGTGTTTATTTTTTGGTTTGTTTTTTGCTGTAAATGAAAAGGTGCAATTACATCAAAAGTTGTAATTGGTTCTGGCCAAAACCCCACTTCCAAAAAACTCAGGTACAGTATGTTTCCAAAGGTATCAGTCACTCACCATCCCTTCTTTGAACTCGACTGCAAAACTCTCAAAAACTCAGTGTAGTCTAGAGTGGAGTTGTTAAAGGATGCCACCTGTGCAGCAAGTCCAGTCCATCAATTTCCCCTCTGCTCAAAAGTCCAGTCACTTGTCAGAATATCATAATTAAGTGGTGACATTATCATTTCAATCATGAACTGATGGACCAAGAACCAGAACTCAAATGACAATCTGGGTGAGGTTGGGTTTATAGGCTTGTGGGAGCTAAGTATTTGTGTATAACCACGTGACGGTGGTTACAGAGGTTTCAGATGCTACAATAAAGAAAAGACAGTGGACCATCTTCTTGGCTCCACAGATATTAACAGAAACAGTTCCTACTGGAACCAACTAGGTCGACTGGGCTGGAACCAGACATTCTCCAGACAGACTCAGGGTACAAGAAAGCAATGTCAAAAGACTTTTTGGAAGAATAAAGTCTGGACTAGACGTTTAAGATAGACAGACATCCCTGACAAGAAGCTAGTATAATCCAGCAGGGAAGCAAGGGAGAGAACAGTTTAAATAAAGCAATTAATGACTAGATAGTGAACAGGTGGAGAACATGAGGGCAGATCAGGAATGAGTCACAGACCGGTGCAACCAGTAACAAGGTTACAAGACATGACAAGAGACAACAAAACCCCTTAACAATTTGACTGCATATTGCTGACTGTGAAGGTTGTGGTCTCATTTTACAAAAATAAACTTTGTATAACCAATAACTTTTCTATTTTATGACATTATGAATTACTACATAATCTTTATCATAGTATCCCCAAAGCTATGTTGCTTTCAGAGTTCATGAAACTACAAAAATATTTGTGAGCATGTTTGAAATTTAACTTCAAGCAGCTTTTTTAGATTATTTCAGTACACTGCTTAAGAGTTGTGATTTAAATAAAATAACAAGTCACAATGGCTAGTTATCTCTTAGATGGTCAAATGAATTTGGAAATCAACACCTATTGGCATGCATGGCATATACGTAGATATGTAAATGAAGTTGCTGAAATTAATCTTCCTTTTTTAACCAACTGATGAACGAGCCAAACCACTCTGGACAAAAACTGTAGAGTACCCGTTATAAATGAAACATTATTTCAAATAAAGATTACAGTATCTTGGACAAACAAACTGTCATTTTATTTAATTACTGGATTTTCAAAGTGTGGTGACAAATCTTCAGTTAATGTGAAGTTGAATTGAGTAGCACAAAGGGAATTAGTTGAACATTCCAATGCAGCTGCACATATCTAGATTTAAAACAAATGGGTGTGTGATGTGTTTTGGACACTATAGAGTCACACTGGTCAGACAATGACATGAACTTTGTGAAGTGGAATGGCTCTGAAATCTTTAAATACAGTCTGCTATTCTCTAAAGAGAGGATGGCCCTTCACTACAATATTAAGTTGGAAGGTGTTTCTTACAGAAAAGTTCAAGTTTGATGCACTGCACACATTCAAAGGTAATTTCTCTTGGAAAATGAAAGATTACTGGAGCTATTTACAGAGGTGAACATTGGCACACAAGCGCCTCCATTAATTCAATTTCAGTAAAGAAACAAAGGAGACATTAAAGAGATCTCGTTTGTGATTTTTCTTTCCTCTGGGTGCATGAATCAGAGAAAGGCCTGAGTGCTGTATTCATGTGTGTGCACCCCCTGTGGGGTGATAACCTGTAATTACTGCAGCAGATGTGAAGCAGAAATGGCCAGAGACAGGAGGAGAGAGAGAGAGAGAGACTGTAAAATATTTCAGAGATGGAAACAGAAGGACTCCGCTCCAAATCTAACGAGCGTTTCTGCAGTCTAGTGTTACACAGGTACAACTCGTGAGACATGTAGCGCAGTAGCTTTTTATATACTAGTGAACGATTCAAAGCAGATTACACCATTAAATATATGTAAATATTTAGTTATTTATTCCTTGTATAGTTTTATTAGAATAAAATGCAGCTAGAAAGCCAATCACAGCTAAAAGTAAGCCAATTAGTAATTCACAATATCATAAATGCAAACTATACAAAAAGAGGATACATCAAAAAAACAAAATACAAAAAACAGATCAAAAAGGGTCTAAGTGAACATAGCAATTAATGTAAAAAAACATTCAGAAAAACTGACGATATCATCAAAGTGACATATGAAACATATGCAGACCAGACAGCAACAAGGAAACAAAAGACAGATAATTAGATAATTAAAGAATATAAAAAAATATAAAACAATCCAAAAACTGTAAAAACTGAAAAAAAAAACCCAGACAAAATGAGTCCAGAAACATTCAGAAACAAAAGTAATCTAGAAAGCCACTATAAAAAAAAAACAGTACAATTAAACAGCATAATAAAATAACTTTCGAGAAAACAAACTGGACAACAATCTTGAAAGCAGTCTTGAAATAAATTTAAAAAGAATAATGTTTGTCTGACCTGGACATTATCATGTAAGATATTCATTAATTTTTATTTATTCAGTCATAACATCAAGTTTATTATTTCACTACACATCAAAAACAATTTTTACATTGCACATTTATTTTCATCTTTAATATGATGTTTTTTATTGAATTCCAATATCGTAACACTTCTTAAAGGCCATGTTTAAAAAAAAAGCTTGAGGCTATAGCAGCATCTTCCCTCCTAAAAAAAACCGAAAGCAGCATTGACAGGTGTACAAGATAAGATAACAGAGCATTTCAGGGTTTGTGCATTTAGGTAGAGTTAACATTTGGAGACAATTATTGATTTAAACCTGATTTATGCTTGATAAATTATTTATCAATCATCTACATTAATTGACAAAAACTGATTTGAAAATCAGTATCATCCTACAACTTACTACATGAGGTGAACAGGGAGAGAGAGAGTCAGACAGAGTAAATGAATTCATGACAAGCAGACAAAGAATGAACGAGTGGAAATGGAAATGCTGGGTGTGGTGAGACCAGAGGTGTTTCTGTCTGGTACAGAAGGAAAGATGGAAGACGAAGAAGAGAGTTTCTTCCACATGTTCTTCAGCTGTGTAAACGGGCAATCTGTGGCCCAGTGGTCTCAGATTGCTCAGATTTATAAGAGACTGGCAGCTGGACACCTCTTCCACACACGTTAATATTATTATTATTCCTGAGTTCTCAAACGTGGAAAATGGCAGTGGGCTGAGATGCCTGGAGAGAAGAGTTTCTGTGTGCTTGTGAGAAACCTCCTTCTGTCCATCTGTCTGTGAGAACATGTATATAAGAGACAGCAAATGCCCTTTGGAAAAAGGGGGGCAGAAAAAGATGTCTGGCAGAGAAAGAACAAGAGAGTGAGTGTGAGAGTGTGTAATGTGATCAACTGATCGTTTTACAGCTATCAAAGAAAGTCAGACATAAACGTGTTTCCAGGACAAGATTATAAAGAAGTGTATGGACCTGTTGGAGCAGCAAACTCTTGAAAGGTGGGTGGGTCTTCGGATATCAGCAACAGATCAGTGATTTCCCTCAGGGACATGTGTAATCAATCACAGAACTGTTATATAAGAAGATCACAGGGCCGTCCAGTGGCGTCACCAAACACTAGTCAGAGTTCAGGAGGTTCCTGTGGAGCATTCCCAGTTTCCTCTGAACAGAGAGAAGCATGACTGACATCACATCATCACGGTGTTGGAATGAATTACTGTGGAATTTAGCTTTCTGTGTTTTAGCACTCTGAAAAATGGCTACTTTGTCCTAAACATGTAAGTCAGTGGTGCTCACATATTGGGATACTTCTAAAATGAAATCAAACTATTTTAAACCCTCCTTTAAAATTGAAAATATCTATTTATTTTTAATATATCAAGACCTTTATATAAGCTTATGTAGCTTGCATAACTACACAAACCTAGGGATCTCCTGTTTTGCGAAGTTTTTTTCACTTCTGCATGCGAAGTGTTCGACGAATACATAAACGTTTTGTAAAAAAAAAAAATCGTACCTTACGGTAGAATTAATAGCAGGGTTTCATTTGAAAATGTTAACTAATGTGTTGCTTTAAATTCAATTTATATTCTTCTAGCATTTTCATGAAAAAAAATAGTAAAACGTACAATTATAGAAAGTTAAAATTAATTAATCTAATACAATATCATCTTGGAATCAAATAAAGTGCAACTTTAACATTTCAACCATTTTTGGTGCAAAACAAGCTAACAAAAACTTGAGCGAGTTTAAAGTTCAATTGGAACTTTAAAAGGAGAGATAGTCACTGTTTTCTCTACTGTGGCTATTTGGGGCTTAATGTCCTGCCCTCCTCTGCTTTGATTGGTTGGATTGTGAGCGTCTTCCAATAAAACAACAATGCTTTCCATTGAAGGTTGATTTGTTCTGACTGACTGTTCTGGTTGTTTGTGGCTGACAGTCTCAAAACTATCACAGAGTGTTCATTCTGTGGTTAATAGATAGTGGTATAATTTGGCAAACTTTATCCTATCTGTGTGAAACTGAAAGTGCGGTGTGTGTGAGAAAACATATGTGCGGTGTGTGTCATACACACATAATGCATGAGACTTGAGAATCTTGAGAAAATAAAATAACATTAAAAAGTTTTAATTTTAATTCAGTTGATACTCATTGATCAATGGCAGCAGTACCACAGTTCCCCTGAAAGTGGCACCACCTTTTTACCTGAGATTGACCTGTGTCCTCATCACCGTCTCTTCAGCAACACATTCTCAACCTTAAAGCTGTGAAAATTAGAGCAAGAGCAGCGTAATGGAGAGAAAGATTTATTTTAACATATGAGGAGAGATGGGAACGCTATCTGACCTGAGTGTGTAGTCCCAGGTGAAAACATACAGAACAGATCCCCCACCCCCCACCTCTCTTATACAATCTGATGTATTTAATGAAAGCAAAGCTGGTGATTAATAAAGAATGTGGAATTTGATGAGAGGTGTCTGTATTTACATAGCAATAAGCTGGGACAAACCAAACCCAATAATTTCACTTAATCTGACAAAACCTCTCCCTTGTTAAAAGTCAAGCTGCAAAAACAACCCGCAGGTGCTATTTTATATAAAACAAAAACATTCAGTCCGGATTAGAACCTAAGCTTATTTGCCATCAGCACATTTCATTTGCCATAGCAAACCATGTCCTAAATAACCCAAACAATCAAGTAAACGTGTATAGTGTAATGTGCACAAATAAGAAGGGTTGTACAACAAAACTAAAACACTGGAATATAGATGGTGTTAAATGACCTTGTTTTGCATTCTGTAGAGCTTAGTATTGAAAGGGATTTGTTGCAGATTCAACTTCAGGTCACTATATGGGAGCAGATTTGACAAGATATAGCTAAAAAAGCAGTTCACCTAGTAGTTTTTAACTAACAAACACTTGAAAATGCCAGACAGCAATATTAATAGTTAAGAAGAAAACATACTAGAAATGTTTTAGCCTATACCCCATTCAGATCTCAACTGTCGCCACCACTCAGCCGAAGAGATGGATTCAATCCTCATATTGGTAATACCTAGGCTTTTAAACCTGAATTTCATGATTTTTAAAATAAAGTTGCCCCAAAAATATCTCAATTGGACACGTCGTTTACATTTGCAGCTCTAATATATGGCCCTTACATAACACCCAGCAAAAAAACAGACACAGAAACGGCAGGAAGTATGGTATGGGCTCTCAACTCTCCATATAGGGAGCAGGTTTGATTGTTGGGTCACTTGAGGAACAAGCATCCTCATCTTTAGGTGGCCTAGTACTGGATGGGGACCCCTTAGAGGTAGACTGCATTTGCCACAATCTCGAAGACAAGTGTTCTGCAGCAGTACCAAGATAAAGGATACGTTCTTTGGAGGTAAGCAGGTAGAGGGGGTTCCAACAAAAAATTAGATGCTCCATGCCTCAACCAGCAGAGAACTATTCATTTGGTCAGCCCTTCAACCTGCTTCCTGATCATGCAAATTTTCAAAATTGAGTAATATGTATATTGAGTTAAATTTTCAGTATTTCAAAATTACAATAAAACTGCTTTCTTATGACCATTTAAAATTGTTGGAGATGATTGGTCCACTGTGATGCACATTAATACAGTGGATTCTTTTGAATGAAGTGATCCCCTGAGGGCAATACATCTTAAGCAGACTAGAAAACACAGTACTAAACAGTCTTAAAGTTAAAGAGAACTAGAAAACAGTAAATAAACATGAGAATAAAACAGGTTGGAATACAGAATAAAATCTATAAAACAGAAATTTGAGAAGAAAACAGCATTGAAACCAATGCATAAAGAATGACTTGAAATCAGTCTTTAAACCATCTAGAAAATAGACAAGAATACTACAAGAGACCAAAAAACAATGTACAAAAGGGACTAGAAAGCAGTCTTAAAACTAAAGACAAAAATAAAATATTAAATGGTCATTTTTACATAGTAAACTACATAAAATGGACTTGAACAATTTATAAAATAGCCTGTCTAGAAAAAATCTATTAAACAGATTATAAAGCAATAAAACTGAAGTTCAGGACAATTAAGTTTAAGAGGACAGACCGGAAAGCCAACATCTAGCTTTCCAAATTAGTCCAGAAAAGATAGTATAAGAGCAGGACAAAAACGGGATAAAACCAGTTTAGATAGTTAGATGTTAGGCCCTAGACTTTAGGGCAAAGGACTACAGGAAGCATGGAAACCCACAACAGTCTATAAAGCAGAAAAAGAACTAAGAGTATCAAGAAAGCTTTCCAAAAATACATCTGGAAATGGATTAGAAAGCATTCTACATATAAATTAGTATCTACTGTATATCTTCTAGGAAACTTTCTTCGATCATGTATTTTCATACAACTATAGTGTTTCTATGTTTTTTACTTATTCCCAGAGCAGCATTCAGATTGCAATACCTGTCTTTAACCCAGCAAGCTGGGCAAGTTTGTCCAGCAAACAGCCATGGGATTTCCAATAAGATGCACACATTATACAAGTGTAAAGGACGTGATAACTTCATGATAAATAAGCTGGGTTTGTTTATAGCATCACTTATGCACCTCCTCCTCCTCTCTCTCTCTCTCTCTCTCTCTCTCTCTCTCTCTCATGCTTACTCTAACTGTTAATTAATTGTTGGAGAGAAAGCATGACGAGGTGTTGAGTTTACTCAGCAGAAAATCTGCAGTGTTGCTTTTCCCCGGGGTCGATTTGTTTTCTGCTGAACTGTCATCAGTCCCTGCGGTGGATACACTCTGTCATCAAACATTTTTCCTTTGCTTTCTTAACCTGTAATATCTAACATGTTTAAACCAGAAACAATTCACTTATTACACCAACATCATTGAGGTCAAAAGGTTCCACTAGCTTTGAAGTTTCCTGTAAAAATATTGTATTATTGCTAACGCACGTTTGATTGCAATTTTTACTTTTAAAATCTTTCAATGTCAATAAACTTTTTAGACTTTGTTTTCTAGACAGCTTTCAAATCTGAGTTGAGACCACTTTCTTGTGTACATTTCGGCTGCTTTCTGCTTTTCAATCAATGGAGTTGATTGACTTCATTCTAGTGACGATTTAGACCGATTTGACTTTGCTGTGCACTTTTTGGCTGGTTTTTAGACGCTTTGTAGCCCACTTTAAGATTGCTTTCTGCTACATGTTTAAATTTGTTTCTGCTTGGCATTCCAGTGCATGTTTTGTTTGATTTCTAGATGGCTTTCCACTCCACTTCAAGACTCATTTCTAGATGGCTTTCTAGTGTATGTTTAACTTACTTTCAAGACAGATTTGTTTAGTAGTGCACAATTAGACTTTATTTTAACGCTCTCAAATCCATGTTGGTATTGCTTTGTAATACAAGAAGAGTGCATTCTATGCTACCTCTGGACCAGTTTCTAATGCTTGTTTACATGTTCTAGATTATATCTAGCACACTGCTTTCTAACTGCATTAGAGTGTGTGTTGAGATGGCTTCCTAGACCACTTTATGGTGCAAATTTACATTTCTTTCTAGATGACTTTATGGTTTGAAATCATTAGAAACTGCTTTCTGGTGCAGGCTTAGACATCTTTCTAGACTTATTTCTAGTGCACATTTAGAATGCATTCCAATCCATGTTCATAGAGCCTTTCTAACCAGGAACAGTGGTTTCTATACTACATAGAGACATCAAGACTGCACTCTAGTGCAAATTTAAATAGCTTTCTAGACTACTTCTAGGGCACTTTTTTCTAGAAAATATGTGGATTGGGATATAGCAACATGCTTTCTCACGCTTATAGACACAATCAAACATATTTCAGATCTGGATCATCATTCCATGCCTCACCCATCACTCCCATTTGGTTGCTATCAGATACAACACAAACATTGGCTTCTGGGCAACAGAGGAGTCAGTAGAGGATGCTCTCTCTCTCTCTCTCTCTCTCTCTCTCTCTCTCTCGTAAGCTAGACGGCATGCACATAAATATGCATGCATGTGTGTGTTATTGTCTGGATTACATTTTAATTCATACATTTATTAGAAGAGTGTATATGGCCTCGAATATGATGTCACATTTTCTGGCAGGGTGGATCACATTTAAACTCTTGGCAAATGCCTTCCTTAGACAGTGAACTCGACAGTCCAGCTTCCAGAGGAGAAAGTTTGCCTAGCATGAGAAAACCTTGTGAAGTGTGGTGCTCAAAGAACCGTGGAAAATTCCTATTTGTCAAACTTGAATGAAACCATCACCATCTTACAAACCAACACATGCCCCTACATAATGAAGTAAAATATATGATACACTAGATGAAATGTGAAGTTACTGCACCTGGGAAGACCTGAAGGGATTGTCACATGACTAGAAAGTCATCTTTGCTAAGGCATCTTTGCTTAGAGTGCTGCCAGTGGCACACAGTTGATACTCACTTGATGATAGGTGGGCGGATGGATTTTGAATTGATCTCCAGTTTTTAATCCACTCTCTTAAAACAATGAAACAAACATTTAATTAGCATTCAACTTTTAACACCTAGTTATGGATAAAACAACAGAAAGCTGAAAAATCAACCATATTAAAAATACAAAATTCTTTTCAATTGTAAGTGGATTTAAATGAGTATTATTATCATTTCACCAATCATTTGTGTTTTGGGGCTTTCTGTCCCAAGGAGGATGCAGTCCATGATTTAAATTCCCAAAACTCCATCCAAATTCCTCCAATACAAACAATCATCAATAAGAAATCAGATCGACGTCTCTTTCTGGAGCCTTTACGACACTGGCAAAGAGCTCATCGACTTGAGAACATTCCCTCTACGCCTCTGTGAGTGTTTGAACAAAGGCAGAGAGGGGTCGAAAAACAATTACGGTAAAGAATGACTAATGTGTCACAGACGTGCTGAAGTACTTTTCTTCCCTTCCTCCAGTCGCTCTTTTTTAAGGCCTTTCTTTTCAGTCACTGTAATTACTAACAAAAGCCTTGATGTGTGTCCAGATACAGGCATCACAATGGAGAATCAAGTGGGAATTGAAGACACACATAGTACCGCACATGCATCAATGCAAAGTGATGAGAGGTTTACACAATGCACACGCTCGTGGTCTCAACACAACGTCTTCTTATACTGGTTCAAACACAGCTGCTCTTACTTGGTGACAGAAACAGATCTGGGAAAAAAAGATTCTGTTCCTCAGTATTTTCATTTTTTTTTTTGGGTCATGTTAACGATTCTCTGGCTTCAAAAAAATATTAACACTATTAGCCATTTCAGATAAAATGAGTTTACTAATGCATTTTACCAATGTATTGTGTAATGATCAGAACTTTTAAGCTTTTTTAAGTTTTTTTTTAAGACCATTGCATTTCCGGATAGTTCTATACTAATCTGTATCAATCTGATTTGATGTGAGACAGACTTTTATTTTGTAGTGCACTATATGCATCATGGGTTGGGATTCTTCCATTGGTAAATCCTGTTCATTAACCTGTCAAAGGTTGCTGTAGATTGGTAAAATATATGCAGCATCATGCACACTGTCTTAGTAAGGCACGATCCTCAGAAGCACACACTTAGCTGTGTGCAATGTTTATCGCATTAAACGTTTTATACTAATGCAACCCAGTGAAAACGTTCCCTTGTTTGCATGAAATTTGCCTCGTTGTAAGCCTCAAATCATATCATTAGCGTTGACATGAAAATGCCTGCTCTATAATCAGCAGGCCCTGGAAGCACCAGCTGTGGTTGATTAAAAGGAGCCCTTTAAAAGTTGGAAGATATTGCTTCATACCTGCTTTCTATGCCCCAAACAGATCAGATGCTAAACCGAAGACCTTAAAACATTCTCACCTGGATTTACTCAAGAAAAAAAAATCATTGTCTCACAGAGAGCCAAGGGAAAAATGCATCACAGTACTTTTGTTTATATTTTGCACTTTCTGTCAAATAAACCACCCTCTGTATTCTTTTCTGTACAACCGTTTGTCCAAGGATCTTTTTTGCTGCTGCATTATAAATCACATAAAAATGCCTCCTCAGTGACAAAACTATAACTGCATACATGTGACCTAGGCGTTTATTTTCAAGGTTCAAACAATAAAAAAGCTTGTCAGTCAATTTATAATAAAAGTGTAAAGTAAAACACAAAACATTTACTTGTTTGTGTTCTCAGTTGACATGTAAGTTCAGGTTCAAAGTTTTTTGTTATGACATTTGCTTTCAATTGTCAATACCCTTGACATGAATACATTCCTAAAGGTTCACATGCTTTTCTTGGCACTGTGTCATTTTGAACTCGAGGAAGCATAATTATCTTTATGTATCAAAAGTATATCTATGAAACATTCAGTTTTGTTGATTAATGTTAATTGTTTGACAAAGTGAAGTAGTAATTACTCTATGCCACACCCCTGTTTTCAGCATTTTGGTTCTCTAGAGCCGTTTTCTATAAGACACGATATATGCATCTTGCAGTTTTCTTTAGCGAAAATGTTGTTGACTAGATTAAAATAAATATTTACTAAATATTGACCAGAAACTGTTTTAAGACCAATTTAAGTGGCATCAATGACGTGCCATTAAGGAATGATTTAAGGCTTTGTCATCCAAGCAAGTTGCAGAAATTGTGATCAATGGACTAGATCCAGCAAATCCAAAGAACTTTTGATCAAGTCCCACACTCGCTGCATCCATCTGAATGTCATCAATGTGTCTGTCGAGATGCCAAACAGTAATGACACCCAGATCACCTAGACTCTACTGCCAAGAGGGTGTGCATGTGCTTATGTCCCACATCACCCACAGATTACCCAACAGTAAAACAAGAACAATCCAGCTGCTAATGAACATTCGTTCGTTTATCAGCATGTTTGTTTGTTTAAACCATCATAGGGGTTTGCTGGACTGGTGTGCTTTTGATGGCAGAGATCAGAGCATCTGTTTTCTTGTTTCTCTTTCTTCATTTGCCCCTCATCTCCCCATTTTCCATTTTTACACACAGCTCCAGATGTTGAAGAAGTGAAATATTAAATTACAGAAATTGGCTTGTTTCTGCACTTTTGGCTGGATCAAAACAGCCCTTCCCTGAGAGCCTCGTCTCTCTCTAGGATGGATAACATACCCAGGGCAAGTATGCAAGCGCAGTCATGAACACTTGGCTGGGGGAGCACTAGTGTACACACTCACTCTGTTTGAAGGGTGCAATTTTTAAAACTGTTATTAATACCTTTATTCTGCAAGGATGCATTAATCAAAAATGACAGTTAAAGGGATGGTGCACACAAAAATGAATATTTTGTGGGTAATTTTTTTACCCTCAAGCTATTTCACACTCTTTTTTTAGATCGTCAGAACACAGCTGTGGACATCTGAGCTCAAAAATGAAAGATTTGACACCTTTCACTAAACTAACATTAATGAATATTCCCATGAATATACTCTAACCCTTTATGTTGACTTCTCTTATAGGCAAATGTCATTGTCATTACTATGGCAGGTATAAATGTCCATCTGTCGTTTTAATTGGCTTACTCTTGGTTGGGGTCATTGGTTCCATCATAGAAATACACTTTTATTTCTGATGGAACCAGATGCCCCATTACAGTCACCTCTTCCTCAGATTTTAATCAGGTTTCATGTTTTATGTACTGAAACTAACAAGATTGTTAATTGTAAACTAACAGGAAATGTAAACAAATGTATTATCAAGTAGAAATAAGACACAGACACAGGGATGACATACAGAGGGTGATGTATTGCACAGAAGACCCAAATGCAAGATACTCCGATTCATTCAATACTCAGAGAAAGACAGTGGCCAGATGGCTCAAATACTCAAGGATGGTATAATGTAACACTCTTCATGAGTAACACATGCTCTGATGTTGCAATGCAACGGAAACTAGCTAGCAGCCAGGAACTATCGGGGGTATGGTGGATCCTCCCAGTTCCTGACAACCACTGTTTCCGAAAAAAGATGGAGAGAATAACTCACAGCTTGGGAGTAGCACAATGATCCATGCACTCCAAACAGGACAACAGGACAAGACTTGGACTGAAATGAAAGGACCAATCAGGTAAGGATGGAGCATTTTCTCTGAGAGTTGGTGATAACTGTCTGACACAGAGGAGAGAGTGAGAGGCGTCATATCATAACAGCTGTAAAGGAAGGGGGTAACATAACAAACAGATAAACACAGAAGGACTTAACAGTAAATAATCAAAACTGTTGCCAGGTTGGTTTTGCATGAAATCAACTGTTTAAGTAAGTGATGACTGAAGGTAATATGTCAAATTTTGGCCATTAATGTTGGGTTTCAGTGCTTCCATTATCCAAGAACCGGTGCAATACTCATAAGGTTCAGTAGAGTCTTATGTTCAGCTGCATTATGTTCAGGGCAGCATTTCTATTAGTTATAATGACTTTAGCTGTCTGTCTTACCTCCCATCTCTCATCCCTTCAAATCTTGCCTCAGCTGCTACCTGGATTTCAAAGTTCTTCCAATGCCTGCTGCTTTTCTCCCTGGTGGAGAAACATTTTCTTGCCTCCTCTTGCATTGTTAGTTTTTAGTATTCACCTACAGTTATCTTGAGAAGATATGACATCCTCCTCGTAACCCTAGAAGAAAGCATACTGACATAACCAGCCTGACATTTGGCAACCACACAATGCTTCCCCTCTATAGACAACTCATGTTAAAATGTTCAGCTTTAAAGTTGAAAAACATGTTTAAAGCATGAAGCGTTAATTAGGGATTTACATTTTATATCAAAGACGTTATCCTGTATAACTGACGTTTCACACCAATCATGTGGCATAGTTGTTTCATATTCAAAATTAGATAGCCAATCAGCAGCTTGCTCTAGTGATGTCAAGTTACAGTGCAGAAGTATGTGAAGGAGGAAATCTTAGTAGCCAGACCTGACAGACGAGGATAGGCAGGGAACTTAAGCAATGGTATATTGACAACAATATCCCAAACAATCAATAATTCACAAAGAAATAGTTGGAAGAGTTCAAAAAGCACAATGTTTGAAGATAATAAGGGACATTCAATGGAATGGATTGGTTAGTGAATTGATTTACATGTGCTGCAATAGTGGGGAACTTAAAAATTGCATAGAAGGTAATGTCAATGAGGCAGTTGTAGGTGAAGAAAATCAATCTAAGGGATAACAATGACACTGGGATCAGTACCAGGAGCTATAAGAAACATTTTCAAATTATTATAGACACAAGAATAAAACGGAAAAGCAAGCAATCTGGTAAGTTGTAAGATTTACATTGATTGTGAGATAAGTAAATGAAATGAGCATCCTGTTGGTAAGTTTATACATTAATTAATTAGGAAGTATGCAGAAAGAAGTCAGAGAGACACAAATTTGAAAGAGAGGAGAAAGGAGAAAGAGAAGTGGAGTGGGATTCAAGATCAGGGCAAAAGTAAAAGTAGCTTTCACTTCTGTTATGATGTGAATTTCCTGCAAGAATTCTATTGAGGCATTCCTCTATATATCGATAGTATGTTTTATTGACACTTGAAACTCCTTGGCTTTCAGTTTTCATAACGCACATCTCTTTTCCACAGCGAACGTTTGATCTGTGATTTACAAACTGCAGGCTCGGATTTGCACCCCCTACTTTTAGATTCCATATTCCTCTCAGGAAGCTACAGGTGACATCCATGAGTTTACATCCAGAATTTTAGCAGCCACTCTATGGATCCTCCCTGATAATTGAAGATTTAAACAGAGGCGGACCATAACTGAAAGCCAACACCTGCGTATGTCTGGAAATAAGCAGCCCCTGAATTGTGAACATCATTACAGGCAGCCTCCAAGACCTTTATTATGCATATCATTGCAGCCAGCCTCAAGTGGCCGGTTGATACATTCCAGTTTCATTCGCTACACGCAGGAGGAAATGGATGGTGATGGTACAGCTTAAATTCCCTTAAATCGAACTCTTTTTACATATTTTCATGCACATCAGCATATCGTTTTGCATCCAAACTTGAGTTTCTCACTCTTTGTGCCTCTAGGTGTGTTTTGCAGCATGCCTGTTCTGGATTAATCCTGGATGACTGTGGAGACTGCTGAAGGTTCAGACATTTTCTGGGCCAGCTGCTCAGTAACATTACAAAAGACATTAGCCTGCCCATAAATTCGGGCTCGGCCACATCAGCAGATTGTTAATTCACTTTGAGTTGCCTGTAACCAGGTGCAAAAACAAAAACAAGGGGCCTAAAACAGAGCCCTGTGGGACACAGAGGTGCTCACTTACAGAAGTCTACAGAGAGATGACTCAAGCCTCTGAACATTCGCGCTCACACACACTACCTGCGGCCATTGTTAAAGTGAGAGAGATGTTTTTCTCACTTGGTAGAGTACGAGGATGGATTTTTATAAGGTGATTGGGTGGTTCAGGTCCAAAACAGGCTGATTAAATGGTGTGTTTTCCTTGCACTCGTATGTTTATGTGTGCATTTGCAGTGAAGTGTGAAGACGTACGTGTGTCAGATGTGTTTATGTGGATGTGTGTGGCATTGTACATGACGGTTATGTGTGTGTATGTGTGTGTGATTGATGCGTGTTGTGTATGTGTGTGAGCTTGTCTGCTCAGGGCATTGCTCGAATTGTTTCCACATGTGTCTTAATGCAGCTCCATGCGCAATGGGTGGGGGAGAGTGTGTGTGTTATGGAGGGGGGGGAATCAGGTTTCATAGCACCACGAACCACATCTGGGCCTCTGTGAGCAGAGGTAAAGTTCCCACGACTAACCACACACGGTCCCCATATGCACGCATTGCATCAAAAGATACAGAATATGACGTACACACATGAAAACCACATGGCCCGGGTTAACAACAGAGCATGCTCGTGATTCCACACACAAACAACAGCGATGTACCTACATGCTCTCTCAGCTTCCCTGGCACACCCATTCTCTCTCTGCCATGGGTACACAGGAGTTTCACTGGCATTCAGCACATGGTAGGAAAATGTGAATATATTCTGCAATCACCGCTCAATTACACCCAAAGTGAGAGAAAAAGCTCTTCTACGTCTCATTTACACGACAAACAAAGAAAAATTAGAGTGTAAAAATGAACAAAAGCATTAAAAGGGAGGGGAAAAAGTGTAACAGGCTAGGGATTAAAGAGAGAGAGGAAGTCAAGGATGGAAGGATGGACCGATGTTATTAAGCCTAGCTGAGATTCAATTTTTTGTGAAGATTTAGCTGTGGAGTATGAACATGAGTTGGAAAATTCTTGGATCACAGCTACAGGGGTGCTCAGCCCCTTATGCAATAAAACTTGAAGACCCAGTTCCTCACAAAAGTTTACTGGTCATTTGTTTACTTAGTTTACTTGATTGACAAATTGAAGAAATATATTTTTATTGGTGTTTTAAAGTTGATTTAAAGATTTCCTTTCATAATAAAATATTATTCAGAGAGAAACACGGACACACTGACATTGTTCCAGGCCACACAGGGCATTTAATAAATGGCACCAAAATAAATAATTAAAAAGCCACGGTGATAGGAGATGGTGGTGAGCAAGGTCACGCAAGTGCGGGACAGGCAAGCGTGGACTCCGGGTAGTGCGCTGGGTAGTGCGCTGGGAGTTCTCCGGGGTGCCTTCCCCCCATTCAGTCTAATGACACGTTGGGTTTTCGGGACCATCTCTTTTTTGGAGCATCTGGCATGCTCCAGGCTGGATCTGTTACCCTGGCCTCAATTCCTTGTCAGAACATGGGCAGTCCAGTGCCCGGCACACTCTTCCAGGGGACAGGAAACCAGCTGAGCCCCAGAGACTCAACTGGCTCGACGAAGACACTCCAGACCCGGTCAGAGGGCTCCTCCTGAGCTCCTCCAGCTCCCAATAGCTGCTCCTGACAGGGAAATTGTCTGTGTGACTCCTTCTCACAGGCTGCGCTGTGCTTAGGTACACGCAGGCTGATGAGCCGCACCTGACAATGTTAATCACGCCTTATACCCACCACAATATATACTGTTTCCATTCACATCAGACAGTATCTTCTACACTTAAGGTGGTTAGGGTTATTTATTTGCGGTCAAAATTTTTGACTTTCCACTTTCCAGCCTCATGTACTTCACCCTGCTTTTCAACCTAATGCTAAGAACATTGTATTATTTGCAACTTCAACATACATTATCTAATGTTTTAATTGGTTTTCATTGACCTGCCACTTCTTCATCTCATTGTCACTTGATCTGGTTCTCTAATAATGTGTTATTTTTTAGTTTGTTCTAGAGAGACACACCCAATTGCCAATAAACAATCAATCACTACTCCTTATGACACCAAGAAACTACTTTCCAACCACTGCCACCATTTAATAATCCTCAACTTTAAAAAGAGTCCTTCATGCACCTCCTAAACTGTCAGATATACAGTTCTTTGACTCACTCACCAGTGTTACTTTGTGTGCCTGGTTCCACTCTTGCTTCCTGTACTGTTTGCCGTGTTTCTCACAAACCTCTGCTCAGCTCCGCTCCACACTTTATGACTCTGCTGCTTGGGTCCTCTTCTTTTCTGGTATTCCTGCTCCACCTAATGCTCCATGGATGTCTGCTAGCTACTGCTGCTACCAGAGGAACTTCTAGACCAAAACCATTCACAGACTCTTTGTTTTAAGGGAATGTTGTTCTGTACCATACAAATATCGCAACCTTAGTTGCACTGAAGCTGCCTTGTTCTTTCCTTCCGGTTATGACAATAAAAAAAATTACTAATTTCAAATCAGAATTTTAAAATCAAGACCAACTGCAAAAAAGCAGTGTTGTGAATCAAACAAAAAATGTATCAGAAAGAACCAAAAAATAATACTCAAATATTCACGATTTGTCTTGCACCACCTCACAATCGTGCAATATAAAGTTAAATAGTTTAATCATAAGCACAGCACCCAACATTGATGAATATTATATTATGTCACTAAACCCTCTATAGCAACCAGACTGTTTACCATCACAACCAGTTTGGTAACTATATCTCATCTAATAAAAATCATAAAGACATGGGTGGTTTAATTTACCCCTTGTGAAATTGACATTTGAAATATAGTTTTAAACAGCACTAGGGCAGGCAAACTTTAGCTATCTAGTTAATATTATTATTATTCTATATTTGTTCTTACATGACAAAAGATTAAGCACCATTTGGTTGCTCAGTTCATGAGGTAATTCATACACAGAAATTCTCAAAGCACACACACAAGCCTTAATAAATGCCTTATAAAGAAAAGAGAATTTTAGTCTACTAAAGAATCCAACACTTTGAAACTTTAAAGTCTAACTCAGAATCCAGATGTGGTTTTGGACCACTCTTTACATGTGAGCAAGTGTTTAAAGCCAAGAACCCAAAAGACAAATCACACACACTGAATAAATCACAGATTTGTTTACAAGCACATGAGCAGATTTACAGAACTACTGTGGACCTGCAGAGAAGGTTGTGATTTACTAGCAGATAAACCTTTTCTGAGCAGCATCAGTTGCAGCCGTTCGTTTATTAATGAGTTCAGAAATCTTTAACACAGAGTGAGTCAGCAGTCGAACAAACAATCGTTTGCGCAACGGAGCCCTGGGTCCAGGAACCCATAATTTAGACCAAACATGATCAGATCTACAAACGCACGATCCAACAAACTCAAAAAGTGGATTAGAAACTCTCTAACAATAACAGGAAATCAATCTCATCCTGAAAATTGAGTGACTGCTTCAGGTCAAAACACAAGAGCAAAATCTACAACAAATTAAAATTGAACTGGATTTGATTGCACTCTTTTAATAAACAGTCAACAAAGCGATCTGTTGATGTGATCATTAATGTGACCTGATCCTCTGACCTGTGCAGCGCGTGTAATGAATGATTCCCAAATGAGTCTTAAAAAGAGTTTTAGATTGCTTTGCTGATTTTCACTAAGCCTGACTTTCATGAGGCAAAACTTCAAAAACATATCACATTTTTCCCAAGAATAATCATAAGCCACAAACCTACTGGTAGAGTACAGTTTTCCTGACAAGATATCTTCCTGCTGTTAAGCTAGATTTAAAGCATTTTGTTCTGATTTAATATATTTAAATATGAGAACATTATCATTTGGAAGTGTGATAATTCAAATTTGACAAATCAGAATGACTAGTAGAGATTTGTTAATATGATTAGTTATCTCAAATGTTGCCGTTGGGGGGGATTACTTTTTATTCACAGCACATAATAAATAATTAAAGACTTATCTATTTTGTGCCAATCTCCTCACAGCGATTGGGTGATGTCTCTGGGTGTGGGCTCCCATGCTCCAAAGAGAGGCAGTCCGCTGCATGGTTGTAGTCCCCAGGAATTCAAGGCCACGCTGTACTGCTGCAGAAGTCAGCTAACTGGGATTTTCCAAACAAGTGTGTCGGTGTCACAGCCCATGCAGATCTATCATGTAGACAGGATTCTGCAGCAACTGTTGAGATCCTGTCTCGGCAAAGTAGGGTCTGAAATCTGCCATACCCGGTGACCACCACTGGGTTTTCCCTATGTTCTGCTGGAGATGTGATAAGCATGTCCACTTACCCACCACGTGAAACTCTGCATCCCTTCATAGGCAGCACCTGGCAGTGTGGATCTGCATACTCTCCTGTTCACACCAGTGATAATGCCAAACATAACTCATTTGTAAAGTTGTGCAACTACATTTTTGCAATACAATAACTAAAAAAAAATGAACCAGCTGTTTGCTAATATCAGCATGGATTTCTGTTGAGGAGATGGCTTAATTTGGCCGTCCATGATATAGAAATATACATTTTATCATTTGCCAGTGACTTCACAACACATACAATTATGATGCAGTTTTTTTTTTTAAGATTAATAATATTTTTTTTTGTTTTTTTAAAGATAATATTATTTACTATTAAATATGTTTCCCAACTCCCATCAAACTCTACATGCGAAGGAAAGAAAGCAAGAGATTCAAAGTTCTTTGAAACAGACGAGATGAAGTGTGGAGAACTGATGTGATGAAGAAAGAGATAAACATGACGGAGAGAGAGATAAGACTAAGGGGGAAGTTATGAGGGGGATAATTAATATTGGTAGCCAAATAAGGAGAAGCATCAGAACACAGCAAAGAGAGAATTTTGACGAAGAAGAAAAAAATAAGTTCAAAGGTAAACAGAGATCGATAGACTCTTAAAATACATTATCAATCACCTGAAATAACACAAAGTAGAGCAGCAATTACTTCACATTGAGAGAATGCAAGGCGGACAAGCACATTTCAGATGCTCCTGGACACCTGGTAAAAAGTGAAAAAATATGACATTTGTCACAATTGTGACATCTTCAACTTTACACAGTGACATTACCACTATATTAGTGACATTATTCAGAGAGAACTGTAAATATCGTATCACTCTTTCAGTTTAAGAAACAACACTATATAAGGACATGAAGGTGATGGGAAAAGTCAGAATGCAACAAAACGGTTTTGATTTCAAATGTGTCCACATCCATCGGACGAATCACTTTGATTCCAAAGATTAAATGAGACATTGGGCAGAAAAGCAGGTGCGCAAGGAAAGAAAGTGAGTTTTTTTTTTTAACTCAGGAATCCTGAAGTTTCCACTTTCCATCTGCCTCAGCAGTAACTGTATTAGGATTCACTTCAGCCTTTCTCTCCTCCTCAGACGGTGGTTGAGAGACATCAGCCAGAAAAAGACAAGTGCAGCTCTGTGGTGAGAGCGTGCCTTCTGTTTTGGCAGAAATTGGCCGGGACGGTCAGAATTACCCTGCGGCCGACCAAAGCATTTCCTGTATAAGTGTGTGAGTGTGTGTGTGTGTTGTGGTGGTCGACACCAGCCTTAAGCGCTTGCTTTACTGAAGCAGCACAAACACAAATCTGTCAGACCACATCCACATCAGCAGAGATAATCACTGCCGCCGTCAACTTTCACGCTTTCCATACACTTTCCTTTACTTTACAGCTAGGAAAATGCACAATCCACACTATAATTTAAAATAAACTACAATTTTAAAATCCTTTTTGAGAACTATTTGATTGGCTGCTAAAAGCAAACTTTAAAATTAAGCACTGAAATAAAGTGAACCCGAAGATTAAAAGGGTTATAAATTAGTTGTGTTTTTGTTTTTTAGCTCAATTTTTAAAGGAGAAAAAAAAAATCATAATTTTAAAGACAACTGAAATATCTTTCAATGTTTTAGCCATTGATGTAAGAAGCACTTTAAGCAATAGATAAAAAATCAAGGACTTCAGGTGAAATGGAAATTACCCCTTATCCTTTCTATCCTGCTCAGTGCTGAGCTGGTCAAACATTTTATTAGATTTTTTTGTAACTGTGTAGTACATTTGTAATCCATATGAACCATTTAAATCAAAGAACCCTAACAACAAATGAACTCATCGTGAAAAGACTCTGAAAAGCTTCCAAGACCAAGCTGACAACAGCTCTTGTCGTTGCGCTGCCCTGCTGACCTTAAACTATGGGCACAGCTCTCTTTCCCTTTCAGCAACCCTGGATTTCGACAGACAGTCAGAAAAATTGTTTGATTATAATTTGTTGAATAAACCTCTGGGGATTTATGTTAACTTTTATCTTCAAGGCAATTTAGAGTTTTGTGGATTAAAAAGGGGTGTACGTTGATTTTTATTTTTATTTTTTTATTTTTTATTTTTGTTTGTTTTATTAACTTTCAAAAACACTAAAACTTCTGTAATGAACTTAGATTGTGTTTATTTATGACCTTATCAGGCTAGTTCAAAGATGGTTTGTGTAACAAAAAACATATTTGACAAAGGTGCTGGAATCTCTCACGGTCTTTAATTTGATAAGGAACAATATAGGTGTAAGCAGAAAAATTAATCGATGAGAAAAAGTTTAAATCTCATGACAATTAATACACCTGACACAACGATCTTCATCAAATCAGTTTAAACTCTGTTCTGATTCTGTTCCATTTATTGTGTTGTGTTCTCCTCAACACTCTGCTCTCATCCCGGCCCCCATCTTTAAAGATCAACCAGCAGGCTGAGCAAATACAGACATCAACCATAAAAGTGTTGCTGTTTGAGTGTCCCTTTAACTCTTAATTTCAGAAAAATTGGAAAAAGTGCCCCATAAACATTTTCCAAGCTGACTACTTTAGTGTCTCATACAAAATCAACACGATTGTCTGGAGCCTCTGATCTTCTGGGTTTGATTTTTGATGATCTGCTGGGCTCAACTGGATTTCACTGCACATGTTTGTATTTGCAACTGAATCTGAGCAACTCCTTGAGCCAAAATCAACTTGAGAAGATCAGAGACGTCTGCAGGTGAGAGCTGAAGAGCAGCTGCACACACCAGCACCTGTCGCCAGGAGACACACGCCGCAGAAAAGAGCAAATTAAACGAAAGGAAAGTCTGCCCCTGTGTATGTTGGTTTCACTCCACTCTTAAGCAGCCTAATAGTTTCAGTGTGGTTCATACGCACAGATACACTTCTCTCTGTTTTCTGCTCCAGGAAAAAGAGCCCCAGATACAGCCATTTGTTTACTTTGAGCTGCACGTCTGTGGTATCAGCCCTGCCAGCACATACACAGTGAGATGAAGGAAAAGCAGATGGTTTGCCCAAATCTACTTAATATCAGTTACGTTGCTGTCATCAAGCTTGCGTTCGAGACTTTTTTTTTAAAACAAATGCAAGATTGTTGGGACACCAGCTAGGAATGCACAGACTTGCACTTGCTCCAGCTCCACTGGGAGACATAGTACCCCAGGGCCATTTATCACTTTATCACAAGCAAGTTTAGGCCAACTTGACAATCGTATTCTAAACATTTGCCTTAGAGTGAGGACAGGAGTACTACTCTTGACTGACAGAAATAATCAACTCCTAAGGGAACACCTTTCCATATGACAGAGGTCGTTTGTATACACTGTCTTTTCCTTTCAATGCTCATGACTAAAGGTGTCAGTAGGAGCATTGATTGACCATTATTTGACAGCTTTCACTACTTTTTCACCATTAAAGACTGGTACAAAAAAGGAACCAACATCCTTTCATTAGTCAGTCTTCCTCTCCATCATTTGTGAATGCTCTCATAGACCCCTTTTCAAGCATGTGACAATTCCCAGAACGTCAAAAAAATGTATATACTACACAATGGAAGCTTGTTTGATAGCAATGAATTGTAAGGCACAAATCTAATCTTGCAGCAGGTCCAACATGTATTATTCAGGAGACTATAAAATAAACTTGGGACGTAAATAGGTCTAAACATATAGAACGTACAGCTCTCATAAATTTCATGAATTATTTTATATGTCAATCACCCATGAAAAACTTGTGGGCAGAGCTAACTCAGATCTGAATGTGATCCATTGCTTTTGTCTGATGTATTTTAAAAAATGGCAGCGGTAGTGAAGGACCTCAATGATCTCTTAAGGGAGCTTATGACAGATATTTTAGATCTTATAGTGTATGAGGAAGCAGAACATGGTCACCCAAGGCCTTGAGTGTAGTTTCTGATACAATTTTTAGATTATATAATTATTCTGGGGCGGCACAGTGGCGCTGTTAGTGGCGCAGCACTGTGGCCTTCCAGTTAGATGGTTGTCGATTCGAGGCCTGCCGTGACCTTTCTGGAAGGAGTTTATATGTTCTCCCAGTGCTTGCGTGGGTTTCCTCCGGGTACTCCGGTTTCCCCCACATTCCGAAAAACATGCCGTTAGGTTAATTGAATAATCTAAATTCCCCTTAGTTGTGAATGTGTGAGTGTGTGTTGCCCTGCGATGGACTGGCCACCTGTCCAGGGTGTTCCCCCACCTCCCGCCTAATATGCTTTGGACCCCCGTGAACCCGAAAGGGAATAAGCGGGTATGAAAATGAATGAATGAATAATTGTTCTGATACAGTTTTGATGGTGTCTTTGCTTTTTGGGGGATTGATGACTTTTTTTTTGTCAACACTTGATTTTTGTAATAAAACATAAACTGTTCGTTCTCAATTTGTGAGATTTTTGCAGTAAAAAATGACAATTTAGTACTTGGAATTTAGTTTTTTGTACAATTTCAGGTTTGTTGGAATTATTGTGTAATATAATTTTTTTTTAAAAAATTGGAAAAATTGGAAGCTGAGATGTGACTGTATATCAAGCTTTGCAAAAAACTGTTTTAAAGATCAGAGCAAATTGTTCTAAGTTATAAAATACGCTCAAACAGGCCTCAGACTTCTAAGCGTTAATGATATCCCAAGCAGCTGATTTGGATAACAATGGGCAGGTAATAAAAGCTTATTTCTCATGAGTCATTCACTGAATGATTGTGCTGAATGATTCACTTATGATCTGCTCATTTATCGGCCATAATTATGGGAATCATATCAATCATACACCAAAGTTTGAAAGGTTTTTATGTGTTTTTCTATATTACAGAAAAGTTTTCACAGTAAAGGCCCTGCACAGAAAACACACAAACAAATCTCAAAATTTGCAGCAAAAAGTTGCACCCTCAAGCAACAATGATGACTTTTGTAATCTTGCTTTGACAAAAATGAAAAGGTAAATGTTTGGTGTATCTGATACTGAGGCTAGTTGGAGAGGAGCCAGAGTTGAACCTCCTCGTCAGTGAGCTGCAGAAAAATCCTGAAAGAATCCAGGTTTGTTCAAGATGTTTTGAAGGTTTGAATAACGTATTTATGTCAACATAAATACCAAAGGGTATTAGGTACAACTTGACGTAATTTTTGCTTGTGTGTGCAAGGGTTTTTCTTCTCAGCATGGCAAAGCCTTATGTCAAAACTATTTGAAAAAGTCATAATAAAGAGACACTAAGTCATTATTAATAGATACAAGGCAATAATTAAGGACCTTAAGTGAAAATGATAAGATGTATAAGTCATTATTCAGGCTTACTGCTCCATCCTCCATCACATACAGTGACCTGAACACTGTTATGTAGAGGAGTGGCTCTCAGACTTCATTTTGTTATTCCCAAGACAAATTATACTACAGTTACAGCAAAGAGGCCCGACAACATACTGTTGAATAGCTGTGAACCAAATTTTTCAGTCCCTTCTGGTAATCCTTGAGACTGACAATGTGCTTCTTTTGTGTTTGCCTTGAGTGTCCTGTAGTCCCACCTCCTCAGTCACCTGACTCCCAGGACACAGATGTTACCTTGGTTACCTGCTCTCTCATTATATCTCTCTTTTTCTTTCATTTCTCAATTTCACTCCCTCCCCTTTTCTCCTCTGCTAATCTATTCCAGAGAATTCTGTGATCATATGGAAAAAACATAGCAAGTGCACATATTTCTTCCGAAGCCAAAGAAAGAAAGAAAAGTAGAGGGGAGGAGAAAAAAAGAGGGGTGAAAGAATGATAGAAAGAGAAGGAGTGGTAAATAGTTTATTGAGCCTAGGCACATGCAAGAAGCTTTGTTGTGGTGAAGACCTGTCTTTTATTAGAAGCCTGTGCTGTCTGAGAGACTGGGACAAATGACAAGCATCCAAGAGAATGAGGCATTGGTATTTAATCCATGTTTTAAAATTAATTAGAAGAATTTACAATGAAAAGCTTAGTTTAATATGGTGACAAACATGGTTTCCATTTACCACTTCAGTAGATTAACACACACATCTTTCATGTTATGTTTTTTTTTTTTTATTATCTATATACACCTATTGGCCACTTTATTAGGAATACCCTTCAGACTGGTCGCTAATGTAAAGTTCTAATCAGCCAATCACATGGCAGCAACTCAATACATCTGCTGCAGTTCAAAGAATCAGAATGGGGAAGAGTGGTGATTGGTGTCTTTGAACGTGGCATGGTTGTTGGTACCAGATGGGTTGGCCGGATTATTTCAGAAACGACTGATCTACTGGGAATTCCAAGCACAACCATCTCTAGGGTTTACAGAGAGTTATCTGAAAAAGAAAAAATATCCAGTGAGCAGCAGTTCTGTGGTGCCAGAGGTCAGAGGAGAATGGGCGGACTGGTTCAAGCTGATAGAAAGGCAACAGTAACTCTTTACAAAGGAGGTATGCACACGAACCAAATCCTGAGATGTATGGGCCACAACAACTGAAGGCCACATCGCGTGTCACTCCTGTCAGCCATGAACATGGAGGCTACAATTTGCACGATTTGACCAAAATTTGACAATAGAAGATTGGAAAAACTTTGCCTGTTCTGATGAGTCTTTATTTTTACTGCAACATTCGGATATTAGTGTCGGTTGGTGATGGTGGTGGTGATGTAATTTTCTTGGTACACTTTGGACCCATTAGTACCAATTGAGGATGATTGACAATGCCACAGCCTAATGGAGTATTGCTGTTGACCATGTACTCATCTTCTGAAAGCTAATTCCAGCAGGATAATGCACCATGTCATAAAGCATAAATCATCTCAGACTGGTTTCTTGAAAATGGCAATGAGTTCACTTTTCTCAAATGGCCTCCACAGTCACCAGATCTCAATCCAATAGGAAACCTTTGGGATGTGGTAGAACGGGAGATTTGCATCATGCATGTGCAGCTGACAAATCTGCAGCAACTTCGTGATGCGATCAAGTGAATCTGAACCATGAAAGATGTCAAGCAAGACAGCGAGCATAAAAAGAAAGAAGAGGAAGCAATCAAGAAATGCCAAGATAGAAGCAAAAAGTGCAATAAATGTCAGGACAAACACGTACAATTAATGCAAACAAAAAAACATAGAAAAAAATAGAGAAGAAAGCAAGGAAAGTGAGCAGAGAACAAAATAGGTAAGAAATGTGGAGCCATTTACAGAAAGGGAAAGAGAAAGAGAAAGAGAAAGAGAAAGAGAAAGAGAAAGAGAAAGAGAAAGAGAAAGAGAAAGA
>SRMA01025756.1:312159-411305 GCA_007224835.1 Danionella cerebrum
AAGAGAAAGAGAAAGAGAAAGAGAAAGAGAAAGAGAAAGAGAAAGAGAAAGAACATTGGCAGAATATTTATGGCAATATTGTGGGCTCCTTGTCCATTAAGTTCATTAGTTTGTTGGATCAGTATACATCAAACATCAAATCTCCATGAGCGTGTTTTTGCAAACAAATCAATGACTGTTGCTTCCCATAAAGCATTTAAGACAACCAATCAGCAAGTGGCAGTACAGGATGACCTCAGGATCACAGCTGCACCTCAGAAAGCAATTGAGAGAGATATATATGTAGAGAAAAGCTAAAGTGAAAGATTAAAACATAAAGCAGCTTTAAAATGACCATCTTCACAATACATCTGACTTAAGCAACGTGAAAAACTTCTGCTATAAAGACATGAAATCACAGTTTCTGACTGTCTTTTGACCATCGTCTGTTGTTGAAGGCATTTTATTTTTTCTAACATTCCAACACTCCATTATACAATCTATTGCTTAGAACTGACTTAAAAGATCAAAAAGGTGTCAGTTTACTACAATATTTGAAGGAAGCCACAAATAAAACATACTAACATCTAAGTCAGGTCTAAATCAAAACCGAGTTCAATTAATGTAACTTTCCTCAAAGCCCATTCCCAGCTCAAAGATACACTCTCATAATAGCTTTTCAACACCTCATTTCTCAACACTGCGATAACTCCCTAATGCCATTAAAATACCTCAGTCTATGTTTCATGTTCTATTTCTCTTTCTGTCTCATTGCAGAGTGTTCTTCCAGATTTCTGTCATATCCCTTATGTCTGTAAGGACTTTTTATGGTCTGTCCCATTCCAGAACTCTCTCACCGTTACTCTTTGGTCACTTTCTAACATTCTGCCACATTCCAATCCAGCGTCACTCTCTATTTTCCTGTCAGAACACCTGCCTATTACTGATCCACTCCAAACACATTCAGCCAAAAACTAAAATTTAAATAGTTGAAAGTAAAAATCCCATCTGTTACAATAAACAGGAGAAAGAAGTCCTCTGCCCCATCAATTTCTATAACTTTAGGATTTCATTGTTTTGGAGCAGATTTCTTCAAGGATGATAGAAAAGCAGTTTAAATATGGAAATAGTTTTTCATCATTTGAATGTGGAAATGGTGGATAATAGACATGAGCAAGAGATTTGGGTTTACTAGTGACAGTCCACAATGGACAATCACAGATGAAAAAAATCCATCACACTCATCATGCATCACTGTTTAGCTCCACAAACCCTAAATGATATATGCTTGTTTTAGTAGCACATAAGAGACAAATAAAACCTTAAACTATCAAATTACAAAGCAATACATTAGTTTTATTTTATTTTTGTTTGGAAAGCGAATTATCTGGTGCACAGTCTTACCATTTAAAAAAAGCAAAGCACAAAATAATCTTGCTCAAACATTATTAACCTGTTTGAAACCAAAAACTAAACAATTTTGAGTGTTTTGAAACTTTTTTATTCGATTAGCCAAAACAGTGTTGATGCAAGGAATTGAAAAGTAAATTTTTTTTGTTTGAAAATTATTTTCAAAAAGTGTATTTTCACTAGATTAGATTAGATTAGATTAGATTAGATTAGATTAGATTAGATTAGATTAGATTAGATTAGATTAGATTAGATTAGATTAGATTAGATTCAACGTTATTGTCATTACACAGGTACAAGTACAGGGCAACGAAAAGCAGTAGTACAGGGCAACGAAATGCAGTATGTGTAATGCTATAAAAGTGTCACTACATCACTCTGAAAAACATAAATTAATGAGCTTCTTCACTCTGTTAAGTATGGTCCCTGGTGATCATTGTTAACAATGGGAGTACAATCAAACAGCTACACATAGTATGGAAGCAATAAAGTCACATATAACACAGTGTGTTTACTACCGGGCAGCATGGTGGTGCGTTAAGTAGTACTGTGGTTTATCAGTAGGAAGGTCACTGGTTCGCGGTCAGTTTTAGACCTTCCATACAGACAAACTTTCCTGGTATAAGCATGTGCTATCAGTATTCAGCAGACAGAGTTACATGTCAATGTTTAAAAAATTGTCTGTCAATGAGACTTTTTTATCTCTTGAGCCCATAATAATACTCTTAACAATTAAAAAATGCTAGATATAAAAATATACATAGATTACTAAAAGCAGTAGTAGATTTTAGAATTTCATTTTCTTATTAAAAGAGACAAATCAACACACGAAACAAGCAGCCATTTCTATGATGTGCTATTGCTTTAAAACGTCTAGACATTTATAAACTTAAAGAAAATTCTTATTTAAAAAATTGCATATGTCTATAAAACTAAAGTGACATATTTGGTATTGTTCTGAGATAAAAATCTAAGTAGATGGAAGGTCTAGAGTTTATGGGGGGTCTGATGGTTTCATGACCCCGGCTGGGCCACACCACACGGGGCAAGAGTGAGCTTTCAGCGGCTCCTCCAGATGGATCAGTTTAGCCAGCAATGCTAATCAAATGCAGACGGAGAACATGCTTCTTAACTGCCTGGTCTAATGCTGATCTGTTTTGCTGTAGTGTTTGTTAGACAAACCAGGTCTCGTGGATTTCCTCATGGAGGGAGAGGTAAAGATTCAGAGGTCATGGGGGCGAGTGTAACAGCAGGTTTAAAGCCAAGGGTTAGCAGTGGGATCAGGAGCATGAGTAAAACAACACACATATGATTCTGCTTCATCCAGTTTTAGAGCCTTGACAAGTGCTCAGGGGTGTTATGTGTAGGACCACCTAACCAAAGAGAAGAGCAATACCAGAGAATGAGGTGAGGCCATGACTTTACCGGTAGTGAGAAAGACGCCAAAATCAGATAGAAAACAATAACAAAAAAGACCAAAACTAAAGTATGATGAGACCATAGCATACTAGGCCTGAGACAAGGCAAGAGTATACCGAAACTGAGAAGAGACCAAACTTTAAAAGAGGCAAGCCTGAGAATAAGACCTGATAACTGCAAGACCAAGAAAAGAGCGGAGCATACAGAGACTGAAACAAGACCAAGACCAAAGAGACTGAGAGCCAGTTTAACAACAGAGCATTATAAACACTAAGACAACCAGGGTAAACAAAGTTTCAACCTGCTGTGGTAAAAACCACTACTCAAAATGCCATGTCTTACATTAACATATTGGCAAGTTTTCCTAATTTCTTGCAAAAAATATCTGAAAAAAGGTGTTTATATTTTTGTTGTTGTATAAGGACATCTGAATCTTCCAAGCAGGCGACATGGTGGAGCAGTGGGTAGCACTGTAGCCTTTCATTCAGAAGGTTGCTGGTTTGAGGCTCGCCAATGACCTTCCTGGGAGGAGTTTGCATGTTCTCACTGTGCTTACATGGGTTTCGTCCAGATGCTCAGGTTTCCCCTAAAAGCCCAAAAGCATGCATTAGGTTAATTAAATACTGCAAATTCCTCTTAGGTTTGAATGCGTGTGTTGCTCTGTCATGAACTGGTGACCTGTCCAGGGTGTGCCTGGATAGCCTATCAATTGCAAAGGCACCATCAGACACCCAAGAACAAGCAGGTAAACAAAATTAATTAGGGTTATACATTATATTGTTTTAATGTGTGATTTTGGGGACAATTTAACATGCTGATAGATTTTCTGGCAACAGTTCAAGTAGTAGATCAGAATATTATTATACTGTGCCTCAAAAAGTGTGCATAAAATGAATGCCACTGGTTTAGTCTCGAATGAGTTTCGAATGCCACATGTTCAGATCCTTTTTGAAAGGCAGAATATCAGGGATTTAAAAATTTAAAGAGTAGAGACTGAGAAAAAAGCAAAGCACAATGAGTCAAAGACAAGACCAAGACTAGAATGTCTTGAGATAAAAAGAGAGAAAAAACGAATAATGCAAGAGTGCAGAAAGCATAATAAAAAGAGTTTAAAATTGGAGACCCCAAAACTAGGTGAAAGACAAGATCGGACATCACTGAGGCTGAAATGGGACCAAGAATTTATAGAGTTAGAGACTAAGACCAAGACAAGAGCATTCCGAGATTAAGGAGAGCATGTGATCATAGCATACAAGGATGAGATAAAAATTCTTCTGTGTAAGTTCGAGACTAAACTAGAGGATTTTAAGAGGACAGAGCACATTGAGGCGATGTCTATGACTATATTATTGAACACATATCTTAAGATTCGGTTTGCACGATTCTATTTAAAAACAATTGGTTAAAATGTCAGTATGCAAGGCTCTAAAATCCAATTAATCATTACAAAACAGAACAGAGCATAAAATAAAAAAGTTGTGAGGGTTTTTTTTTCTTTGTGATGTTTGTTACTTATATTATAGTTAATGGACTGAACACCAAATAAATACAGTAAAATTACTTTTTGTTTGACAACTAACATGTTGGGAACAATGGGTCAAGTTATGAATTACTTGTGATAGTAAATAAACCTGACTTAAATGAGAAACAAGTGGATAAGACAAAGAGTGTGAATAGAAACATTGAGTGTTACATAATATAAATTATTAGTATTTAAAGCATTGGGACTTTGTAGAGGAAAAGCAAAGCAAGTCTTTGACAGTAAACCTAACCATTCAAGACACAAAAGAAACACTAGATGCTAATGGAGTGGAGTTAACGCCTGATCAATGCAGTGCGAGCAGAACTGGAGGGGTTACACAAACATAGCTCAGACACAGAGTCGTCCACTACGGCCGAGAAAGTAAATGTTAGTCAAACGGTCATCACTTCTGACCTAATGACAGCCATCTGAAGGAAACTAGATCAGATTCTTAAGCTCTGAGGTTTGTAGACCTCACGCCTGCAACCCATTGGTCAAGCATCATGTTTGCATTTGCGTATTTGAGTTTGTATCTGGCCTTGTTCTCTCGGTGATTATAAGGTGCTTTATTGACATGACTAATGAAGGACACCGCAGCCAAGAGCAATTACACAGCACATTAAAGGCTTTCATAAACACGGCAGTTCCTTTTCTGCAAAGCAACAAAATGATGGAGGGGAGAGGGAAAAATTAGGTGTAAAAATCAAACGAGGAATAAGGTTATAACCTGAAAAACCAAGAGGAAAGCGAGGAGAAAAAAAACGACATCCAGAAAATTCACAATCCAACACAAACCACATCTGCTCTCGCCATCAGCACAGCCTGAAAAGCTGACCTCATATTCCAAATATACACAATCATACCATACACCTTACATTCCTAAATACACAGACCTGGAAAACATGCCATTGCAACTCGCACACACTTACAGACGTGTATGCCTCTCATAATAAACACGGAGAGCATATATCAAGACAATCTGGAACACGCTGACAATTTACACACACAAAAACACACATTCAGGGTCATGCAGAGGAGACGGCGTCCACAACTGAGAGGTGGAATCTCTTCAGTGGGGCTCTGAGTGGCGGGAGGTGAAGGAATTGATTTGCTGAGAAGAGATGTGTGGCTGCTCATCACAGATGGATCTCTGTAGTGCTG
The DNA here is from genome assembly GCA_007224835.1 of Danionella cerebrum. Classification (NCBI taxonomy): domain Eukaryota; kingdom Metazoa; phylum Chordata; class Actinopteri; order Cypriniformes; family Danionidae; genus Danionella; species Danionella cerebrum. The sequence goes on from SRMA01025756.1 coordinate 317,651, forward strand.
GCTCAGCTAATTACCAGAGCTTTCTGCTTCACCTTGAGCAGATTTCAGGTCAAGCCTTAACATCTTTAGCGTTGCAGTAGTATAGATTGTTAAAAAAACACAAACAAGATTCATGCTATTAGGTCATTTGTTGTATTCTGATCAAACAAACTAAGGAACTTAATTGACCAGCAGTCCACATAATGCAATAAATAACCTGACAAACACAAAAATAAACAATGAATACATATAATAATAACTTGTATGCTGTGCAATTCCAATTCTTCTATTGTTCAAAGTTGAAAATTAATGTGAGCCATGCTCAAAATATGAATTCATATGGTAATGCAGTTTCCTGCTTATGATCTCAGGACAAGAGGCAATTGCTCCAAACGTGACTTTCTCTTCCAGCCTGCTTCCAGCGGAGGACAAATTCTTCCACTTGATCCGTGGAGAGCAAGACGATGATGTAAGTTTGCCATTTCAGCCGGCGGACACATGTCAGATTCAGCCAGCCATTCAAAAACAATACCTGCTGCTAATTATACTATTACCTGTTAACCATCTCAGCCTGAGCTTTTAATGTGAGTGCAGGAAAACATTTACACCAGAATCCCTCCAACAAACACCAACAACCACCCGCTGCACTGCCATACTGTACCTGTTAGTAATGGTTGGCACTGTTCACAGTGTTCTCCTCCATTTAGACAAGTTCATTTGGCTTGTCACACAATTTCTGAAGCCAACGGCAAACATTACATCGCTGGGGAATGTAGGGTCTCTTGCGCCAGGAACTTGGGGATTAAATTTACTCCAGTTGCTGGTATGTGGACCAATGCGACTAACGGAGCTTTGTGAATTAAACTCATGGCTGAAGTCCGTTGAGGGGGGCAGAGGAGGTTGGCTATTGGGTGGCTATTGTTTCTGACACAACAGACATTAAAACACATCGAGGGATTTGTATGCCAGTTATGTCCCCAAATGATCAGTTTTGTTTTCACATGCAAACTGTTAATAAATAAAAGCAACAAGTACCGGTAAATTAGATTGATGCATTATGGATGTCACATTTCTAGACAGGAAAAAGGGTGTTCAGCATGATGCTCAAGAAATGCACAAACCACTTTAGAAACCTCCCTGGTTGTGACACAAACATGGAAAGATGGAACTTCTGGTCATTCCTGATACCCTAGACAAACTCCTCCTCTACCTCGGTCTGGAACCTCAGAGTGATCCTCAATGAGCAACTAAGATTCTTCTCAACTTTTCTAAGCAATCTAGTTCAAGCACTAGACAAATCAAGATTACTGCAATGCTGTTGCTGCAGTTGTTCTAGCGGGACATCCTTCCTCCTCACTCAGTGGCCTGAGTGATCTTCATGGAATCTAAGGTTATTTTTTTGGCTGTAGCCTTTATTTTTATTTGAACTGAAAGGACAGTGGAGAGTGACAGGAAATGGGGCGGAATGGGAAGGAAAACAGGCTCAGGATTTGAACCTGCATCAAATCAGAGCAAACAGGTGTATGTCTCCTGCACGTTACCCACTACACCATGCTGCAGGACAATCTTCATGGAATTTAGACAAGCCTATATCACTCCTCTCTTCATCTCCCTTCTCTGGCTCCTTAATGCAGCCTATGTGAGGTTCAAAACACAGATTATCGCGTTCGGAACAGTCAGAGGGTCAGCACCATGATAACTTTCTAAACTCTTGGAGTCCTAGGTCCCCTCCAAACAGTGTCTAGTGGTTGCATCTCAGAGTATCTTACCAGAACTTTCTCTTTCACAGTTCTCAGCTGGAGGAATTCTCTTCTAGTCCCAATCACAGCCTTATAAAGCAACTAAAAACTCTTATTTTCCGAGAGCAAACATAAAAAAAATCTCTGAAGCACTTAATTCATTCTGAATCAACTAAAACCTCTTCTGTGAGGACTTCTTATGATTAACTGACCTTACAATCTGCTTGTTGTGTCATATCAAACTGTAAGTTTGTTTAGAAGTGTCTGCTAAATGCATAAGTGAAAAATATAATTTTAATGTACATATAAAAAATACTTGCCAGTCCTGCACTGTGGCCTAGATGTGGGCGGTTACACAGAGTGACATGAGTTCGAATCCTGAGCTCGAGTTCTTTTTGCCCGTCCCGCCTCTACTCTCTCTTCACTAAGCTTCCTGTCTCTCCTTAAAGACTGTGTCAACAAAAAGTAGAAAAGAAATAAGAGCTTCTTATTTATACTGCAATGTAAGAATATCGGATAAACATATTGGCTCACTGGTAAATAGGACACTATGTAGTCCAGTAAAAAATCCAGTAAATAAAGGATTAGGCCTTGATCGTCAGGCACCCCTTTTGATCGTCAGGCACCCCTCACCAAATTTGGAGAGTATATAAGGGTTACACCCAATTCTTTAGAAGAAATTTGGCATTTTTACAATCGTAGTATTGCCATCACAACATCTTAGTGCTAGTACTCAGGGTGATAAACATTGCCAGCTGAAGCCCTTAAGGCTATGTAACAAATTGAAGAAGACACAACAGGAGTAGCAGAATGAGTGAAAACATAGTCACTCTTCTATGTCTCATATGTTGGTGCTCCTTCGATGAGTGCATGTCCTCTGGTAGCAAAGTTTGTGGCAGAAACCGCATAAGTGGCATTGATCCCTGATTCTCTGATCCTGGCCTCAAACTGTGACTGCAGATGAACCATTCCAGATGTACTACCAGGACCTGTGGCCAGCAGACCCAGAAGGCTGAGTCTGGCACAACCACAGAGAGGGAAGCCGTCCACAATTAATCATTACCAGAATTTTTGGTGAGAATTCACCTGCAACTTCACTTCTCCTCAACGGAACAGCCATGCACCCTAATGACAGCTCCCTTCCCTACAGCTACACCTGCCCTTACAAAGACAACTACCAACATCCCTAAGCAACTACGGTGTTCATCTTTGCATTTCTCTTCAGGGAATGCACTGTGTCAGTGCCCCATTCTCCCTCACTACATGGCTATAAACTACACACATATCCCACAGTAAACTGGATTTCCCATGGCTCTGCTCTGCTTGAATCCCCACTTCCACTTCCCTTAATAATCATTCCAGTTGAGGGCAGGGACCTTCCAGATTTCTCTCTCTAGTCCTTTTGCCCTCAATGCACTTTCCCCACCTTTCTTACATGACCCAGTTTTCTTTGAATGGCACAGAACAGGCATAAATTCATCCAGAGATGTAATTGCAGATGGCAGGTTCATTCCATTTCAGAAATGTTGATTTTCGCAAATCACATTTTTTTAGATGCTTACAATTAAGACACTTTATCAACACTGCGCTTCCTTGAGTCTTTAGACAATAACTTTTTCCTCTCGTTATCCCAAATGTGTTAAGGCCTTATTTCTAGAATAATATATTAAGTTTTCTTCTCATTGCACATGACATCTTGGAAAGTTCTGAGAATTAAATGCTGTATTCTAGCTCAGAGCTGAGGGTAGGAAAGATACTGTGCAGTTCTGGACTGAATTTGTCCTCATAAAACTACATGCGCTCAGTTGTGTTTTGCTCAATAGAAATAATATAACTTGGTGTTGTCTACATTTTATTTATTTGATGAATACAATAAATTATAGTGTAAAAAATGCAGAATTTTAACTGATTTAGTCTACATTGTACACAGGGCATGTGTCTTTTTCCCGGTGGTTCATAAAGCCAAAAAAGACTAGACCCAAGTTGTCAAATATGTCAAAAATTCAATTATACATATCAATATAAAGTTAAAAACAAATCAATTACCGGTAATTAATTAATTGTAACACCACAGCCAAAATACAACTTAAAAAAAATGTAAGTAAATGAAGTGAAAACTCTACATGCCATCTAGTCAATTTCATGAAAACTGCACTCAAAATAGAGTAGTATTCTTCAAGGAAGAGAGATCAAGTAATCAACCAAAGTTTCGTTAACTCAACTGGAGTACAGAAGTATAACTTTCCTTAAACGAGATAAACAGGAGAATAGAGAAAGTACTTAAAGTACTTAATCTGGAAAGTACCTCGGGACTGGAGACAACAGGAACTCTTCGCATGAGGTTTGGAGTCTGGTAAGTAGAGGTGAGTATTACTCTAGAGATTGAAGAAGGTTCTGGAGACAAAGGTGAGATGTAGCAGCCAGAAGACAGAATCGTGAGATGTCGGAGAGAGGTAGGGTGTTTTGCAGATGAATATTTCCATACACCGAGAGCAAGAAAGCCAGGGATTATAAAAGGAAATGGAGAGCCATGGGAGGTAGGTGACTGAAGCAAGTGGCATCAGGTGTTGATTGTGCTGGAACATTAAACATAAAGTGAGGATTAACACTGAAAGATATACAGAACAGACAGACATGTCCTTACAGGAAAAAAAGTTATCCACATCACCAAAACAGTCATAATGGATTCAATACATGGCGAGCTGCAAAGATTGATCCCGGAATTGGCACCAACCACCAACATCTCTTAATAAAAACAATATTTAATCTCTGGTTCTCCTCCATCTTCTCTCATACGTGTCGTGCTGTAATTATCTCCTGCTCTGTTCCCTAACAGCTGTCCTCACTTGCAATACAAGTGGCAAACAGGTTCTCATTTCAAAGAGCTGTGCAAATTCCAACACTTGCTGTTTTCGCAACGGCACCATCATCAAAGGCGCGCAATAAAGTGTTCACATGCATTCACACATCGAGGAACGGTTTAGATTTAGCCAGTCACCGATAAAAGCACTTTCGTTGACGATAACAACTTTATGATGAGATGTGACGTGTTGGTTCGACACCCTTTCTATCAAGCGTGGCAGTAATGAGAAGCATGAGACCGTGGACGTGTGGAATATTAAACACCCCCCCTCACATCCCAAAAAACCACAAACAATGTTAGTGCGGATCTTAATCCCTTTTAGTGTGGTTCCACAAGCGTGGTGTCAGTGTGCCGATCTACCACAAGAAAATGCAGCAAATGTTGTACAGACCCAGGCTTTTGTTCAACTTTTTGTTGAAATGACAGGGGCTTACACTGAGAACTCGGAAGATTAACACAAGTTGAATCTACTGGAGCAAAGAGTGTTGACTGCTGGGTAGTACCAATAGTTAACAGCCCATAAGAGTGAATTTGATCATATTGACTGAAAAAAAAAGCTTAAAAGAGGTAAAAATCTGCATTGTTTTTTTTTTTTATATTATTAATGCATTACTCTTAAATAAGCTCAGAATGGTCCGTTGGTCATATGTTCAAACCACAGATCTTTATGAAGACATGTTTGGTTTCCGCAAACGGTTTGAAAAGCTCTTTGTTGGTAACCAGTGGACTAACCTCACCACAGAAGGTCTGGTATTTCCACTCTAGACCCACAACGATCCTAATTTGTGATGCAGATATTTGAGAGAGAACATTCAATCTGCAGACTGTGAAGGTGTGATAGAACTGAGATGGTTCTCTAGTCTGAGGGGAGACTTACATTTGTTTTTTTTACACTCAAACTAACCATGCACCCCGAATAATCGGTCCAACATTTTCTTAAAAAAAATTAATTGACCAGATTTCCACCGTGAAAAACAGCTAGGGTATTTGACCACTTGACCATTTGTTTAAAGTAAACATGCTAGCTTTTTTAACCTGCAAGAGACAGAATGATTTAACATGACATGACAATACTCAAACATTTGTCATAGCGGACACTAAGATTTGGTCCCTTTTTGCAGATTGTCTTCGAGTCATTAAGGTTTGAAGCATAGCATGTAAAATAAATTAAAAAAGAGTGATATATTGTTCTGCCATTTGGCTAATATGAGGCTATGTGGAGCTAGCATGACATGTTCCTCTCCCACATAGTCTGTTTTATGCAACTTGTTTTGTAATTATAAACAAGAATTTGAGAACGACTTCTCTGAATTTGATTGTCGGCAGCACAAATGATTTTTCTAACAACATATTGATTAACGGCTGTTAATCATAGCTGTCAATCCTATGGCCCCACCTAGTTTTTTTGAGGAAAATTTAGCCATCAGACGCAGCACAAAAATACTTATAAGAAAAAAAAGAACAATTTATAGATATATTTTTTTTCCTATAGACTTGCATTGACCATGGGGGCGATCTCCATTGGCCATGAGATACCAACATTGTTCGAAGGATGAGGTGAGGTTTGTTGGTTTGTTTGTTTTGGATCTTTTCTGGAATCAGGTTCTCATCCAAGATTTGATGGTACACCATTCATCATGGATTGCAGTTGTCCTAATCCCTTGGCAGAGGGAGTGTAATTCCCCATCTCTTTGAATGATAGTTGGGATGGAGCTTTTCGTTTTTGCATTCAGTAAGTTGAGTTGATGCCAAACTTCTGTATTTTGGTGTCATCTGGTTCTCCTCTAAAATTCTAAGATATTCACCCTGCTCCTTACACCAGTTCTTTGGTGCTAGCCATAAAGGATATGATGAAATCTGGTTGTTTCTGTGTACAGGTGTCCTGTAAAAAAGACAAGAGCCTGAAATCTTGATGGTTCATAGCAGGCAGATACTTATTTTATGCACATTGTTATTCTGTAATTCTTTGTTACATTTATGAACTCATCTTTTTATTTGTCAGTGGACAAAAAAAAGAAATTTCAGGAACTCAGTGGTTTGTTATTGCATCGCTGCATTAATTGATGGTGCTTTAGGTGAAAGTAGCATTAGTATTTATTTGATTCATTAGTGTATGAGGCTCCATAACTTCGGAGACTTGCTGTGAAATGAATAAACCTTACTTTAAACTTTGCTATTCTGTTCAATCTGCATAAACAATGGAGTACTTAGAATGTGATTCAAAATACAGTCCTTTTTTCTTTCCTTATAAGCTATAGTAATCCAGCTGCTTTGACTGAACTTTGGGAAAGGGTCATACAAAATCACAAGCTGAATAAGCTTCAAAATGTAAAAATATGAATAAAATGTGCTCTGAAACTGTAATATGTTTGTCGAAGCAGCTATGAGGGCCGGTAGAGAAGCCAAGAGCACACACAGACACACACCACTGGTCATGCGGCTTCGACTGCATCGAGCTGAAGTGATGGATGTTAATTGTAGAGCAGAATGGAGGTATTAAACACAGCCAAACACATTGCCAAGACAGACTCATTAACCCACAGCTCTTCCTCTCACAGCCATCTCAAACACAGCCAATAATAAAAGAGCCAAAGATCAATAGCCCAAAGCTGCAAAAGCAAAGACATGGGCAATCAATACCACCACTACAAGCAGCGAGCAGGGTCTGAGAGACAGAGAGGGGGAACGGTAAGAGGATGAATTAAAGGGATAGGACCAAAAGAAACACAGTCAAAAATTCAGCAGAGCAAAGCCAAATAACTGAAGCATTGCGAGCTCCGCTCAGAGTTTTGCACTTTCTGACTGGTGACTTTTCCATGACCTTTCTACGGATGGGGTGATATAACACTGATGCTGACCATTATCTGCAAATAAACTCATTTAATTCTGATTAATTTAACTATAGATCTAAACATAATGGGAAAATTTAACTTGGACAATAAAATTGGAACAACATAAAATTATCAGAATAATGTTGAACAAAAAAAAAGAACATTATTTTATTTTGCATTGTAGTGAGGAACAGTTTTAAAGATTTTAAAGGGTCACATCAACCTAAAATGCTATTTTTATTTGTTTATGTTTGGTCTCTTTCTGCTGACTGTAACCTGAACCAACTTTTATTTTGACAAGAAAAGGGCTAGTTTTCCATTTTTGGGTTATTTTGTCACTTCCTGTTGTAAAAGGACCTGCCAACCAAAGGATGCTGCAGCACACTCCTCATTGTCTCTTATAGGCCACGAAACAGAGCTAACGTTAACAAGTTCTGTTAATTTGCATGACAGAAAGGTGAGAAATATCTAATCACAGAGTGGATTAACAAAAGGTAAACACAATCCCAATTTGATAAAACAACACAAATATGCATGAAATCTGTGTTTACCTGGACTTTACATTACAATAGTAAACATGAATTTTTGGACCTTGTTTCTGCAAAAGAAAACAAGCAACTATTTGATTATGCTCCCACTGTTAACAATGATCACCATAGAGCATAGCATCTGAGCAATCCTCCACTTCTACATTGTTCCTTGAAGCACAATCTCACTCAGTTAATGACGTGTGTGAGAAAATAAGTAGTTGTATGCTTTCTAATATGTAGCTCCATGCTATCTCATGACTGAACACAAAATCAAAAAGACAATTTAATAATACAATTTAAATAGTGTGACTACTGGTAAATCTTAACAGGTGTGGAGAAAGAGTAGCACAATATGATATGTTTGTTATGATGCCAACACAGCAACAATTCAGTTGATTTCAACTCAGAGTATTATTAACACATTAAGGGGCTGGTGGTCTGTACTTGGGTATCCCCTTGTCATGGATATACAAGTGTCTACAACAGCGCCAATTAACCACCAGCTCCTGGACACAGTCACTTCAACAGTCCACAGTCACTCCATAATACATTTGTACAATCTCTGGGATTCTAAACACCAACCACACACTGACTTACCTCTATGTCAACTCACCATCCCCTTTCTTCAATGTCTGATCTACTATTTACTATGGCTTCTCTTTTGAAAACAACTCCTTGTGACTCCAACTTTCTAGCTTTCTAGTTTTTTTTTTCATATATTTGCCCCTAACTTTTGCTGTTTTTTGTTTTTGTTCCGGTTGCAGATCTAGAAAGCAGATGATTTCATGTAAATGTGTGTGCATTGGCATCTGCATGCATGTGTAGAGAGACAAAATGTGAAATGCTCCTTTTATAGTAAATAAACAGCCTGCAAACCAAGATGATTCATAAGTGTCCGGTTAAGTTATACTCTTCCTACTATTCTTGCTTTCCTTAATTATCATCCATTTGGAGCTCACTGGGATTATCTACATGGGATTTAAAGAAGAACTCTCATACCGTGTTACATTTTAAACTATTACGACAATACATAAACCAACAAAAAGTGTTGAAATCACAAATTTATCAGCGAGATAAATCAACACTCAACTATTGCAAGAACTAAATCAAAAAATTAAATTTAAATACATTTGTCTAGATAAACGTCGATCCAGACATTTCCAATCACTCCCCACTCTCTCTTCAGACACTTCCTACTTTCTCATCCAAAAAATAAAAATTCAAAAGGCTTTTATTGCACTTTAATTCACAATAGAGAAACCAGTAATGTACCAATCATTTCCTGTAGATCAATCAGTAGAGCATTGCAATAGCAACGTATAAATCATGGAAAGCAATAACTGACCAAATGTGTTCATTCCTCTGTGGGCAAAAGCATTTGCCAAATGCATAAATGTAAATGTAATGTAAAGTTTTCTAATGGATGATTTAATAGGTGAAGATTACATTTTCTCCAGATTTTGATCTCCACATATTAAATCCATACATAGAAATAAAACAACTGTCCATAGACAGATTGTTTTTTATAAATTGTGCAATCAACAAAAAGTAAATAGGCACAAAGTACAGAATACATGAACAAGAATGTTAAAAAAGCGATTAATGTTATATGCTCGTGCAAGCTCAGATGATGGACTGTAAAGAGGTGTCTCATTACTAAGGTGTCACGCAATAAAAAAATCAATAAAAAAACCTCTCTCCAGATGTTCACAGCCAACCTGCTTCTAAAATATTTGAAGAGGAACTATTAACAACAATTCAAAAGTACAACAAGAATTACTTGACAAAAATGCAAAATTTAAGAGTCAAAGCCCAAGAGCTTTATGTACGAGAGAACAGGAAGACAGTGTTTTCATCAATGGTGATCTCTATCTGTAACGTAACCCTGCAGAGATGCCTCTAGCGGAGGAAACTGGTTCTTTCTACACGTCAGGTGAATTAATAACATTGCTTATCTGTTTCTTCTTTCCTCCTCTTTGTCCCTCCTTTCCTCTTTCTTCCTCTGAAAACAACTTTTTTTTCCAATGGTACATTCCTTAGCAGGAGGGAGAGGTAAAACATGAAGGTGTTTCCTGGAGAAACTCAATGTGTGTTTTTATTTGAATGATGGGTGCATGGGATCAAAGTGATGACCCTCAAGTTTTAACAACTGTCCCTGCAATTAATCTCACAATCACACACAGATGAATGTGTACGAGTATGAAAGGTGGTTATACGAGTTCGCAATGCAGTACGAAATTCTGATACAATTCTTCATGAAATGTATGTTGCTAAGTAGAAATGACATTTGCTAAAACTTGTTTCACACTTTATGGAAACTAATACTATCATAGCCTGCAAAGCTGTAATAAGGGGCCAAGCCATGTGACACAAAAGATCAGCAGGCACAGCATTAGCAACCACACTAAAATTGCAATCAATCAAAAAAACAATCTAGTTTGGTCTCCTAACAATCTTTCAAAGTTAAGTTTTTTTCTTAAATTGTCATATTGTTTGATCTTATGATAGCTGTGAAACATTTGAGGATTGAGGGACAAGCATGAAAGCAGCTAATGTTTGTGTTTATTTTCCTGTTCTTCTTAATCATTGAAATCTATAGCAGCCTTAAAAGTCTAAGATCGCAAGAAAGCTTGGTATGCAGTTTAACTTTAACCAAACCAAACTTCTCTTAAAGCCTCTACACACCGATCCAAATTTTCGGTCCAAAGTTTTGTGCACCAACACGCCTCATTTGAAAACCATGGGCACCATTGGGACATCACACATCTGACCAAGTGGTTACAATGAAATAGCGTTTCAGTTGCTATATCAAATCTGTTTTTCGCAAAGAGAATGACTAATAAAAACTGGCTCATTTGAGCATGTGAGTCAAAAGAGCCTCTCTGTGGCGCTCATCGGACATGGTCATAGCGAGTCCTGTTCTTTCCTTCTTTCCTGTTCCCCCATGAGGTGTGGAGTGCCACCCGAAGGTTTGTGTGAATTTCAGTTTGTATTGGTGTGTAGAGGGCAAATTACTTTTGTAAATTCTGCCAAGGTTGTTTGTCTCAAATTTGATATTCTGATTAGTCAAGATATGATTGAATGGCTTGCATTCAACTAAAATGCATGAACGTTTATGCTTCCCCAGCACTTTTCGTGCACTGGAATCAAACTTGGTGTATATTTTAATTGCCAATATCTGAGGTTGCCTGCAGAGTTGTGGCTCAGTGCCTCCTAGTGGTCTGGACATATGGAAAATATATCTTGTTGCTTAAAAATTCCAAGTCATTTGTCCTAAATTCATGAAAGTGTGCATGATTAATGTGTGATGTTTTATAGGAGGTTTGCAGCTAATGAAGGATGGAGACAAGCAAACCATCCCAGGATGGTTAAATTTATTTCTATATTTATTTCCCTTGAAACAGCAGGGTTGGCTCTCTGCATGCAGGGATCACACTCAGTCTTGGCACAGTTCTCTTTGGAGATGCACAAATGTTCTTCCAGAAACAATAACACTGCGTTCACTCAGTACCTTTCTGTAAACTGTTATCAACATTTGTCAAAGTCTTGAATGATCACGGTAAAGTTTTTCGCGATCCTGCAGTTTTCATCAAATCAAGCTGAGAGTGTCTGTGGATAGATATACCAAAATACAGAACACAAAAAGATTGGGCCGATTTAAAACAAAGATGTTAATTTAGAATAACAAAACGACCCAGATCGCCAGATCTTAGTTAGTTGCAGATCATTAATTCCACAAGAATTTCAATACAAAAAAGTAGAATTAAATTCTATTTTAAATTATCCATCCACCTTCTTTCTCACTTGTTCCCTTTCGTAGTCATGATGTTATCTTCAGTATCTTATACTTATGGTATATATGGTTTATACAATTAATCTAACCTTTTCAGGGAAACCAGAGTCCCCAGAGGAAACCCACACAAGCACAGCAACAGTCACCGGTGAGCCTCAAACGTGCAGTTTGAGGAAAAGGGAATGAGTAGGTTTGAAAATGAATGAGTTTACAAAAATTTGGAGGAAGCAAAGTTTCAATGTAGAGCTCTGACACTGCCACTACCCAAAACAAAAAGAGTATTGAACTTTATCCATCCTATAGTATAGAGAATAAATTTAGTAGCTCAGAGATTCTAACTGCTCTGCAATTTAGAAAACCACATGCCAAAAAAGCTGCACTCTTAACAGAACTTACCAAAAAAAAGAGTAATGCATTCTAAACTGCACAAGCGCACAAACTTTGAAAATTTTCTGGTGATTTGTAAATGCAGAAAAAATCACAAAAAAAAAAATCAAAGCTTATGTCACGCTACTTCATTGTTGCCGTTTTGGTTTCAAATGTGAAGTATTTACGTAGCATCCATAACGTCGGTCACCAGTTGTATTCATGGCCTTTATAATTTTTTGCTTGTATTGGAAATGAGATCTTTAGTGGAGATATGTTTAAATGGTGTGCATTTCAGATTTTGTTTTCTTTCGTTCATCTTCTTCTTCTTCTTTTTTACTGAATTAAATGAACAGATATTTATTAAATGTTCTCATTCACAGTTATGTAATCGGAGTGTGTAAAACAGAGACGGCCTGGATGACCGTCTGCGGTTCTGTCATGGGTCTAAGAAATGTTCATCTTGGATCGAACCGTGAGCTCTCACCCCTCCCACGCCTCTTTTTCCTCTGCGCTCTTGAGTTTTATAGAAGTGACGCGCTGCGCACCCGCGTGCATCCAAAGCATTAGCTTCTGGCTTTGGACCGATGACTGCTAGCTTTATAACTTCTTTAAAGTCTCGGGTCCGGTTGGGATAGTGTCTGGGATTGTTGAATGTGAAGCGTCCCAGGAGATCCGAGAACCCGTTAATGTTTTGTTGCGCACGGTGACACCGGCGTGTGTTTTCGCTGTAGTCGGGCGGCATCACCCAGAGGCTGAGTAATATTGTTCGGATCCAATAAAGTGTGTGAGGGAGGGAGAGAGGGAGCAGGGCTGAGGGAGGGAGGGTGCATTGATTTCAAATCTTGTTCTGTTTTTTCTTTCTTGGAGTGATTTCTGCGCTCTGCCCTGGAGCTTCCAGAAGAAGTGCAAGCGGAGAGCAAACCAGGCGATGTTACGCACCCCGCACGCTAAACCTGGAAAGCTTTTAGACTCCGATGTGGATTTGTGAATGAATCCTACTGAGGAAGAGGAGGAGGGACAGGTCAAGTGGACGCGGCTTCCAGTGAACGAATCGCCAGCTTTAATGCACAAAAGAGACGCGTCCCTGCTTGCCGAGCGGGTCTGGCGGCAGCGGTAAACTTTCTTAATTTTGGAAGATAAATAAAAAAGCTCATATTGCATTCTTTCCCCATTCAAACACTTCGGAGGTGATGTCATCAACGGCTCGTGTTGCGGTGGTGCTCCAGAACTGAGTCCGGGAAATCAGGTGCACGGAGCAGCTGCCGCGGGCGTAATTCCTGTTCGCTTTCCCTTTACCCGGATCATCTGAGCCGGACCGGCAGCCATGACCGAGCTCGCTCCGCGGTACCTCATCTCGCCATCGCAGCGTCCTCGCCGCTCCATCCGTTTCCAGGTGCACTTCGTCCCGCGGCGGGAGAACTGTCAGCACTGACAGGCTCACGCGCGCGCATGCACTGCGCTGGTTTACTCTCTTTTAAGGACACCTACAGCAGGAAAAGTGACTGGCACGTGCATTTTTTACGAGCGGAAACGCTGCTTAGCTGTGGGCCGCGTCTGAACTTCGCTTCACCTGTTCCTCAGACTCCGGAGCATTGAACTGCTCCCCTCCTACACCCCGTAACCGACCGAGGGCGCATCACAGTCATTAGTGGAGGTGGCACGCTCGCAACTCGCTGACGCTGACAACATGCAGTCCGGCGGGAAACTCCACGGATGCTGCACCCGAACGGATTAAAGCAACAGGACATACGAGAAGCCGTGACCCGGTGAGCCGTTTCCCAAGAGCTGACGGAGCCACTCGGACGCGGAGGGAGCGATGTGGGCCCTTCTCTCCACGGTTGCAGTCTTGTAAGTCATTTCTGTGGTTGTAAGTCAATGATTAATGCTGCACACTGCTTCACAATAATGATCCTATGACATCACCCCTCTGGGTTGCCATGGGCCCAGCTGTCAGTCACTCCCCAGCTCAGGTAAGACCCAGTCCAATGAAAACAGCTCCAAAGGGGTGGCTACCCTTCCCTTCTTTTCACTCTGCACACATGGCAGTCATCTTGAGATGGTTATCATTCCTTTCCAACATGCGGATGGGAGCAAATCCCAACACCCCCCAGGCAGACGCAGCAGCTGTCTGGCCCAAATGAGCTGTAATAATGCCCAGGGATGCTTGGGTAGAGCAGAGCTGGCACCTTATCTGCCGTCTGGGGACCTTCTCTGACAGGAAACTGCAGTTTAGAGACAGGACGACTTCAAACGCAACCCTTGCATTCTCAGACAGTTGAGCAGAATGAGCCGGGGATGGTGAGGGGAGAGAATGTTCTCCTGTTCCGAAGACTGTGGCCATTCTAGTATAGCTCCCAAATGTGGAAATTACTCTGCTTAGTGTTTACCACACATCAAACAGTTTTTGTAGCCCTAATAGCACAATTAACGGTAGAGGGGTCTCACAGACAGCTTAGCTCCTCAATAGACAAAACTGATCAAAGTTCTTCTAAACTATTGTCTTTCCTAACATTATATGTGTTTTATTACACAACACACACGTTCCTGCAAAATGCAAATGTAAATCATGAATGAATCATATTAAAATAATGTAAATATTTTATATTCAAAATAAATTCATAAATGATTTGCTATTACACAAAGCAAAATTGTTTTAAATTGTTGTAAGATTAGTGTATACACAAACATGACACTCACCCATCAACAATGTCTATCCCCTAAAAGGCACAGATCCATCATGTTTTGAATGGCCTGTTCTCCAGGTGAGGAACACATGTTCAACAAGATATGGCCTTGTAAATGAGATTCAGCTTCTTTCTTGCTGGTCTGTGCTCAGAAGAAGGGTCAGGTGCAGATATTTGTTTGAGATGAGCTATGGACAAGCTCATTGACGTTTATTAGATGTGTTTCCTTCAGATCTCTTCTCACTGATGCACCTGCACTACACTCTCTTGCTCAAGGCCGGGATGATAAGCAGGGAACAAGTGTTTTCGGGACATTTGCAAACCATGCAGTCTATAGAAAAGACATCCGAAAGCACTGAATTCCATTTAGATAGAGGCACATTCTTAGTGGCTCCTCAATGTTGCAATGAATCAACACAGCAAATAAACAGGTGTTGAAAAAGCAGTGTTGGATCAAAGTGTTACAAAAAAAATTTGGATAAACAAAACTTGCTTTAAGTGATTTTAAGATTTTAAGATTTTTTATATATGACTCTATGTATTAAATATGATCTGTTTTAGAGACATTTTTTTCTGAACCGGTTGTAACATTTCCAGAGATCAAAAGTACTTTGAGAAGATAGCAATTCAGTTTTCAAGTAAACTTCCGATGTAGTTAATGCATATCATCTAAAATATTGTTTATGACTTCCCACTATATAAAATATATACTGTCTCATATTTGTGAAGTAAGCCAACTCTGTAAGCTGTCCAGCGAAGGGACCATCTGAGCACAACAGTCTCCTCCTGGGTGAATTTATAACTTTGTTTAGTGTAGAGAAGGGCTGGAAGCTGTTTAATCATCAATGAACAAAGTTAGAAAGGTGCTTTTAAACTGTATACTTGGATCGGGTGCTGGAATGGGAAGGGAGGCCAGAGTTGACTTTCAACTTCAATTTGGTGATGGCAGGAGAATATGCTGGTTGCTCTCTCATCCTTCAGGCCAGTTTGGAGATCGAACTTTGTTGGGAAATGTGGTGCTTTTCTGGAATAGAAGGAAGGGGTTAAACAGCAATTTTCCTCTTGTTTGATCAAAAGATGCTCACTTTTTTCTGTTTTGTTCTAACGCTGGTTACAAGTAAGCCATAACATCACTGATTAGTTTTTATAAGACCCGCCTGAGGTTGTTAGCTTATGTATTGCATACTCCTCCTAAACGTTGTTAGCAAAATATCATTAGAAATTAAAAATTAATTCGATGGTAATGATACAAACAGGATGTTAATGGAGGAGGGAGAGGGCGTTTAAACTGTTGTAAAAGTCAAGTCACCCAGTACAAGCACTATTATGTGTTAATCTTGCCACCCACTATACCACTATGGACTCCAGCACCTGTAACACAAACTGTGGTTAGAGTTAAGAAATTAACATTAAAAAAAAATATATCTTTTTGCCCGATTCGTAATTTTATATCATAAAAGAACGGATTAAATATGTGCTCATCAACAGAGCATTCAAACAAGAACGATAATTAACCAATCAATAACTCACTCAACCTCATTTTATTTTAAGATAAATTAAAATATGTGTGGTAAACTGTTGCCCACTACAAAGCTATAGATTTCAATGATTTCAGTCAAACACATTAATCGATAAACTCTTAATGTCTGGTACTCTTCCGTTATAAGAGTTCAAACGTAGAAGTGGGATAGTTTCAGGAATACGAACTTTTTTCCTACAATCCCCTTGGCTGGTTACTCACTAAAGCTATGGTGATAAGGAGAGAGGGTAAAGGTGGATGCTACATGAATGGTTTAATACAGTCTGTGAAAGTGAACCTTTAAATGAAGTCAAAGGCCTTAACATTTCTTAACATTTTAGCATCATTGCTGTATTAATTTTCAAAATGACAAACAAGTAGATGGCTGAAATGTATTTGTCTTCATTTGGTGGAAAATTTGAATAGAAAGCATTTGATACCAGCTTTGTATCCCTACTTTAAAGCTAAACGGAGAATCAGAAACAAAGTAGACATAAAATGGTGATCATTCACGAGGAGACGTGCACAGCCATGAAACTATATCTTCATTTCAGTCATATGTGAGATTCAGTTGAGAGCAGACAGGACTCTCTGTACTTGTAGATCTCTCAGAGAGGCAACGTTCAGACATTAATCTCAAAACCCGCCGCACCTTTGGCCCCAACGCGTTCCTCTTTCCTTCTCTGCACTGCTTGATTGTTGAAAGTTGGCTGAGGGTGTAAATTTTACTTGAAGGGTGAGCTGGGTGATTTGGGAGACGACTCCACCTCGACTCAACACGCGAACGCCTTCAGGAATCAGTCGATCGTCTCAGGTTTGATGATGTCATCACCTTGCTTGTTTTGGCCAATGCGAATAGTTGAGAAGAGCTTGCAGCTACTTTCTCTCTCATTTTTCCCCTCTCCCTCCAGCTTTCTCTTTCCCTGGCAGGCTGCAGACTCGCTGCGGTTTGGGAGGGATACGGAGAATCCGAGGTTGCAGCTGAGTAGTTTTTTGGGGGGATTTTCTTTCACTTCTCTCTCTCTCTCTCTCTCTCTCTCTCTCTCTCTCTCTCTCTCTCTCTCTTTGTGTGAAACACTACTGTTTTAACAGCTGAGAGTTCTTACTGGACCCAGGGCCAGTCTCACCTGCACAGCCAGGGTTTTGGCAATTGTAGCAGCGCATAACAGAAGTTTTTCATGGATAGATTTTTAGTTTTGAATACATAGACTTGGACACGATCTGCAGATTTCATATACATAGTTAGCGTTTTTATTTTATTTTTATGCAAATTCTGCACAGTATGATGCATAGAAATGTAATGTTTACATACAGAAGTTTTACATGCTCCAATCTGCATATTTTCACACACAGATCTAGCTGTAAATGCACAAATTTGCCATTTCAAAAGCAGACATCTGCAGATTTCCATGCATAGAAATTATGTCTGAATCTGAGGTAAAGTATAAGTTAGTTTGCAGCGTTTAAACATTTTATATATCCAATTTTGTAGCACTTTGTGCACAGATTGTAAATGTTCTGTGTACAGTTCAGCATCGAAAGGCCCATAATAAGGATTTTCTGAAATGCATTCAAAATTTCATGCAGGTAACAAGGCTCAATGTTCATCTAAACATACAGTTCAAATATGAAATATAACTATTTACTATCTAGTTATTGCCTTTACAAATTATTACAATAACAGACATACAAAAAACCTCAGAAAAAGCACCTGAAGCACCTAAGTGCCTTGCATTTCGGACTACAGTAATGTCTGAAGCCACTGAAGGAAAGTTGACTCTTCATTGTCAATAAAATCCCGACTATGATAAATGGATGTCCAGGAATGTTGATATGCTTTTCATTCCTGAAATGTGCTGCACACTATAATCCAATCATGTAGAACTGCGCCAAACTAGCATCGATCCCTGCAGCTTTCATCATATAGAGACATGGAAACATGATTTGCTGGAGTGGACTTTGGGGGTTAGAGATTTAAGAAAAAATGTTAAATGAATATTGTAAGAATAAATTGATATCATAAGAAAATAAAAGTTCTAAATTCAAAAATTTCTGCCTGTTATTACAAAGAACAAATTCCATCATCACTTTTTAAATGCATAAAACTGGCAATGAACTTAATGTTTTAAGATTGGACAGGGATTTCTGTGTAAATATCTACATTTTTTTTCTCTGGATGGATTTTCATGTCTAGATCTTCAGTATTTAGACCTGGTCAGTGTTTGAATGCATGACCTCTGCTTCGTGTCATGCTGAACACTAATGTGTAGACAGTAAACCAATATGAGCATCAGAACTGACTGAAGCAGGGAAGAAAAACATGATATTATAGATCATCACAGCTGTGTTAATAGAAAGACACATCAAGCTGCTGGCTTATTTATGCAACAGTTCCATGAGTATGCATTAACTGAAAGACAACAAAGGAGTGAATTATTTTAATTGCATATAAACCTGTGAATAAGTTGATGTGTGAATAGCTTTAAACCTGTGAACAATATGCTTTGATCATATATCAAACACATTGCATGTTGGGGTGTGGCCAGATTCATAAAGCAAATAAGAAAAATGCAGATTTGATATGTAACAATGTGTGCATTATATTAATTTTTAAATAAGTGTATCATAATTTTGACCTTTTTTTCACTGTAATGTTTAAACTGCATATAAAGCATAAGAAATTGCTAAAATTGACAACAATAGCAAATTATTATTGGATTATAACTAGAAGAGCCCAGCAGTACATGGAGCTTGGCAGTAGCTTGATAGTTCCCAGGCTTTGACTTCATGTTTCAGTTCAGAATATCAATGTGACTGTTTGACATGTTTATTTGATACTACTATTTGATACTTATAGTCAGAGTAAGCCTTGTGTTGCATCAAAATGGTCTCTGGCTATAATATGACAATTTTGATCTTGTTGCTTTCTGTTTTCCATGAAATATTTTTACCCATGTCCTTATGACTTCCATCATTTTCTACACTATTTCTGGTTTTGTTTCAGATGGACGTTACGTCTAGATCAGCCAAGTTTGTTGGTATGTTTAGTTATTTTTACACTCTGGGAAAAAGAAACAAATCAGAATAGCATAGATCTAGGAGGGCCTCAAGCAGCAATAGCATGGGGGAATTCCAGGGGGATTCTTGGTACTTAAAGACAGGTTTGCAGGTCGAGGAGGATGCATCTCATGTAAAGTTGAATGGAGCAGGGGTTTCTGAAAGACACCCAGTCAAAACTGGAAAGAGGACTACAACCAGGTACTCAAAGTTAATCAGCAACTGTACATCTAATTGTTTGGGAGGTTCAGGGAGAGATCTTTTAAGGAACTGTGAGTGAGGAACAGGTGTGATGTGTTCACATGCTCTGGTCCAAGTCAAGACCCGAGCAGTTAAAATTTTGAACATACTGCAACCTGTCCAGAGTAGATCTTGAAACCCCAGCCGGGAGAGCTGTAATCCAGACGGGAAGCGACAAATGCATTGATTAGTAGATTGAAGAGAAATACAGCAAAGGATCCACTGAGGCAGTCTAGCTACATTTCCTGGTGGTAAAATAAAGACTAGATGGTTTGGACAAACTGCTCGAAGGTCAGACATGGATCGAATGTCACACCAAGGTTCCTCATTTTGCTTTTTGAATGTAAAGTAGAACCATTAAAATACAGACTTATGTCACCAGCTTTCAAATGCCCTATCTGGTGTTTAGAAACCAATCAGCGGGACTTCATTACTGAATGACAGAAACACAGTCTGAGATAGTAATAAAGTTTTGAGTGAACATAAATGTGTCAGCATAATAGTGATAATTTAGACAGAGTAAGTGGAGACTTATTGATGTTAAATCCCAGAACAGAGCCTTGAGGGACACCAGTGAGGACAGATCTCATCACAGGTTTAAATCTATGCATAAAACAAATGGGGATCAGCCTGTAAGATATGATTTAAGCCATTTCAATGCAGTATCCATCACACTCATTTTCAAGTAAAATTGAGTGACCAATGGTATCAAAAATAAGTACTGAAAGAGAATCAGAGCCAGAAGCCAGGAGTAGATCATTGGTCACCCTAACCACGACAGTCTCAGTACTGTGCAATGCACGGAATCCAGATTGAAGCCGCTCAAACAGATTGTTGGTGGTGAGGTGGTCACACAACTACCTAGCAACAACACACTGTACAAGCTGCACATGCATTCATTCTGCTGCTATTTCCCCCCGCCACTGCTGACCGTAACTTATTTTTCTGTTTCTTAAACTATTCCATCAACCACACGACACTCTTTGTATCCTGATCCTAAACGGCGCTAACAGCTGAAAGCTTAAACCGTCTGGCGAAACATCTGTGCTATGACCTGCCGTACCTGAGCTCCCGGGTGGCCACACACCTCGCCTCATAAGCGCAGATGTGCATATGACCGGCTTCTCCAGTCTGTGTCTGGCTGTGTGCACCTGCTCTCATAAACGGCTCCTCTCCACCTGCAAGTGCTGATTTATGCTGTCTGCATTTCTGATACGAATAGGTATGGAATTGTAGACACAAACTAAAGCCAGATGCATGCTGGAGAGTTTACGCTACATTGTTAACACTGCTGTGTGTCAGATGCTGGGAACATGATCTCGACTAGAAACAAGTGTGGGGTCATGGGGTAAATATTGTATCTTATGTTTGAACAGTTGACATAACTGGAAACTGTTTGGGGTGATTGATGGAGATGCACAACCTCTTTCTTGAAGGGAGCGAATACATTTCTAATAGAGTGAATTGTCTCAACAGTTGGTTTAGTGGGAATTGGAGCATCTCTCAGGGGCTAACTAGTAATAACAGAGGTCAGTTATTTCAGATCCTCAGACACATTCTGTGAATTCCTTCTCGTGCAAACTTGCCACACACAGACACACACATGGGCTGAGGGTGCAAATAGTGTGTGTCTGCCAGGTGGATGATGCGGTGACCATGGGAAATGTGGTCTTTGTGCATTGTGTAGCTATTACACAGTGTGTTCCTGTGGTTTGTTGTTTAAAGTAGTGAGTGTGAAGCTGAAGTCTACAACACCAGGGGTAGTCATCTCTATTCATAGGACACCACAGGCCTGCACAGCTTCGAAGCACCCTTTTATCCACCATTCATGGAGGTTAATAAAGTATGAGCATCTATACTACTACTACTACTACTACTACTACTACTACTACTACTACTACTAATAATAATAATAATAATAATAATAATAATAATAATAATAATAATAATAATAAAAAATCTTAGGTGTCCATATCAAGCAGGACACATAGCATGACAAAGAACAGTATTGTAAAGTCTAATCTAAATTATGTAAAAGTACAAAAAAAATCAAATAATAAAAAAAGTTAAACATTGTAAACTTGCTTGAAGAGATGAGTTTTCAGAAGTGTTTTGAGTAAGCTGAGACCAATTTATAGTACCATAGTAAGAGCAAGATTAAGCCTTTGTTATTAATTTATAACAGATTTTGCTCTAGGCAATGTCTTCAATGTTTTGGTTTTGTTTATGACTGTTTTTGTCAACAGACAGCACAGGATTACCTACATATGCCAGCACAGAATTTGCAGCAGAGGTAGAACGGGATTACCAGTACATGATAGCCAACACAGGCACACAGACCAGCACATGATTATCAGCGCAGGCCTAACAGCACAGGCAGCAGGATTATCAGCACAGGATTACCTGCACATGCGAGCACAGGATAAGCAGCACAGGTAAGCGCAGGATTATCAGCACAAGCAGCCCAAGACTACCTGAACTTGCCAGCACAATATTATCAGCAAAGTCAGCACAGGATTATGAGCACAATCAGCACAGCATTTCCTGCACAATGCAGCACAGCATAAACAGCACAGGCAAACAGGGCAATCAGCACAGACAGCACAGGATTACGTGCACATGCGAGCACAGGGTTAGCATAGTAGTATCAGCACAGGCAGCACAGGATAATTAGCACAGGATTTCCACACAGGCTTGCACAGGAATACCAGCAGCGGCTGAGTTGGCATGTAAATCTTTACCTCTCTTTAAACAGTCCTCTTTAATTGACCAAATGTGTTCAGTACCTTGAAATGTAAGTCACTGTCAACAAAAGCATCAGCTAGATTCATAAATGTAAATATCTTGGATGTCTTATACCGAGGCTAACATATACCAGAGGGATGAAAGTGCTCAATTTGACCTGAGTTTGTGGAACACATTTTAAGAACAAATATTACATTACAAAGTGCTTTAACACTTAAAATCTGTAACAATTAATTAAAACATGTGAGTTTTTCAATAAATTCAAAATGAGAAAATCCTGCTGCGTAAAATGTAGCACTCGAAAAACAGACAAACACAAAACATATTTTCCATTACTCAAGTTACTCTGGATGCATGCAGAATGTGGGTGAGTCACAGTAGGCCTTTATCAATGAAAGTGATTGTGTTGACTGGGGTACTGAGGAGGGATGTTTGTGTTCATGTAGAGGGTGTGTTGTGGAGCAGATGTCAGCTGGTGAGAAGTCTCTCTCGCTCATATCTCTCATATCTCTTCATAGCTGAGGTGTGTGGGGGAGTCTTTCATTCTCTCCTTCCAGACAGTGAAACAAGGGGGTGAGAGAGCGAGGGATTAAAAACGACAAGAAGAGAAACACTCTTTCAATTCCTTTCATATCTCAGCCATTCCTGAGGTTTCTTGCTCTTTCCCCGCGGCCTGTTTTCCTCTGTTTGCAGCGTCTCCATTGACCCCGCCAGTGACTTCATTTCATTGGTTGCATGTTTTGGATGAAATAAAGCTCCAGGCCAGAGCAGAATCATCCGGAATAAATCAGAAACTACTGTCTTATCGCGATGGGCTGGACACGGATGTCTATGAGGGCAGGGACTCTCTTCATTCTTATGGTCAAGCATGAAAAGCTCACAGCTTGGGAATCAGGACGCCCAGTATTGCACCATTACACCAGGCTTCTGCAAACCACACTCCAACATAAAGTTCCAAAATTGAAAACATTTTAAATATGATTGTTGTATTGACAAAATACGAAATATAAGTTGACAACTTTAAGCTTTAAATGAATTTAATTCAGAATGTTATAATGTTCAAGCTTTTAGGTTTTGACAGTTGTTTTTTTTTTTTTGCTATCATTTTCTCTAGTTCATCCCTGTATTAAGTGGTTTAAAAATTTGGGGAATTAGACAAAAAAAAAAAAAACATTTGGATTTAAAATAATGAGAGAAAAATTGCTTGGAAAATTTGCTTGTGGCTTACATTAATTGTAATTTTTTTTAGGTCAAATTCATTTAATTCAAAATTCTATTACATTTAACTTGAATGTGCTAAAGTTTCTGCTACATAATTCTAAACAAAACATAATTAAATGTACATTCATTAATGATTATTATTAATATTATAATAATGAATTCATTGAAATTAATTCAGTTTTATCTTGTCTTGCATTAATCAGTGTTACTATAAACAATATTTAAAACGTAATCAGAACAAACTTCTTATGGACATGTTTCTCTCTTACTCTCTCATCCACACACACTATCTCACTCTAACTCTCTCACTCTCTCTGGGTGTGGCCAGTATATCATCACTCAATAAAAAGCAGACAGTGGGTGTAAATGGACATAACGGAACTCATCACTTCCTCCTTATCTTTCCAACAGTGACCCTGCGACCTCCCTATGACCGAATGTCTGAGTTCTAGCCATTTCTCATGAAGCTTGTGAGTCACCACATGTCATCGGTAAATACTTCAGGACATAGGTTACATTTACAGTTAAGAGGTTGACTCTGTAACCAGTGTACAATCTGACATGTGTTTATTTTGCAGCTTTTGTGAGCATTGGATGCAATGTTTCTTAAGACACCGCTAACCACTAATAAGCTAAAGATATATTTTTATTTAAAAATGTTTAATTGCTCTGTATTCAAAAAAAAAAAGTTAGAGATTACAGATTTTTCATAAATGCAAAAAAAATTTTGTTGAATTTTGGTCCTTAAGTTTTCCTTCTACTGAAACCGTATTTACAAATTTTGCTATTTGTTTTCAACCTTTTTTGAGCTCTGGAACATTTCCATGGGGGGAAAAAAAACCTTAGAGATCAGTAATAATGAGTCTGCTCCATATTTCCAGCAGTACATCTGTAACTCCCGACATGCCTGGAACATTATTTCACCCATAATTTGAGCCGCCCAGACATCCCTTCATACCAAAGTTGGATTGACACATTTTTTACTTCCCAAAACCGAACACATCATTTAAGAACATCAAATAAACACAGGACACGTGGACGGCTTGGGCACAGATGCTGTGCAGGGTACCGGGAAATAAAGAAAGTGAGGCTTTACCTCTTCTGTTAGGCAGGTGTGAAGCATAATCTGGAGGTGCCTGGTGAACACTGAGAATTCACTTTGGTGGCCAAAGAGGTGAGAAGTAAATGCAGTTCATATGGATAAAGCAAAATCAGATTTATGAGCAATTAATCCTGAAGCAATATTAACTTGCTTGGATATTTGTGTTATAAATGTAAATATTCTTTATTCTGTTAACATGTCAGTATATCTGTCCTCACATATACTAATGTGCAGAAATATCTTCAATATAAAAATCATTATTCGTTTTACAGCAGATGTGTGAATTGTATGTGTACACAGTGAGGTAAATTATTTGCCCTCAAAAAAAAAAAACATACAAATGTTGGTTTATTTCAACTGTAACACAGAACTACCACAATGCATTATTATAAGTTATAAAGTGATCTGCTGTAATATTAGTATATGTCCCTTTCACAAAACATGATTTTATGTTTGGTGACATAAACCTTGTTGACCTTCCAAGTTATTAATTGAACTAGATAATGCCTGTTTAAAGCCTGGTGCCTTTGACACATTAGATAATTCAACAGTTTCTCTGAATTATCTCTTATTTTCAGGTTCCTCAAAACTCCTCTGTTTTCTCTTTCTGTTCTGTCCCTATGTTTCTGTCACACCTCCTTCAGTGCACATTTCTGCAGGCAGTTAGATTTAAGCACCACAGCAGCTAATAGCAACACTAATATGCTAAACCTGATTGAAATTTTCTCATTTGTACAAATTAGTCATGTGTTTTGCTTTATCATCCTTTATCAACCTACAATTACAATGTAGATATTATCTATTAACTATTTGAAGTATAATATGACTTAAATACAGTGGTACCCCGAGATACGAAACTAATCCGTTCCAGGTTGACATTCGTATCTCGAACATTTCGTAACTCGAAGCATTCGTATCTCGGGGTACCACTATACAATATAAAATAACACTGCTGATATTATCATCACATATAACAATGTAGATAATCCCAATATTCTTTTGTGTCTAATAAACAACTATCTGTCCTTTAAAAGAAAATCAGAACAAAGTATTGTGTTGATGCAAATGTATGCTTTATTAGGATGAAAATAAAATTATATACAATATCTAAGGGCTTAAAATTAACATTTAAACTGCTTGGCTTCTTTAATTCCAACATTAACATTGTGCAGCGGTCTTTTTCCCAAAAAACAATCCTTTAATAAATGCTTGGCTGAAAATGTCTCCCTTTTTTGTCAATTAGTAACAGAAGTCAATCTTCTTTTTGAGGCACTCCATGTGGCTTAGAGTTTGGTTGATGTTAAACTGGTCTCACCTGA
Organism: Danionella cerebrum; assembly: GCA_007224835.1. Taxonomy (NCBI): domain Eukaryota; kingdom Metazoa; phylum Chordata; class Actinopteri; order Cypriniformes; family Danionidae; genus Danionella; species Danionella cerebrum. The sequence continues at coordinate 343,642 of SRMA01025756.1, forward strand.
AAAGTTGGCTTACCAAACCAGCAGATTTTCTTGGTTATATTTTGTCCATGATTTCAGGACCGAATTAGAGCAACATGGAAACATATTAATCATCAAGTAGTGCCCTCTTTAAGTCAATGCTGATTCACATTAACTCTCCAAACTTATCTTTCGTTCCAGTGTCTGGAAGCTTAAACATCGTGTCTCACGGTGTTACGTGCTGTTCTAGTGAATCATTCGACGAATGGTTTACTTCTTCTTGTCTCTGCGTATTAACTCTGGATGGGAGAGTGTTTTTGCATCAGAAAAATTTCACACGTCACCTTCCAGTGCATTTGAACAGAAGTGAAATCTGTTCTTGCCCTGGTTTCTCTGGCTGGGTTTCTCAGCAGGCGTGAGTCCCACAGGGGCCTGTGGTCTCCTCTTTGGCTGTCATAACATTCGACTTTTTACACTAACTTATGTTGAGCAGGCGCACTGATCCATCCTGCGGGGCTGTAGGATTTCAAAGTCCCGCTCTCCTGCCAGAAGAGAGCTTGTGGTGATGGAGAAGTTTACTGCGGTGCTTCAGCTGCAACACTGCCCTTATCCACTCGCTCGAAAGGCTTCAAATCTTACTCACACCTTCAGCGCTTTCCAAGTTTCCATGAAAATCATTAGAGTTACGCTTCAAACGACAGCATATTCCTTTTTGTGGAGATTTACTCAAGCAGGCAATTCAACAGTTAGCATCAGATGAAAATGTGCATCTGTTTATGGCGTTTGCTGTAGATCTCATGGAGACAGCATTTCAGGTGTCTAAGGTCCTTAGAAGCATTGTTCACTTCAATGGAAACAGAGTTCATTGCTGTTTTTAAAGCTGATTGCCGCTTTCTAAATACATCAAAACATTGCAATTCATTTATCACATGTTCTGAAGTGGGGGCTATTGTCGTCACTTTAGAGTGAGTCCTATTGCAATTTTTATTGCAACTACAAAGATCAGTTCTATGTTAAATTGTTCAATTAGATAACTTATAAAAATAATTTAAAACATTTTTTTCAAGTTCCTCTGTTTCTGTGCTCTTTATAGTTAAGGCATTCATTACATAAACCAATATTTTAACTGTAGATGGACACTAAAGTAAATATATATATATGATGCAGTTGATGCAGATCTCAGTTGACAATTCACAAGTTTACTACCCGGACCCGGCCTTGACTTTGAGCATAAGTTGGCGGGTAGGATAAGTTTAGGGTAACCCTAAAGCAGGGGTGTCGAAATCAAAGAGAGCCAAAACAAACAGATTTGCTAAAAGCCGAGGACTGGACTGGTTTATTAAGTGTTTATTACAACTTCTGTTGCATTGTAGGGAATATAGTGTTGGTGCGTGCAAAACACCAGTGGTACACAATTTATTCATTGACATATGTGCCCTAAAGGGTGTGATCTACAGAGCTAGTGGTAGGCATGCTAATCGAGTGCTCGCCGTAGACATAGCTAACCAGCTGATTTGTCAGACAGTCTCTTTCCTAGATGGGACAGTGAAGAAAGATGGAGAGAACTAGGAGGGATAATAAAGCTTGAACAATGTCGAAGAATTGATTGGTTGCTTTGGCTTATATGTATGTGCGATTGATGCCATGAATGTTAATACCAGTATCAGGCCCTGGTACCTACTCCCGGAATTTGAACAAATATTACTTTTGTGAAGCCAAGGAGAGGAGGGAGAAGGATTCGTCGAGGACATGAAGGTAGTTGGTGCAAGAGTAGAGGTTACTGAGGACAGAGTTAGGTGGAAAAGGATGATTTGCTGTGGCGACCCCTAAACTGGGAACAGCCGAAAGTAAAAGAAGAATTACTTTTGTGAAGCCATTTACTGACTGATCTGATGTGAGCTATTGTTCTCTAAATGCCAGGTTTTGCATCCTGTCTCAGTTGAAGTGGTGGGTTAAAACTAAGTTGATTTTGCTAAAGTGCTGCTTTACATTCTCCACTTTTAAACATATGAGCTTAAAATTCAGGTGCTATTGCAAAATTTCTATAGAGGTTTTGTGTAGTTAGTTATTGATAGTATTGTGACAGACAAACATGGGACACATTTTTTTAATGATCTGACAAAGCTTTAACCCTGAACCAATCCTAGGGTTAGGGTTAAACTAATCCCAGTAATTGCCCGAAATCTTATAAAAAAATAATAAAAATTTCCATCGAAGTCACTTACATCTTTTCATTTGTTTATTGCAGTCCATTAATTATTAATAACTTTAAAATGTTAATGTTAGAAAATGTAACTGAAGAGAGCTGAAGAGTGAGCTGCCAGTAGTTGGACCAGGTACCTACCACCTCATTTTAACGAGAACACCATACCAGTCTTCCTACTGTGATCTTACAACCAAATCAAAATTCACATCGATGATTATTTCATGAGAGCCACCACACTCACTCTCTTCTCATTTTGCCTCCCCAGGTTTATCCAGATGATGCTGGTCATGTGCAACCCTCTGCAGGTTGGTCAACCAATTTCTTTATTAACCAGAAACATAACAATCAATATATTATCAATTCAAATGTCATGACTTACTGACATTCATCAGGATACGATGATTAAAGGATTCAAACATGCATTTGAGAGCATCGTAAATAGATTATAAATCACAAGCTTTTCATCAAACATAGCATCAATATAAATTAATTGGCTGGTTGGTCAGTTGGTTAGAACTTTTTGATCATAATTCTACCAGAACCTGGTTGATTTATGTTTGTGGACTTTGCACATGTACAATGCACTTTGTATTTTGATTAATGACCAAAACAGTAATGATGATCCTGCTTCCTTTTTCTATGAGCAATAAAAATAGGATTCAACATCCATTTCTTTAAATGTTGGGATTCAGAACTGAACCTATATTCCAAGCATCATCATAAAAAGCAATCAAAACACACTAATAAAGTAAAAAACAACAATAACAATTCAAGGAGGTTCAGAACAAGGGGAGAGAGGCGAATTTAAATATTGTTAGTTTACCTTTGAACTGCTATTTAAATAGCATTACCTATAGCTGTGAGTTCAGTATTGTTATCTTCCAAGACAAGATTAAAAGCAGGAACGTGTGTGTGGTCTGTGTGTGCTGCAGGTGTTTGGGGTGGACGGGGTCAACTTCAGCGTGCATGTGGAGAACCAGACACGAGTGCGAGATGCCATGAGCCGGCGGCATCATCGGGTGTATCAACTATACAGCCGCACCAGTGGGAAGCATGTTCAAGTGATCGGACGCAAGATTAGTGCCCGAGGAGACGACGGCGATAAATATGGTACCAACAACACACAAACGTCTTGGGCAACACAGAACTTCTGCACATTTTCAGTGGGAACTTAGATCAGAATAATGTTGAGGTCACTTTTAATGATGCTCCTAAAGGAAACATTTAAAATCTCTTTTATTCTGTTTGTACATTGGATTCAGAGCATGTGAAATCCAGCATTACTATTAAAGGGGAGGAGAATACACTTGCTTATGCATTTTGAATTAGATTCATTGGACGTGCTGTTCTCTAAATTATACCATTGTCTTCAAAAGTGGATCGAACCATCTCCAAACTAAGTCCCAACCTGCAACTTGTCCCACCATCCTTCCCCTTTGCCACTCTAAGGGGGTAGATGCACAGATTGCCTGCATGTTCGTACCCCGCCACTCTCGCTTACAAACATAAGGCAGGTCCAGATTACACAAACTTGAAAAATTGAGTCTATTCCTTCAGGATTGTTTTAAACTGTCATTCTTAGACAGTATTTAAATCTGACTAATGTCTAAATACCTATTTTTGATCTCTGATTCCAGATACAAGCACATAACAACAGCCAAACTCCCTCTTCGAAATGAACAATTGCTTTTTCTCACTTGTTTGATCCCAGTGATCTGAGCTCTGTTTGGCTTGGATTAAGTCAGTGCAAACCCTTAGATCAGGGATGTCAAATCCAAACATAGTGAGAGCTATACAGAAGTTGTTTGCTAACATCAGGAGCCAGGAAAAAAAAAACTTAATGAAGTAAAATAGTCAATAATTGGTGCATCACAACATGGTCTCCAGACAACAGATGGTATCTTGTAATATTTTACACATTTTTTAAGCTATTTTTCTGAGAAGTCATCACAATTGTTAATTCCCGCCAAAATAATATATATTTTTTTACTTCTAGTACACTGTTGCATTTGTTTATTGTTTAATAGCAATACTGTACTGTATTAGAACCACTGACATAATTTCCCCATGCAGTTTTTAGAAAGGCAGTATATGTCACCTCTGTTTTGACTAGCCAAATTACACGTGATGTGGAGACTAGTGATGGAAAAAAGAGAGCTGTACTGCTCTTACTAAGTATATTTTGCGCTCTTTAGAGCAAATGACTGCTGAAGTTTAAACTCAAATTACAAATATAAAAATAAGAAATAAATTAGACAAAATAATTCCGAAATTGAGATTTATCTATAAACATAAACTATAAACAGACATTCATGGTTTTTGAATCAACAATTGTTCCACTGTGTTTTTGTTGTGTGGCTGCTATGCAAAACCAATTAAAACGATTATTTGGTTATTTTCACAAGAGATTCTGGTGCAGTCAGAATTTTTAAAATAAAGCATTATCCATAGAAACTATATTTTAAAACTTTTATTGAACCAATTAAACATGAGCAGAACACGTGAATGTGAATTTCATGCTCATAATTCTGTCATCTACCATTGTTTACTCCTCAGGAAGCATATGTGTGTGTTTCCATGATGGAAAGTGAGGGCAGAGAGAGCGAGGGATTAATGAAGGGGGAGAATATGTCTGTTTACTCAGCGAGTAAGGGATGGATGCATCAGAACAGATTAAAAGAACATATTGATCTTTCTGACCCCTGCATTCACACAGGTCAACCAGTAATGCTTTTGTGATTTAACTGCTGCATAATCAAACCACACATAAGCATTCGATATCAGGTGGAAGTGGAGAAGCCCTGATTTGAAAATTATTACATCACACGGAAACCCTACCATGAAGGATTTAAAAGACTGTTTTCTAAATTCCCATTATGCAACTATGGGCATAGTCCATGACATTGCTCAGAGTTCTGATCTATCCTGCTGATATGCACTAACCGAAATTATGCAGATTGCTAGGCTGTCCATCAGCTGACCACACCCTTGATTAGGCATAATTTTGTGACTGAACAAATAATTGAGAAAACAAATCAACTCACAGTTGTTGTTATTATGTTGCTCTAAGACTGTACCAGGTTTGTAACTGGCTGTAAACCAAGAGGAATTGTAACCTTGCCTGTAGTATCTTTGTCCTCCTTATTGCCATCGTAATAATTTGCACTATTATTAACACTAGCATCTTTCACAGCACTCACATACCATATATAGCCTTTGTAAGGCTAGACTTTGAGGCATTATGATATTGAAGACAAAGACAAAGATCAGAAAATGCATTTAATGTAGGTGAATCTATAAAAAAATAAATAAAAAAAAAGCAGCAAATTTGCTCTTATATAAATTAAATAAGTATTTAACCCCTGGCTCCTATTCCGCTCCTAATGGGGGAATCATCCAGTTAACTGAAGAAAACTGAAAGCTACATCTGGGGTCAGTCACCAATAAAATTGAAATTGAAAATTGAAAATACACTCCTTGTTGAAAAACAGAAAATCTGCCTAAGTGCTTCTACTCCAGAAAGGGGAACTGGAGTTTGCTGATGGGCACCTGTATAATTAAAGTGACACCAAAATCTAGCTGTTTAACAACTGAACTCTGTATTTGGGAAAAAAGGATTGATGAAAGCATTGTCTGTGGAGGGAACTGAAGGCTTTCACGTCACCCTCCGAATCTTATTGACGGAGAGAATCTCCAAAAAGGAGTATAACAACCCTGGTGCCAAGTATAAGAAAAATCACAGAAACATCAAGTAAACACTGACCAAGTAATTTTGTGACACCATATGTTGTTTTTAAATCAAGCCACAATATAGTCCACAGTGGTTTACAATATAGAGATTCTACCAAACACAGGTTATTTGATTCAATGAAGGAAACAACAACCTAAAGGTACTTTATTCCAAGCATAGAATGAAACAATACGTCAATTAAACTCAAGTTGAGGTTACTTACATCACATATACTGTTTTTTTATTGTATTAACTTTGATCATTAAGCTGCAGAACCAGACCCATTGCCAGTGCTCAATTACTCAATCAAAGCAGACCTGGCACTGATATCTCAATAACATCTGTGCATCTGTTCGTCTGTCTGTGTGTTTCTGTCTCTTCACAAGCCCAGCTCGTAGTGGAGGCAGACACCTTCGGGAGCCAGGTGCGAATCCGAGGAAAGGAGACCAACTATTATCTCTGTATGAACCGTAAAGGCAAACTTGTCGGCAAGGTGGATATCACTCCTCACACTTCTGATACGTTTCTGAGTCGAAGGTGAAGCTAACACATTTTCCATTCCCTTTTCCATCTTCCAGAAAGCCAGCAACCGCAGTGCAGACTGTGTCTTCATAGAGAAGGTTCTAGAAAACAACTACACCGCGCTAATGTCGGCGCGTTACCCAGGATGGTACGTGGGCTTCACCAAACGTGGAAGACCCCGCCGGGGGCCACACACCCTCCCCAATCAACAAGACGTTCATTTCATGAAGCGCTTTCCACCCGGAGAACAGCCAGACTTGACGCCGTTTCGCTTCACGACAGTAAGCAAGCGCAGCAAAAGAGTCCGGGCGGCACGACCACGTTAGCAAACAGCTAATGCTAACAGAGCAGGAGGAATAAGCCCAGAGATGGGCCGCTAAAAGACTCAGGACCAGCTCAGGCTCAGACTGTGGTGTTGCAGAACTTAAGTCATATGCGATGAAGCAATGCAACACAATAGACATTCGCTTGTATACACCAGCAGGAGGCAGACGCTGAGATGGAGACACCACTCTTTTCGTAGCTAACCCAAGCTACTAGCAGTTAGCTAAGATGTAACACTTTGTTAAGGGGGTATGTTGCACAACTGTAAATGTTCTAAATCACTCACCATCGCAAAGATATCCATGCTCTAGCATATGATATTTGAGTTCATTGAAACAAATGAATGAATGAACGATCCATTTATTGAAATGCTATACAGGTGAGTAATTTCCATTTTGCATGAACTGAACATTTAAAAATAGGAAGGCAGGGTAGGTAAAGCCAATGTTTACAATCGAATTGACCAGAAGAAAAAAAACAGTCCTACACCAAAATAACATTTCCCTATAGCATCCACTACACACATCATTGACATCACAATGAAAACAATGATCATGGAAGAATCTGCTGTATTATCAAAGGCTATTCATACAGAGCGCTAACACAAAAACAGTCAATGCTTTATGTTAAAGTTATGATGTTGATAATGCCACAATCAGAAAACTCTTACTGGTCATTGGCTACAGCACTCCTTGCACTTAACTACCCTCCCTGACTTTAAGACTAGTTTAAATGGTTTATCTACAGAGCTGTAGTTAGGAAAGCTTTAAAAACCAACACCAGAAGAAAAGTCATACACGGCATGAACAAAGAGCTGTGTCTCAGTCAAGCAATGACAGAAAACAACTTTTTGATCTAGACAAGACCCCACTGAAGGAAGCGGGGACGAACAACCTAAAGACTGAGAGGAGAGAATCAGAGACTTATGTTGGCTGAAAATGAAGACATGCCAGGCTTAAGAGCTAGCTCAATGTGTGATAAACACCATTTAATACGTTAACAAGCAGCAATATGTTATCAAGGCTGTGGCTCAGTACATTTGTTATGGAGTAGGGGCAAGAAATAAATTGTAGCATTTATAGCCGATTGGTTATCACTGTGCACTGAACTCTCTGGTCCAAACTTTTTGAAACCAGAGTTGGGTAGTAATAATAAATCATTTTGTTCACTACCACTCTTGCTTTGAGGTAGAGATTTCAACAATCCTGAACATATTCTTCAAAAAACAAAAGCACACACTTGTTCTGGAGCTGAGGCCGGATTGTGAACAGTTAATATGGATCTAATTTTCATAATTGACCTGTTGTCAAACCGTGAGGTGCCACCTTTACAAAACATGTAGAGGAAAATGATCTGAGCAGCATGTGGAAGTACATTTCTTTCATGAATAATTTAATATAGTGGTTTCATGAAGATGCGTCCAAGCACCTTCACAGAAGGATGAACCTAATGTAGATTAGCTCCAGTTTTGTGGGACAGGATGGCTATAAGTAAAAAATAAATAAATAATAATAATTGGCAGAGGCCCTAATTAAACAGTATTTAAAAGACATTTGGGGTATGATAATGACTTATCTTTTGTTAATCAAGTAAAATACATGTTAAAGTTTTAGAATAATTTATTAGTCTAGGGCACATGTTTTAGACGTGTGGGGAAACCTGAGCTGCCAGAAGAAAACCCCACCTAGCAGTACTAATTCACAAAGGGAGCTACATGGGGAAGTTACATGCTACTACAACAGAAGTGGCGTGCCCAGTGTGGCAAGGGGAACTTGATAAACCTAGGGCTTTATCTCTTTTTGTCCCGCTGAGTGAATAATAACAAGTCCACTGTGTCCTTAACAGTTCGCTTGATTGATCGAATTGAGATTTGCATGAATTTTTGGATGGTTTCTCGGCAGGCTGCTCTTCCTCTGGGTCGAGAAAATTTTGATGCAATAATGCTCCCTGCCTGAAGATGGTGTTTACCTTCAACTCACAAATCCATGGAAATAGAACGCCACAAATCCTCTCTTTTCTCCACATTTTTTCTATTCTATATTGCAAACAGATCCCTGTGATCAGTATCCAACAGTAGAAACTGAAATATGGGATGAGTGCCATCCAGTGACTCTTTTACGTTCTTCTCATGTTTTCAAATGGGCCAACTTTCATTGGTCATTCTCCTTGCGAAAAACCAATCCAACATGGCAGAGCCACACTCCTTTTCATTTGCACCACTCGTTCAGTCAGATGTGTCCACTCCTGTTTGGCGACCATGGTTTTCGATCGAGGCACGTTCTCGCATGAAAATTCAGACCAAAAGTTTGGATAGGTATGTAGAGGCTTTAATGTGATTCAAGAAAATTAAATGAGGCAGTGGTGAAAGCACTCTAAAACCACTTCGGAATCCCAGCAAGCATTACATTACTCACCATCATGTGCTGTGTGATGTAATTGTGTAGCATCTACTTAACCAGTTATTGGGTGCAAACAAGCATTAGCATTCTTGACCCACCACAAGCTAACACTGGTTCCTGTTTGTTTTGTGAAAAGGCAACCTTTTCATAGGTCAGCTGCTCTGAAATAAAACTGGAGAAATCAAAGTACACAGAGAGCAAATTAAATCAGCATTTTCATTTTTGGCTGTTGTTAACTCTTCCAAATAGCTAATTACTAAATAACTGAGGAATGTTAGTGTGCACATATAAAAGGATGGATATCTGCATAACAAACTTGCCATCTCATCACAAGTGCTCCACAACACATAACCACTGCAAGAAAGTACACAACTGACCAGAACTGGAATGTAACGAAAAAAGTTTTAAGCTGCACCAAAGTAAACGACCAAAGACAAGACAGCGAAACCATGTGACAAGCAACGCTTCTGTTGGGATCACATGTGGAATGCTGCTATTGGGATACATAACGGAGAACCAAAGTCTTATACCAGCTTATTAAAGGAAAAACTATTATGAACACTTTTATTTTCTAAATATAAATCTATGAATATGTATAAATCTATATAAAGAAGAATGCTGACTAAAGTGATATTACCTTGACTGCTACAATCGTTGTTGATGCTATAAATGAGTTTCTCTTATTTATTTTATGTCTGTGTATGACAAAAATCCTTTCTCAAAGCCAGTAAACTCTACAGAAATGTCCCTGTTTCAAACCATAAGTGTTGTCATCAGTGTGTTTTTATTTATATATTAAGAAATGAATTGCCTCCAGTTGCATCAATCACAGCCTTAAATACTTTAGAAAGCCTCAACAACAGGATCAGGTAACTTCAAGGTTTAGGTGATCAACTATACCCCTGTGCAATTTAGCTTTTACATAGAAAGTAGAAAATCACACTTGTATCAACTTGGCAACATTTATTGATGAGGCTAAGTACCATTTAAATGTAAAAAATAGGCTAATTTTCTGGATCCATAGTCCCTGTGATGGGTTTAGCATCAAGCTTAGCTTTAGCTTAAAGGCAAAAGTAACACCATCAAAACACTCCATCAACCATTATTTTTTGTACATCTTCATTTCAAACTCATGCTTATAGCAAAAGTCCCTGTTGCTTGCACCTAAAGTAGTCAAAGCACACAACCACAATGACAGTGAGTTGCACTGCTGGCAGTGTGTGGGCAGCTGAGTCAGCGGGAAACACAGCAGGATTCCCAGTGAGAGAGAGAGAGAGAGAGAGATCTTGGAAAGATTCTCGGGCCAAACCCAGAGGAAGGTGTTCGTTCTTCTGCTGTAGCAGGAAAGAATGTTAAAAATGTGCGTGAGAACACAGGGGTGACCCCAGACCTGCCTGCTGGAAATATGGGAAAAAAACACATCCCACCGACCCACAGGAAACACATTCACACAGAGTTTGTTACACACAGACGTGCAGGTCACACTCAGACATTCACACACAGATAGACACATAGTTTGTTACAGCGAGATACATGGAGGTCAAGCTGACGCATATTTATCTCTGCACCCTCACCAGGACACACAGAGAACACGTCTGACAGCGCAACACACCCTTCTCCAGACGGAACAAAGTATAACACACAACACTGAACAAAAACCTTTATTTTGCATTAATCAAAGCAGGCCACAATCAGGGTAAAGTGGTTTGCACTGCTGGCTCTGAAGAAGGAGGTTCAGGTGCAGTTGGCATTGATGTGTGTTTGCTTGAACTGGGCAGACACACTCAGACTGGACTCCTGCTGTCATTGGCAGTGAGGGATTGTGGGAAAGAAACAGGCTTCTAAGTTTCACCAGAAGCCACGAGCAGGTGCAGGAGTCACAGACTCAACTGTCAGAGAAAGAGAGAGAAATCCCTCAAAAACTTCAACATTAGTGAACAACTACTATTTAAATGACAAATAAATAACATTTAAAACAAAGTAAGAACAAATTTTGAATGTAATTAGCCTAGGATTCCATGCATGCACCCCAAAAAACTTGAAGGACAACCACCATGAAGATTTACTAACAAACATCTACTGAGTTGGTGGGGTACCTGAGAGCTAAGACCTTTGATTGAAAGAGGGCCTGTGCAGGTTTTCAGAGGCCAAAGCACAGGGGTGTCAAACGTAAGGCCCTCGGCCCGGATCAGGCCAGTAAACAAGTTTAATCGTAACGCATCAACAATTAAACTATTTGTCTTGCCCGAGATGTCTATTACGACGTCTACTTGAACATTATGTGCTTTGTCTTTGTTTGGTGTAGTCATCATAAGGCTTTAAGGGGTTTTGCATTTTCGTGTGGAGACAGTGTTTTTGTTTTTATTTTGTGGACGTGATTTTATTATTTTTGATCACAGTGTGAGAAAAAAAAGCTGTGATTGTGAGCACATGGTGCGAGATCATTGATGAGTAAATTACGACAAAAATTAACACAACCCCACTGTTTTACTTTTGCAGTATAATAATTTTTCAACTTTATCAATAAAATCAATAATGAAGCTCAATTAAATTATTAAGCAATGTTAATTCAATGTTACATTTGTTTGTTGTTATTTCTATGATTATTTCTCCCAAGATAGTATCTATTATTTAAGTAATATTAATCTAAATTTTCAATTACCATATACTTGTATAAAATGCACAGGGGTCTGTGAGAGCAGGTGTGTATAGAACATATTACTTTATTAAATAACATATTATTATTCACATATTTCATTAAAATGTTTTATTGTCAACTAATAATGATATTGCTGTTAACTCTGCTTCTCCTCTCCCTGCCTGTGTTGGTTCCCCTTCTCAATGTTCCAGTTCATTCTGGCCAAGTAAGCGACATTTCTGCATTAAACACTGTCTGGTTTGCCAAGGAAAACCCATCGAGTACACATTAGCATTTCCAAGCAGGGTTGAATGCACCCAGGGGTCAGACGCTGGGCAGACCTGGCTTCCTGTAACTCAGGGAAGAGAATGGTGCAAGCAACACCCAGGTCATGGCTTAAATTCCCAGGAATAGAAAGAACTGACTATAGGTGCACCTCGAAAAGCAATGCAATGCAATGCAACATAAGAAAAAAAAAAAACGTTTCCTTGCACAGTTCTTTAAGGGGGTCTGTTTTACTGAACACTTTACAACTGCACAATTGAAGACATTCACACAGTTTAAGAAGAGGTTCCAGCTGATTCGCAATTAACTGGGTGCTTTAGAATTTTTTTTGTGTCTCAAAAATGTAGTTTTTAGTTGGTTTTAAAAGGTTGTGAGAGAATCAGCTTTACGTATTGGGACTCGAAAAGAATTCTACCAGCAGGGAACTGTGAAAGAGAAAGTTCTGGTGAGGGATTCTCTGAAATGGAACTACCAGACACTGATCATTTCCTGAACGCATACATCTGGAAGGAATTTAGTTTACTACGTGGTGAGAAAGTTTCTGACTAACCAAAAAAGTTGCTGAAAATACGTTTATGTATAGATTCCTCGTAAAACAGTGCCGTCCTAGAACAGGAAAAATACAGGTTAATGGATGCTGAGATCTACCAGGGATTAAAATCACCATAACCCATTAGTTTTCAAACGATTTTCAAGATTTTTATTTTCAAATTCAGTATCTCAGAAGATTAGGTACTGAGGTTCTCAGGTGCTTTGAGACGCCTGGATGATCTGATGGTGGTTATTATAAATGTCAGACTTTTTTTTGATGAAACAACATTAATTAATTGTTATATTTAGAATATATGCACTTATAAAATAAAAATCGTTCAGTTGGTATTGTTATGTGTGGACAAGAAAACAGATTTTTGTTAATAGTTCAGTAAGAAAAAAAATTACATTTTTTTCAGAATTCGGCAGTTTGCTAAATTGGCAACAGTCTAAGCACTCGGCCGTTTGAGTAGTGCGCATGCGTCGCATGGAAAAATTTTGAACATGAGCGCACACTGACCCCTGGAGGCCGCTTTGAGCAAGAAAAAAGGACTATTTGTTTAGATCAAGTATTCCATTAAAGAAAAACCAACTTGCATATTGAATTATTCTGCTCCCAATTATGGTAAAACAATATTTATTCAATTTATTAACCTGGGTGAACGCTTTAAATGAATAATCACACACAAACCATTAATTTATAGTTCTTTTTGAACAAAAGAGAATATTTTACCTTTTGTTCAAAAAGAACTATTTATTAACGGTTTGTGTGTGATTACCCGTTTAAAGCGTTCATCCAGGTTAATAAATTGAATTAATATTTCCAACCATAATTACCAAGCTACTTTTTCTTCAACTTGATCTATTGAGATAATAAAATACATTTAAGCTTACTTAATGAAAACATTAATCTTTTGCCAATATCCATAGGACAAAAAGAGTATTTACTTTCAGATATTTTTTGTGTGACACTTCTATAGTTTATTAAACGTCTTTCGGGAGGAGTCACAAAATCTGGAGCCACACCTACTTCAATTATTCCATCAACCCTTTTCCATAAAAGCTAGTCCTTCCTCTTTTTTACCCCTGACAGTCCGAATCAGCTTCATCGCTCCCACCTACCTCCCCTTCACCTCTCACGGGGGTCTACCAGGACGCATCCGAGCCAGACAGGAAGCCTGCACGTTCGTACCCGCCACACATGCTTATGAACATAAAGCAGGTCCAGATATTCCAACTCCTGAAACACATCTGAACAAATCACAACCAACCTCATTTAACAGTTTCTTATTTCCTCATGCACTCAGCAACACACTGCATTTTGTACAGTACCTTAAAAGCAGACATCAATTTACTTGAGAGATGCATAATTTAATTTTGCACAAATATATTTGCACTTTTTGTTGGAAGCTTTAAATTAAATTTGTTATGTACTGGCATCTAATATCAACTGGTAAAATATTAGTTTATTTAAAGTGGGAGTAACCAGGGATTGTTAAGGGTTTGCTTCTAAGATTTGAATCATTTGACTACATAAGAAAACACAATATTTATATTCAGCTCTGCTTGACTCGAATCAATTTGAGGCTATACAGTCCACCCATGTTTAGTACTTTATTTACAATACCTTTTCTTAAAAAACAAACAAAAAATCTTTTGTACTATACAACACAATCAGACAGAACATTTCTGTTTACATCGCTTTAGCCCTCGATGAACAGTACGCAGGCAGACAATAAGAGCAAGACATAGATTGACAAAGAGAACATAGACATAGTACCCATAAAGTGAAACTTCCATTATTATCTCCTTTGTCCCTAAGCACACACACAAATGCATTAGTTTCAAAGGTCCAGAAATATTTCAGATATTATAAGCCCCAGGTTTGGATGAAAAAAATGCAAGCTACTTGGCACAACTTTTAGACCAAAAAAAAAAAAAAAAAAAAAAAAAACTTAAAATAAGAACTAAAAAAAAAAAAAAAAATCACAAAAAAAAAGAAAATAAAATAAAAAATTTTTTTTTAGAATACATAAGACTTCAGGGGTCAATTTGTGAAGATTTAGGAATGCTTTTATATCCATCAAATACGGCAACTCTAAAGCATGCTCAGCCTGGATCACACCCGCTGCAGTTCTGGTGCTTTGAAGGGAGCCAGAAATGGTCAAAATGTAATGCAGATGCTTTCCATCAACTACATAGGGCTGATATACGTATCATAGTGCTTCACTTTTTGGTGTACTACATCTTAAAAATAGACAAAAGGCCATTTAAATAAAAAGAAAACCATATAGACACGAGACACAGAAGGCCGGAGGCACCAGAGCAGCTAGACCTGGCATGCATGCTGATGGACAGACACACTCCTGTATGTCTGGTCCTGAAGAGAAGACCTCAATCAGTCCATTTCTGAGAGGCTGCCAGACTCTCTTCTCACACAGGAAGCCTGCAATCAGACATCACAAGCGTCTCTGTAACACTTTGATCCTTGTGTTAGTAGTGCAGAGTTATCAGAGGGGTTGCTTTCGGGTTATTTGAGCAGCAGTGATAATACGGCTATAGTCTGAAGCTGTGTGGGAGTGCCTTTATACGTCTCTTCATCTCTAAACAACCCAGCAGTCGATCTGTAGAGCAGAGTGCATGTCCTTCAATCTGTGTTAGAATTTCAAGCCAGGCGGCGTAGAGGAGGCGGATCCTCTGGCAGAGGTCTGTGACAGACCAATCAGCTCTCCAAGGACACACTGGCACATGAAGAGAGGCACCTGGAAAAGAGATAAATACATTTTCTAAATAACCTTTAGGTTAGTTCTGATTAGCACCAAAAATATTTATATTTTTAACCCTTTATAAATGTAATTTTTTGTGACCAACCTTAAATTTATATAAATTTTTATTGTAAACCGTAACATTTCCAAAATTTCTACAAGCAACTAAATTTATTTACTAAGGTTGTAAAGATACACTCCGCTCACGATACGGTAAATACCCCGATATTATACCTCCACAACTACTGAAACATGGAAAAATGCAAATTAAAAGGTTTTGAGACCGCCAAGCTACGAAGACTAGTCTAGTTTGATTTGTATGAGAGCGTTTCATTCCATCCATCCACTAGGGGGCAGTGATGATGTTTGTAATTTTTACAATCTTTCCAGTTTAAAATGTAAGTCAATGATCATCTTCTCCTAGTAAATATTACATAAAACAAAAAGTCTGTAAAGTGAAGAAGTGACTGAACCTATGTATCTCGACATTTTTTTTTCTGCGATATACAATGTCACGATTTATTGTTGTACACCTAGTATTTACGTAGAACCTCTCACAGAAAGACAACAAATTGATTGACGATATATTTGTAAACTTACAACCAAACGATTTGTCTAATTTTCTGTTGGGGATAAAAATGTCTTGGTGAAAAATGGACTTTTCTTCAACATGAAATAATTGATTTATTAAGATACAAATTTATTATTAGGGGGAAAAATTTCAAAAATTCTTAGGTTTGAAAAAAAATGTTATGTGTGCAACTAAATATGATAAAGACTGCCTCAAAATACATTAAAAGTTTTTTTTTAATGACGTAAAAAAAAAAGTATTACATGTATAGTTCAGTAACAATGATAAATCCTCAATATAATCCAGGCGCTGGTAACAGGTTCAGTGATTAGAATCGGATTGGGGTCAATTCAGGAATGAACAACCATTCCAATATAGAAGAAAATGGAATTCAATCCAGGAAAATTCCACTGAATCCTGATTATTGCAGTTTCTGAGCATTTATTTGTGCTTGCGTTTAAAGACATACATTTGATCTTTATTTATGACGCTTTACAGATACCAAGTAATGTATGAAATAGTGTTGAGTCATGTGCGTCTGAATGTACTATACATTTAATGTACGATTACGACAAATTAAAAATGAGTAATGTTTATTCATGTATTTCATTCACTTTATATTGCATTGAATTATAATAATTTCTTGCAATTTGGCACCGCTAAGGTAACGTCTCAGTCCTAAATATCTTTAGGAGCAGCAGAGCTAAAAACATGTTCCACAGGAGCACAGCAAGATATTGGCAGTACAGCAGAGGATCACGCTCCTCACAGTGACATGGTAGGCTTCGGTAGCTTGGTGCTGCACAGTACTTCTTTAATATGTTTGTTGCTTCTGTGATTTATATTATTTAATAAACTTAATAAATATTCATAAACTATAAAGCAAATCAAATCAAATTCTTGTATTCAGCATCTCAAGTGGAATTTGTCCAAGTTCAGTTCTGTTTCCTGACATTCCATTCCAGGAAGTCAATCTGAATTAATTTATTCTCAATTGTCAATTCATGAATGGCCCCAACCCTGATCAGAGTGATAGAAGAATCTGGAGAGTACCTGCTATCTGGAGACATACGTGTATGAGCGTGAGGGCGACCGCCCCTCTGGCTGACCGTTACTGGAGACGTTCAGGAAGTCCCATATCAGGATGGTGTCGTCATGGGAACTGCTGATGATCTGGAACTCATCAAACTGCAGACGAAACACCCGCCCGGAATGCTCCTGCCACAGGTTACCATAACAACACACAGTCACAACATTGCATTACAGGGAGCAGATATACATCCCTTCAGGCCAGCAATAGTTTTTAAAGGGAATGAAGAGCACAAACTAACGTTATAGCACCCCCTTGTGTATTGCGGACAAAAAAAATAGTAAAAAAGTAAAAAACATAAAACAGAATAAGAATACAGAGATTATTAAAGTAAGAAAAGACCCAAAAATGAAAAAAAAAAACATTAATTAATAAAAGAATAAGGTTTTAGAGACTATTAATCTAAAAAGAATATTTTACCAATTGATTGATTAAAAAAAAAAAGTTTAATTCCAAATTAAATAAATGCATGATATTTATGTTAAATAAAATAACATTAAATTAAATATGTGTGCATACAGGCACAGAAAGATGAGGTTTAAAATTCTAAGTAAAAAGTATCAAATACAGACAAATTGAAATACACACTTTTTTTTTACATTCCATTTATATTATCGCACGTCTTTATAAACCATTTGTTTTACGTATTCACTTATGTACAGATGCTTGTTATGTAATTCGAATACCATTCGAAAATATAGAATTCAGTCATTCATTTTCCTGCCCGCTTATTCAATTTCGGGGTCACAGCTGGACAGGTCGTCAGTCCACACACACATTCATTCACACATTCAATGGATTTAAACACACCACAAGCGTTCGCAGACATAATGTGCTGGTGGGCGCCCGTGGATCCAGAGCAGCTTGTAAATCCCACACTTTAATTTTCCTGCAGAGAAAGCAAGCCGATGTGAGACCAGTTCAGTTAACAGATGAACGGCAGAAAGAGATCTTGTGTGTGGTCACCCATCATAGGCTCCGCTCACGATTCTCTTATTGTCGAATCTGATGCAGCGGACCAGCTCTTCGTGACCCTCCAGTACGCGCAAACAAGCACCACACTCAATGTCCCACAGTCTGGAAGCAAACACACACAAGATGATCCAAATGAAGGGATCCGATCTTTAAACAGAGCACAGAAACAAAGAGAAATTCTGACCTGATGGTGTTGTCAGAGGAGCCGCTGACAACCAGACGATCACGGTACTGGAGACAGGCGATGCCACGTTTGTGACCATTAAATGTTCGGACAAACTCACAGGTCCCAGTGCTCCAGACCTAAACACAAACACACTCTGGTGAAGATAATTGCACTTAAAAGTCCAAACTTGCAGTGATTGTCCTCCTCACTTTAATGGTCCTATCGCCGGACGCAGAGACGATGTATTTGTCATCAAAGTCGACCACATTGACAGCAGCACGATGTCCCACGAGCACGCGGCGCAGGCTGATGTCACTGGCGGAGGCCATGTCCCAGACAGCGATAGAGCGATCTTTGGAGCAGGTCACCATGAGCCCGTTACAGAAGCGCAAGTGGAGAACTGCCTCGTTGTGGTGGATCAGAGTGTTGAGGACCTCACCGGAGCTCACATCCCACACCCTGAAACAGAGATGAAGTGACATCATGACATGCTAATAATAACGGACTATTTATCTCTTTAAATCAGAATGTTCAAAGAATTGTTGATAAATCTACACCATTTGAGGTAGAGTTCATCCATTAGTTGACGGGGAAACGATGCTGGAGAACTTCCCTGTGGCAAAACTCCACATTTTATGTGAAACTCTGCGTGCAGTTACAATTTTAAGAACCATAAAAAATGTTTTCCATGTTTTACACCCATTCAGGTTTATCAGGAAGCGCCTTCTGTGTTAACAGCAAACACCTCATGTATTTACAGAACAAACTAAGCAGGTGACGGGTGGACTGGCGATAAATCACACAGGAATGAGCTCAGAGGCTACAGAAACATCCTGCTGGAAGTGAACCCACCCGACAGCACAGGTGTTAAACATCCACCCATTCACACTTCCACCCGGACTGACATAAAGCTGATTTATGCAGCAGCACAACGGAGCACATTACTGCAACCTCACGTAGGTGAGAGGAACACACGTTTATGGTGGATGACAGGAGTCCAGACCGAGTTTGAAGGGGTGCTTGTTATGCAAGTGAGGTCATGGACATCATCTGGCTTCAAGCAGAAACCATATTTGTGAAACTATTCTTAAACAGTTTGCAAACGATTATATTAACTTCCGTTTGGTGTATCTTTCAAATGAGTTGACATGTTTCCCTAGTAAGAGAATCTAAGTCTTTTAATATCTTCTCAAGGGAAATTCAAAAAGCATGTAATCTACCATAATCTTTCAATTTTAATCCCAAAAACAAAGACCATGATTTCATCAGTAATTAAGGAGTATGCCAATGTTTTGATAGAATGATGCACTTATTTCACAGATTTACTTCCCACAGCAAATTATTTTTGCTTTAAACAGGTTTGCTCGGCATCAACAGAATTCCACATTGTGTGGAAGTTTACCTGACGGTCGAATCCGAGGAGCCCGTCACTATGACTCTCTCATCGTACTGCAGACACAGAACTGAACCTGTGTGACCAGTCAGGACCTTCAGACACTCCAGCGACTGCTTGTCCCAGATCTGAAACAGAAAGCCCATGAGTGACCACAGATAGATAAACACTACAGAGATGCAGATAAGAAGTCAAATCAGAAAAGAAAAACACTAAAGAGAGGAGAAAAGAACATTTAGAAAAAAAAAACATATATGGACAAACTGACCAACAACCAAAGAGACAGGAAAAGGTAGAACCAAAAAGACGGGTGGTGGACAAGACAAAAAGGGAATATACAGACATTAAGGTACAGGATTTAATAGACAGGGAAAAAAGCAATAGACAGATTAGTCACAAAATAGATGCAAAAATGGCAAACAGGCTAAACCAGATAGACAGATTAAGAGCCAGAGAAATGAAGAACAGCAGACAGAACAGACGGATCGAGAGTTTATTACTTTGATGGAGTTGTCTCTCAGGCCGCTGATGATCTTGTGCTCGTCGTACTGGAGGCAGTAAACTCCTTTACTGTTCTCTGAGCGACACTGTATTCGCTGCAGATTGTGTCGCCCACAGCGCCAGTTTGCCTCAATTGTCTGAGGCGGGATAGACAGAACGCATGCAACAGTTCAATAATTTCAGTTAGGGACTTAAAACATATTAAGTGTATGAATTACTAAAAACATTAATATTTGGGAGTGGCAGAACACAATAAAAACATATTGACAAAATTGTCTAAACATTAGTAATAGTGTGGAATATTATTATATTTTTCATAATAGGATACATGTATTATTACAGAACATTAATCAATGTTTTTAATGTTGAATTAATTGGTGTTGACAATCCTTGGATTAAAATGAAAGCTTATTTCAAATTTTGAATGTTTTTAATAAGTTGTTATTTGGTTTGGATGAAAGCTTATGATTGATGGATAAAAATCAATGTTTGTGGTGCAAATAAAATCTTAAAATGTCTGTCTTAAAGGGCACTCCCAGGAATTTCTTTGACGATGTCATGTATGGATCAAAAAAATTATTTTTAGCTTATGTTCAAGTACTACTGTCACTGCCGTAAGTTTAACGCCCTGACATTTGATTACTGTCTTTCTGATTATGGGTGTAACCAAATGTTTACAGCACGACTGTACAATTAGAAAATGATTCTGTTTGATCTGTTATAAATCAGTGTAAACGACTCCCGTCCATCGTCTGAACAGTAATTCTGAAGGAATTCTGGCTTGCAAATATATGGGGCCTGCAGCAGTGTGAGCCTTATCAAAGACTGCACACTTCAGAGACGCCCCAAGGACTGGTGCATTCATCTGACAAACGTTTTATTAGGTTAAGAGACTATTCAAATCAACTGAGTCATTTGGGAGTCTGGACAGAGCCAACGACAAATGGTTGAATAATTCCAATGATATAATAGAGAATGCTTACCTCAATATCTTGGATAATCTTGGGATAGAGGGAATGATAGTATGAATTTGGTGGAACCTCGTTGGTCCGGTTTTTAAATAAATATTTCTCCCTGGAGTTAAAAAAATAAACATACAAAAAAAAATCAGCGAAATTGTAACAACAGCATCACCCAATAAATGACCAAAAGCAAAAGAAAGACAAAAGAATTACTAAGAGCATCTAGCAATTCACTAAGAGCACGATACACATGGCCCCAGTATCTTCAACAAATCTGTTCCTTCTCGAGTCCTTCCTAGTTTCTTAGGTACAGTATAGATCAGGGGTGTCAAATTCACAGCCCTACACAGTTTAGCCCCAACCACCTAATTGTGCCATTCAAGCTTGTGTAGAAGCATTGTTGGAACGAAGTTGTACAGAGCTCCGGCCCCTCAGGAGCTGAGTCTGACTCCCCTGATACAGATAAAAACACTTGAACAGAAACCCAAAGGGATGTGGAAATTGCCTCAAGCCGCTTGTAAACCGGTTAAGAGAAGATTTACATTTTAAACAAACATTGAATAAGAACAGAGTAGCACCAGATTTTTAAATATGCAAAAACACAACAAACACAGCAGTTTCAACGAGCAGAAATGTCAGATCTCCACATAGCTATTTAGAAAACATTGAAAATGATAACTATATAACAAAATAAATGAGTCTGCATTTAATATGTTAAAAAAATAAAATAAAAATGGCACTGTTGGTGTGCTTTTTCTTTCCCTCTAACACTCTCTAATTCTATATAATTCACTACATTTATTATTATTTTTTAAATTAACATATAAACTGTGGGAATGGTTTGAGTGCAGTGTGTTGACTAACGAACCACTTCAGAAAACGTATAATTCTGTATATAATTTATAATAATAATAATAATAATATATAATTAATATATTATTCTGTAATATATAATTCTGTTCATCAGTCAGTCACAGGCTTTATGCTCCTGAGCTGCATTTAAACACATTTTTTTTTCTCTCATGAAAAGTCTGGATAATCAAAAATCTTGATGGGAATTCTTAAGTTGGCTGAAAACAGCGCATAAGCTCCTGAAAACCTTCACCACAGATGACACTGATGGGTCAACCGTCTTATTACCATTGAACTGACCCTTTTATTTCCTTTGATAACCACATATTGTGTCTGCTCCCAGATAACATAGAGGACAAAGTTTTTGGTCCTTCACCACACAGTGCTTGCACATCTGTTGCATTTTAAAACTCTGAATTTAAAATTCACTCAATTTCCTTTTCAGTCAAATCTTTCCCAAACAAAGCTTCCCTGAACAATATGTTTGTAGGGCACATCAGACCTTATATGTGCGCACTCCTCACAGCAACAACTCGAAACACGACAAATCTTTACTTTTTATGCAGCAAATTACACAAAAACTACAAGAGTAATTACCACAACGGATAAAAAACGGATTGTATCAGTCAAAATTCCATTCTTTTGGTAAAGCCGTTTTTTCTCATCCCTAGATTTCTGTTTTAACCACAAATCACGTTAGACAACAATATTTGAGCATGCTTAAAATACCACTGGTGGCGTTCGGAGAGCCCCTTCCAGAGGGCGTCGGTGCGCACCATCCTCTCGATGAGCTTCTTCCATAACATCCCATCTGAAACGACTCGCTGCCACTCACGGCAGACCTGCTCTGCCGAGCACAGAGAGCGGGCGTCCAGGAATGACAGGATGCTCTCTGCAATGTGATCCAGACCACGTGCTGCACACAGACACAGTCAAGTTCATGCTCATATATACACTGTTGAGTGTGCCAGTCAGTGCTCGGGCTTGTAGCACCCACTTCCATTGCTTAAGATGGGGCTCCCTCTGAACAAACCCCCCATAGAGGACAGGGTTCTTTCAAAACATTTCTTATTGCTTCAGTTCAGTAATTTGCATGATACAAATCCTAAAAACCATTGTTTTGAGTGCAGAATCCTTTCAGATAAAGTGAGAATAAGAACAAGGATATGTACAAGAGATGCATTCCAAAGATGGAGATGGCTGAACAGGTGAGACACCGTAAAGTTTGGCATTTTAATTTGAAATATTCTGTACAGTTGAATAATGCCCTGAGTGTTTGTTCACAGATGGGATTGAAAAAGCTCATAGTGTGATTTATTTGTGTTTGGCTGGAAAAGGTTCACCTGGCAAAGCTGTGATGAAGTCTCTCTGCAGCATGGGCTTCAGGTAGGAGTTGATGTGGCCGTGCTGGTAATGGCACATGCGGGAGATCAGGTGCTCCACAAACTCCAGCTGGTCAGTCTCGCACCACTGCTCAAACAGCTGAATGCACAGATCTTTCTCCTTATCAAAGCTGCCCTGGGACGGCCTCTTCCTTAAACCCGACACCGAGCTGTTCCCTAACTAGAGATGGAGGAAATCAGATAGTGGGGAAGAATTTTAGATGTAACCTGATTCAATAATCAAACTTTTCAATATGAATGAATAAAGCACGGGTGAAAATTATGCAGGGTTGATGTTTTGGGAGTGAGCCATCACCTCATCTCTCAAAATCAGACTTGGGTCTCTCTCCACTAGAGGTCTACTCTTACGACCTATAGACTTCAATCAGAATTTTCGTAGCGAAGTTTTGTGCAACAACGCAACTCAATCTAAAACGATGGGCACCAACAGGACTCCACACACCGGAGCAAATTAGTGGTGCCAATGAAAAAAAGGGGTTTTGAAGTGCCATATCGAATCAGCATAAAACACAATATAAAATGATTTTTTTTCTATGCTTTCTATTATTTATTCACAGTTGTCGTGTTCATCTTCCTGCCCTCCTTCTTTCCAGTAAATTTAAGTAATTTTTATCTTAACTAAAATTTGTACAAATACAAAAAACATTGTTTTATAGTAGATTTCATGCCATGTGAAGATCACATCACACATCTTTAAAAAAAAAAAAGATTTATAGTAAGAATACACGATGATTTGCCTAACAGCATTCTATAATAGAATCACATTTGGCGTCAAATGTGCTGAACCTTCAGAACCATTTGGCTGCTAATCTTTTCAAGCATTTTTATTAAAAAAAATTTTTTTAGATTTTGTGACTGTTTACTCTTTCAAAGTTTAGTTTTTTGATCACATTTGGTTTTTAGAATTTTTTACTGGATTTAGCACATTGTTTATTGTGGGAATGCTGTACAGCTCCCTGGACAACAGAAAAGTGGTGGTGTGATACTTTATACATAAAGCTTTAATTTAATTATTTATTTTTTTTGTTTCTTTACGGGAAATTAGAGAAAACACAAATGTTCATTTGACTGAGTGCAGAATGGAGATCTGTCCATTTTATTACAAATTTGGCTTTGGAGGGGTGTCCCAATTCATAGGCCCATATTTTCAGTCCTTCCCCTCACCAGTCGGTTCCAACGGGAAAGGGAAGTAAGTGAAAGAAATGAATGCACCATAGCTCTACATGAGTGAGAATGTTACCTTTAACACTGTAGTTTTCATTGGCGAAATGTCATCTGTGTTATTTTGTGACTCCATTACTGTCAAGTTCTACAGAGAAAAAAAAAGATCAATGTGAAATAAAGCCTTTTCATAAAAAAAGATTTGTTTGGCTAACACACATGCACCTCTCAATTCTTCCGATCGGATCTTTATCATAACAGAACAAACTCTTTCATGATTAATGAAACAAAGTAAACAAAGGGGAGGGGCTTCAAGCATTAGGGGAGGAGCAATTGTGCATGACTCTCGACAAATGGAATCAATTAGAGTAATACAGACTAGAGGTTAACCAATCCAAGTAATTTCGACGTTTGAAACACCAATGCTGCCTTTGTTATAGCAGCGGTTGAAGTGCAGTACTTGAAAAGATCAACTGGTTTGCCATTTTTGTCCCCTTTAAACAAACTGATGCATATCTGAACTGCAAAACATTGATCTCGTACAACACCAACAGGACGTAAACAGTGGTGTCCCATGAGTTTACAGTGTATATGTAGTAATTATATAAACCATTTGGGGGTACACTATAATTAGAGTCTTCTGGTGAATATAAAATGGATTGAAGAGTTAGTGGAAGCCATGTTTGAAGAGCATTTGTGTTCAGGTCTCAAACGTGAGTAGAGATCACGGTCTACATGTTTGAAATGTTATATTTATTTGGGTTTTATGACATTGTTTATTTATGTAGAGGACATTTTTCTGGGGAAAGCCTATAAAAATACAATCCACTGCACAGACGCTTTTGTTCAGGCAGCATTACTAATTGACTGCACCCCAGCACACACAGATGTGGCCGCTTAAAGTACATATGACAAAGAAATAGTTTGAAGCAGGCACCACATCTTGAGTAACATCGCAACAGAATCAGTGATGGCTTTCCATCAAGCCCCATTCGTATCATACTGGAGGCGATTTGGAAATGTTTGCAGGATTGTGGGTTCGTTTTTCAGCAAGTTGTTTCCTGCTGTCTCGCTCATTACGTAGCGTCCATCATCTCTTTCAGATGGCAGCATGCCACTGTTGGACCTGTTGCATAAAATTGTTTGCACTGCTACTTTTGGTAGGAAAAAGACCAATTCTAAATTAATGATGACATTGTGGGAATTCTCAATTGCTTGCTGCAATGTTGTTTGTATATCTCTATGGAACACGTAAGGGGGTGGACAGAGCAAAGTCAACATTATGCTAGACAAGAAGGAAGTGTCTGTGTGTGTAAACTAAAGTACCAAACTACAGTAGCCAAGCTACAAACCTCATTTATCTTGTCTGTAGTGGATGGATCAATTAATCCTTTGAACTTACCAACATTGCAGGGTTTTACCTCTTTTCATTTTATTATATTTATTATGTTTGGTGAGCTGGGATGGCCTAGCCACCTATCCAGGCTGTACTCTACCTTTTGCCCAATGACTGCTGGGGACAGAAGAACTCTGTGACCCTTTTATTGACTTAAACTCTACGAGTCACCAGTGGATGCGGGAAATTTAAAAATGATAAATTATGAAATATATAATGTTAAATATATTGTTTAGAAAATAATGAGCTACAGAATCATGTAAAAGTCTTCTCTCTCATCGGATGTAACGTAAAAAGTTCACCTCATTTGCATAAAGCTAAACTCATCTCAAGTTTGGTCTTTTTGACATGTCAAAGGTCATTTTTGTTCTTCTACCCAAAAGTCAAAGCTAACAATAGGACAACACTATCGAAGCTGTTTCGTAGTATGTTCATTCCAAAAAAAAAAAAATAGCAAAATAAAAACAATGTAAAAATGTCCCAAAGATGTAAAGCACACTGGGACACTATCAAATGGCCAGTAACCATCTCAGCTGGAAGACAAAGGCAGATATACAGAGGCAGGCAAGCAGGCAGACAGACAGACAGAGTGGGATGTGGGGGCAGGTGCAAAGAGAGAGAACCTGGTTATGTGCGGTGCGGGACGCAGGGAGGCTCTGCAGGCACCTGAGAGCACACAGACTCTCAGCCACCGACGAACAACCCAGCCAGACAGACCGAGGGAGAGAACACTGCGAGAGAGAGAGAGAGAGAGAGAGAGAGAGAGAGAGAGAGAGAGGATTACACAACCAAATGATAAAAACATAAACGAGGAGGTAAAAATGCAAACCAAAAAACAAACAAACAGTGGATTTAAAATTATTAGCAAGAAACAAGTGAAATAGAGAAAGAAGTGAGGAACGTGAAGGGGGGGGGGGGGGTAAAAACATTGATTAGAGCAACATTGCGCAACACCTGAAAACACGACAAGACCAACAAATACAAGTGAGCGGGGCAAAAAGCAGGTGAGGAAGGGCCTTGTAAGCTCCTCCCCAGTGTGTGCTATAAAATTACGTAGATTAGAGTATTCAAACAAATAACCTTTGAGCGCTTGAAGATTAATGCATGGGAGTCAAGTCCTTTATATCTTATTTCCTTCTGAAAACAGAATCACTTATTAAAACATATTGTGAATTCTACTCAAGTTATTTAACCATTAAAAACATTAAACACAAAACATAATAATGAGTATACAATTTAATTCCTAGTTGATGGTTGGTCCTACTGCTACTACAATAATTGGCAAGTGTTTACAGGATGAAAACTGATGGTTAGTGGAACTCACATGCATTTGATGTTTGCAATATTCAGCAGATGTGTAATGTATACTACAAAGAATAATTATGAGCAGTATAGAATATTGATTATTAGTCAGCGTGAATAACTATGAACCAATAAATGCATGAATAATTTATAGAATTTCCCATCCGTGCACTATTTATGAAGAGTATCCTTGCTGCAATGATCTCAATCGACCCTTTCATATTCATAACACTAAATGATGGTCACATATTTATAGCGTATAACAAAAAAGTTATTTGCTGTTGCTGTATAACAGCAAAACCGGTGAATATGTGACTTTTATACGGGCCGCTGATTTGCCTCGTCTCTCCTCTTAGTTATGAATGATAAATAAACAAACTAGAAGTATCCACCGCAAATTGATTTTTCATCTTTAAAGTGATTTCTGAACATAACGTACCATCAGCTCCAAGGTTTTGTCCTCCATGTCCGGATCCATATTATTGTTGTTCTAGCGGAATCCAACCGTGAAAATGGAAACCCATCAGTGAACCCGTGCGAACATAAACGCAAAAAACACCAAGCAAACATGGCGATCAGGAAGGCTTTTACAAAATACAAGTCATGTAAAACATTTGCAATTAATATCTCGTAATAAAAGGACAATTCTGTTATACTATCAAATGTTGTAATTAAAGTTAAATTTAATATTTAAAAATATATTATTATAATATAATATTATTTTCTATAATATTATGTTATGTTTGAACGTTACAGTAAAATACATAAAAAAAAAAAAAAAAAAAAAAAAAAAAATTTTATAATTTTATATTTATATTTAATATATATATAAAAAAATATATATTTTTACAAAAACTATTTTAATGCTATATATGGATTCATCTGTGATATGTATTCAATATATATATATATATATATATATATTGCATATATATTGAATACATATCACAGATGAATCCATATATAGCATTAAAATAGTTTTTGTATATTCTTAAAGATTTCATTAAAAAATGTCGTTCATTCATTCATTCATTCATTCATTCTTACATTTTCCAACCCGTTTATTATTCCCGTTTTGGGGTCACGAGGGTCTGCCAACTCCAGCGCACATTGGGCGAGAGGCAGGGTTGCACCCTGGATAGATCGCCAGTCTATAGCAGGGCAAGACATAATGTCATGTATAATATATATTATATTAAAAATACAAATAGCAAAGTTGCCTACTATACATTCTTTTTTTTAATAGAAACTGAAAAACAAAATCACTAGAAAAAAATCTAATATTTTTTTCTGCAATCATTGGCATCTTTGGAAAAATATTAAATGCATTCTTAGAAGAACTTTTACTTTGACAAATGCCTACACATATTTCCTGTAAAGTGTTAGTATTAGTCTCATGCTTCAGGCTGCACGATGGTCACGTGACTTTCAGGAGCGTTTATTGTGTGCGCGTGTGAGTGGGCGGGGCTAACAGCAGCAACATAAAATGCGGCTCTCTGGTTAGTAGGAGGCTTATGGGAATGGTTTACTAATGACAAATGCTTTAAAGTGATTGGCTCCTTTGTTGTTGGGTCTTTCCCCATCAATACACGAAGAAAAGAAAACTGCCCTGCAAACCCCAAAGACCTCAATCGTCCTAGTTAAGTCAAATGTTTTTCTATAGCTCCTTTGATCAGTTGTTTCTAAGCAGCTTCACAAAATAGAGGCCTTGTCTACATTTAATAATTGTTTTGTCCTTGTTAGAATTTTTTATACAGGACAGAATTAAACGTAATCAAAAGTACATTTAATTCATTTGTTTACTTTATAAAGGCATATTTAATTAAAAAAGTAAACATAAACATGGTACTCAATTCCATTCAAAATGTGAAACCTGTATGACTTCCACACTGACTGACTAATTAATTCCACACTGACTGACGTATTTCAAGGGTTTATTTCTTTTCCATTTTAATTATAATAGCTGACAACCTTTATAAATCCCAAAATCTCAGGAAATTAGAATATTACTTCAGGCCAATATAGGAGGATTTTTTTTTTAAATGTTGGCTGACTGAAAATCATTAACACATAGAACACTCAACACTGCTCGGGTGTTATGAGAGCCCAGGTTGCTCTTTTTATTCACAATACCTCAGATTTTCAAGCTTCCCTCAGTAAGTTTGCTGGCCAATTAAAAACAGGGATACCACAGTCCTTAAACCACATACTGCTAGCTTTGGCAATGTGTGGTCTATCTCTGGTCAGCAGCAGAAAGTCTATGGTTCTCTAAAACTCCCTGGTAGTTGGCTATGTTGACCTTGGATCTCAGAAACACACCAACATCAGCAGATGACACGGCACCCCAAATTATCACTGACATGAAAACCTAATGCTGGATCTCAAGCAACATTGATTCTGTGCCATTTCTCTCTTGTCTAGACCATGCAATCTTGATTTGCAAAGGAAATTTTACTTTCTTCAAAGAACAACATTGGACCACAGAACAGCTGTCAGTGGTCATCTAATAGACAACAGAACTAGACTGAGACAATGTTAGACTAGACATTTAAAGGCCTTTGCAGGTGTTTTGAGTACGGCACCAGGAGTCTTTATCATGGAACATTTTTACAATATTTTAAGATAGGGTTTTCAAAAGTTCACACAATTTAAATTCATAACTGAACACATAACTGAACTCATGAAAATAAGTAGGGAAATAAACAAAAATTAACTAAAAACATTTTTCAAATCTGTTCCAGAACTATACTTTAATACTTTCCAGAAGCTCTATACAATACAAAACATTTTTAAGTATTACTTCGAATTCATGACACATATTAGGTGCGGTTGTGCAAGGGGGACCCGGGTTCTGGGTTCCTATGTCCTTGTTAAAAATAAATCTTTAAAAAAACAATTCCCCAGAAACAGGAACACAAGTAAAAAATGCAACTCTGTTATAAAATACAGTAGCAGCAAGAGCTAGCACCAGTAAAAACTCAATTGAAAGAAAATGAGATTCATGTCAAAACAATGGAGAATAGGAGGAGAATAAATAGGACACAAAAGATAATAAAAACACTTCCTATGACTTACTCAAACAAAACCCTGTCCAATTAGAATGCCTGGAGGCAGAGCTGTTTAATTATTCAAGAGCCAGGCTTGATTGACAGGTGACACATTTCTCTTGTGAATCCCCCAGTGATCCTGAAGAAACAGTCAGTAAAAAAGTCTTTTCCTTTTATTACTTAGTAGTCATCCAAATCAAAGAACTCGTCGTCCCTCTGGTACTCCAAACCTTGGAAATCCACCCGGTAGCGTAAAATTCCTGCAACAGTTAAAAGGCTTGATGTAAAATAATAATTAAATAAATGAATAAACAGGAAAGGGAAGGAGATTGCATGTTTTCCCTGTGCTTGCGTGGGTTTCCTCCGGGTACTCCGGTTTCCCCCACAATCCCTAAAACATGTGGTTATGTTAATTGACTAATCTAAATTCCTCTTCGGTGTGCATTTGTGAGTCAATGTTGCCCTGTGTTGGACTGGCGACCTGGGTGAACTTTATTATTCATCTCACTCACCTCCAATTCCTCCGAAGCCCTTGACAAATTGTGACCCCTCCTGACTTTTATTGCTCACAATCTCCAGCGTGGCTCCAAACTTCTTGTAATTATTGGCAAACCACTCAATCAGTGGGAGAGACTCCATCAGCTCATGCTCATGACCCGTCTGAAGCATAATTTGACAGATTTAGCTATTCTGTATGATTAGATCATATTTGACTAAAGATTGTATAATGAAACATAAACATTTCACCTCAAAAATCCAACAAGATATTTGGATACACTTTTCAAGTATTTCAAGTACAGTGGTACCCCAAGATACGAATGCTTCGAGTTACGAAATCAGTTTTAAATCGAACAAAACATTATGTATAGATTACCAATAATGCTGTGTCTTAAAAGTGTCATAAAGAAATAACGTTTATAAAGTGGAAAGTGCTGTTCTGTAGCACCAGTTAGAGAAACCCTGTGACGCGTTCTCAGAAGCTATCCCTCCGGTACGCTCGGTACTGTCTGCGCTTGGGCTTGAAACTGTATTGGTGTTCATAATTCGTGAAATATCTAGAGAGAATTAACTTTCATACTTTAATGTTTCAAAATTTAATGTTTTCTGCCCCATTTTCCACCTCCTCCGATACATGGCTTCACTCAAGGTAAGGTTTCTCATTTGTGTATGTTTTACGTAATTTGCTTGTGTTTTATTATCATTTATTACATTAACAATGTGTAAATTTAAGGATAGAAGAAACATTACACGATTTTTCTTACACCGTTGTTTCTGAGAGCCATTGCATGGATTAGGCAGGCGTTTTACATGTAAAACTTGCTTCGAGATATGAAATGTACCAGATATGAAAGCCACCCTGGAACAGATTAATTTCGTATCTCGAGGTACCACTGTATATCAAAACCCAGTAATCATTATATTATATATAATAGCTATACTCAAACCAAAATGACTAAATTGCATTTGGTCAAAAAAAAAAAAGACTTTATATATGATATATTTATATGTATTTGTATTAAATGGGGATCTGTTGTGCCCTTTAAAGAGTAATATTAGTTTTAAGAAATAGTATATATTCAAGATACTTGTACTGATATTTAAGCATTATTGCAGTTCATGGAAATATAAAAGCATGCTTTACTTCCAGGAAACTGAAACTATATGAACAGGTAAAAGAGTGGACACACCTCTTTGTCTATGAAGTGAGATTTGTCCTTCTCCTGCTCTGGTGTCAGGTGAATGACCTTCTCGTCTGAAACAGAGCTGAGAGACGTTACTCACGAAA
Organism: Danionella cerebrum; assembly: GCA_007224835.1. NCBI lineage: Eukaryota > Metazoa > Chordata > Actinopteri > Cypriniformes > Danionidae > Danionella > Danionella cerebrum. Next base: position 375,605 of record SRMA01025756.1, read on the forward strand.
CACTTCCACTCAACTCATTCACATCTCTGTGTAGTTAAAACAAACAGCTGAGGCATGTTTACATGGCTCAAAGATGGGTGTTTGTAATGAAAACACTTACACAAGAGGACAAGCTAAAGACCAATAAAAATCAATCAATATACCTCAAAGCATAAAATGTTAGAGGACTTCCAAGGATTTCAGGGTTTTTAAGTTCTAAGGATTTTCTACAGAAATTATAATTGCTAAGTAAGGCTTTGAAAAGTATTCTCCGTCTAAATCGCACCTTTATATAAAAGATGGTAAAAGTACGATCACCAAACACCAGCAATCTCTGGCCTTTAAGAGGAGTAAAATATCTATAAATAAAGACATTTATAAGATATTAGGTATAGTTATAAGTGTCCAGTAAGAAGGCCACCTGCCATACTCAAGAACACTTGACAGGAAGTAAACTAAAACTAAACTATATAATAAAATCCAAAATACGTGAACCACATAGCCACTAGAGCAAATTGACCACTCTTGTAGGAAACAAGCTGGTCCAGAGATTTTAATAGAGAGAAATGAAAAATTAAGTTCATCATTTCTTACAGCTGGAAAGTAAATTGATCTTTATGAAACATCGATCTTTATGTACCGTTCGCTGATCCGATAAGCTCTGCTCCGTGCAATTTCAGCACATATCTCATGGTCTCCTGGTTCTCGTAGACAATGAGGATCTCCATAGCTCCCATCTCTAGAGCTCTCAGAGTGTCCTCCACTCCGAAACAGTATCTGCCCGTGTCTTGACTGATTTCATCAAAGTAGCGCCCTTAAACAAACAGGACATCAAAACAAGAACACTCTGTCATCAATGCAAATGAACCACTATGTACCGATCAACTTCTTCTCCTGGATGAATTTGACGTTTGAAAGGATCTCTGTGGAGAGCTCGATGGCCTGATTGAAGCCATTTTCTCCTCCATACGAGATGTCGACCAGCTTCAGCACTTTTGTTTGCAGCCTCTGTAGCCAATCACAGAAAATCAATTGATGATAGAGACAGTCTTCAGCCAATCAGAGTTCTTCTTGTTTTGTATAAAAAAGTGAAATGAAAATAAAAATTACATGAATGCATTTGACTGACACTTTATTTCAAAGTGAACAGTGGGCACTCACGCAGAGTATCCTTCCACAGCCAATCTTCTGCTACTCTGGGTCATTATTTTTCCCTCATATTTCCGTATATTTTCATTTCTTTACTGTCCAGTTTTGGTCATGTAACTCATGTTGTACGTCTTCACTCTTCATGTGCTTCTCGGTGTCCACACATTCATCAGTACATCTTTGGGATCAAGTGTTTCTCCTTGTTCTTTCAGCCAGTTACCCCTTTGTTTATTTCTCTTCATATATGGCCACTTTTATGACATCGGGTCTTCATCACATCATAATACTATCATTCTGCTTTATGTCTGTTCAAGAGTCTGCTCATGTCTGAGTTCCAAGAGTGAGTTTTTAGTGTTATTCTGCCTCCAGTGTTAGTTTATCAGGTTTTCCCTGTTAAGGGATTTTACTGTATGTCTTATTTGTTTCATGCTTGTTTAAGTTAATGGAAACCCCTCTGCAGTTACTCTTGTGCATGAGTTCATTATTCACCAAAACTTGAAGCGTGACTAACTCTCACGTTTCGTGACATTGATGTTGCACAAATGGCAACTTCTGAGCTGCTGAGAGCAACTCATTCAACTCATTTCAGTTCGCTGCAGCTGCTGAACATATTCTAATGTGAACGTGGAAGTGATTGAAACAAATCTTTGCACATTGGAAGGAAACATTTTCTTTCTATTTTTTATATATATATAGTTTTCTTTATTATAAATTAGTTTTGGCCTTTTATGGTCTTTATTTAGAACAAACAGGACAATATGGTGATGTAGAAGCAAGAGAAGTGAGTAGAGGGAGGTGAAAGGATGGGAAAAGATGACAGGTTCAGAATTTGAACCCCCGCCTACATCTCCCCACCCAACTGCACGTACATATCCACTATACACCACAGGGCTGGACAAATGTTAAATTATTGGTAGTATTATTCTGCATTAAACTTTTAGACCAAACCATCTCCAAGAGCAGGGGTCCTCGTTTTGTGCCAAAAAGAAACTAGAAATGCAAACATCCACTTCCACCAACCTCAGGACATGCAAATAAATATGATATATTAACTACAGATTTATACACTTTATTTCAACATTGATCAACTAACAGATACTATGAACCTCAACAATTAAGCGATAGTGTGTGTGCGTGTGTGTGTGTGTGTGTGAGAGAGAGAGAGAGAGAGAGAGAGGGAGCAGAATTCAGTTCCTGTGGATATGGGTTGTTGACATATGAGCCAAACTTCAAATTTCATAACTGAAACAATTTTTTTGTTTTATAATTATAATAAACAACATATGAAACCAATATTTTTCATAGTGTGAGGAGAAAGCGCCACTTTATATTTTCATACAGAGCAAAGACGGAATATGTGTTTTCCTCAACTCATATCCGAAAAACAATTTAATCGTGACTGCTTTAATATTTAGCATTTTTGTGTTGAAAATGTTCTAAATCATTGAGAGGGCATCGCTCCTCACATCTTTTCAAAATATTTTCAATAAATTCTTCTAAACCTTATGACAACATAGAATTTACTTAAGAACTTTTTTTTTTTTTACTGAATACCTTGTGTTCTGTTATTATTTACAAGCTATTTATAATTTACATCACACCATATGAAATATTTTATGTTTGGATCAAAGATCTAAACATTATTTTACTAAATCTCGTCAGAGGAACAACGTTTAAAAACCTTTTTTATCTCTATGTGACACAGAGAATGAGATGAGCGTTATTTTTTTCAACAATCCATGTATAATTTTGACTTTTGAGATGCTAGCTCTTCACAAAGCTTCAGTAAAATTCTGTAAAAATGGCAAGTGCAATTTAATTCAAGTGAGAATCAAAATTTTAAAATGTGCATTTACTGGCGGATCACTGCTGAATAGGGGTGTAACGGTTCACGGTATGTATTGAACCGTTTCGGTACGGCCTGTTCGGTTCGGGACACTTGCGTACCGTTTCGGTATTCGGTATTTTTATTAAATGATATAAATGTATTATCAGCGCGATATTAAGCGCAGCGCAACAATGTTCCTAGGCGAGTTTCCGCACGGACGCTATTGACTGACGAGCACGAGCGCGAGAATCATATCAAAAGCGAAAGACCCTCTCACCTCACTGCGGTCTCGTGTTTGAGAACACTTTCGCTTCTCTGTTAAAAGACATAACGGGGATAGACGAGTGGATAAATTTAAAGTTGTATGCCAACATTGTTCCACGGAGATAGTTTCCGCACGGACGCTATTGAGTGACGAGCACGAGCGCAAGTAGGGACTAGGAAAATTACATGCCAAAAGCGAAAGGAAAGCCAGAGCTTGAAGACCCGCTCACCTCACTACGGTCTCGTGTTTGAGAACACTTTGGCTTCTCTGTTAAAATACATAACGGGGATAGACGAGTGGATAAATGTAAAGTTGTATGCCGACATTGTTCCACGGAGATCGGGCAGGCAACACATCTAACATTTTCTACTACTGGAGATATTATAACCAGATATATGCTCTCTTCAGAAAATGTGGATAGGTAATCTATCCTAACTAGTTGCAGTATTTCATTTTTTATTTAAAAAAATGTGTTTTTCTTAATAAAGAGTGCAATTTATTTAAAATATCACCCAAATGTGTCACTTTTATTTATTTTATGCAAGAATTCTACTATGTATTGGCAGCTTTTAAAAATAAAGAATATGTAAGTTCTTATTGTTTTGTACCAAAAATTAACTGAACCGAACTCTCCAAGACACTGTACCGAACCGAATATGATTTTAGCGTACCGTTACACCCCTACTGCTGAATGACTGTGTTTGTGTGAAGGATGCTCAACCCCTCTGAAGGATGCTTACTGGGTCGAAGATGTCTGATTGGCTGAGCTGAGTTTTAAAGTCAGCGGATCCGGCCAGCACCAGGCCAGCCACGTTCACTTTATCACAGGAGATGAAGAGCTGCACAGCGGTCTCTGCCACCTTCCTCACGTAATTATGCCTCTTCTCTATCCGCAGGCGAGCAAAGCGAAGAGCAGACTGACCCCCTCTTCCTGCCATAAAAAATATTTAATTGCAAACTGTAACCGCAATGAAAGAAACCCTGCATTTGAGAAATGCCGTTTAAATGGGTTATGTTGATGAACCTGTTACTATAAAACTCAAGAATGATCAGATTCGCTTTGGTGATGACAAAGGAGGGATTTTAAATAAGAGCAGCATGGTGCGGTTGTGCTTACCGTGTTTCTTGGGCAAATCAACCGTGAACTTGTGCAGGACCTCCCTGGTGTTACCCTGAAGAGTCCCGAACAAAGCACCACTGCCGTCAATCACGATGAAGCCAAACTTGCAGTCATCAGTCAACAGAGCCGTCAGAGCCTGAGAGACAGGGAATATGTTAATTATGAAGGAAGATAATTTTAAGAGTTGTCTCTTATTTCAATAATTTCTTGATGTGGTTCACATACGAGCTACAAAGCATACTTTGTACCAAACTAATCCTAATTTCCTGTTTTTCAGTGTTAATCCACAGACACTGCACAAGCCTTTTTCAGAAATATCTCACTGAGAATCAAAAATTGTTAAATGAAGAGATAGATAAAATACCTCAGTGTGGAACTTGTTGTCACAGAGGTAGAGTGAGGTGTTAATGGCTTTAAACGGCTCAAAGTCAATGTTGACCTTCTTCTCCTTCCCTTCGTTGGTCAAGATGGTGCCACAGTAAACCACAAGTCCATTAGGAGGCACTGCAGAAGACCAGAGTAAGAACTCAAGCTTAAGAACCATTTAGATAACATAACATTTTCTATTCATACACACGCTGACAAAAGACCTTTGACCGTGAACACCAACTCTACTCCCTCATGGCCCCTTTTTCTTATTTTTATAATAAAATATTTTTCAAATATGTATTAAAGGAAGAATCATATTCTTAAAAACAGCCCATAACATGCCTTTGAATGGCATTGGGTGGCAGTTTTTCCATGAACAGGTGTTTATCAACAGAATGTCTCTGGACTGACTGGCATTGAATAGTATTTACATTTATGCATTTGGCAGATGCTTTTAGCAAAAGAGACATTTTAAACTCACAATCAATCTTTGTGTATTTAGCGCAATGTTCAAAACATAAAACACTAGGCAGCATGGCACAACATTCTACCTATATGTGGATGATACTGTCTACTGCCTCTTTGAAAGCTGGTGTATCTCCCCCTATAAAAGCTATTGACAATGTAAAGTTTTGTATTTCTAAAACTGAACAGGGCAAAATGGTCATGGTGTTTAAAGTGTCAACTTTTGAAACATTTACTTATTGTTTCAACATACAATTATATCTGGTCCACAAGATCGTTTATATGTCTGTTACTGTTGCCAATGGCCTGATGATATAAACGACTACTAACAAGCTAGGTAGGTAAAAAAAAAACTGAAAAAATGGGTAGTGTGACACCACCTACTGCCGCTGGGCAAATATGCCGCTTTTTTTTCCCCACCAGTCATGTGAGACACACAAACTACAAATATAACCACACATCCCATTATGTGGTGGGATGTAACAAATGGCCACCACTACTCTGAGCCACATCAAGCGAGACAAAAAAACAAAGCAATGAAGGCGCAATTTTTGTAGGAAATGTTAAAAAGTTGCTTTAATTAAAGATATATTGTACCAAGCCAACATTATCTTGTATGTACCTGGAAAAGATGACTGTGATCAGAATAATCACTTAAAGAATAAACTTTTAACTACAGAAGCCGTTGTGCCAATCGATCAAGAGATGTGGTCAAAAGTGTTTACATTTGAAGTTTTTAAACAATCTGTCAGACTTTGCCAGACCTTTGCTGTAGAGTTTGAGTCTCTGCTGGACCGAGGTGATGGCTCCCAGGACTGAGAGCCGGTTGACTCTGCTCTTGATGTTGGAAGCTGTTCCAAACTCATCCGCAAGCATCTTAGCCACTCTGGAGATCTGATCTTTGGGAGGAATGATGAGCGATATCATACTGGTACCATTACTGAGGAGAAGAGGCACAAATATATGCATTGAAACTTTAAGTAGAATGTTGCATTCACAGAATTCAGTATCTTCTCAGATTTTAAAACAGGTCCCAAGATTAGTACTTGATGTTTCAGCCTTCATCAAGCATCATTTTTCGAACTATTTAACATATCTCTAGTTAAAAGACTGTTCATGCTTCAAACATTGAATTCTTACTAGTCTTGTAGTCAAAAACCACCCTGACCAAGACCCAGCTGAGATTAGAGTACCGAGACTAAGACAGGACTAAGACGAAGTCATGCTAAGTCACGGCCAAGACCGAAAACAATTGCACTCTTTTTCTGTTATTTTATCTATTTAATATTATCAGAAGTTTTCACTTTTTAGCATTTTATGAGAACTTGGTATGTGCCAGGAAGACATCAGTAGTATGTCAAATTTAATGTTAAGTTAAACTATTTGTTAGTATGGCTGTGTTGGTTTCATCAACTCTGTTCATGATCATCACGTTTGCCAACCACTGTCATCAAAGCTAGTTTAAAAGATTCCCAGAAGACTGTATCCATCAAATGTGCTACTTCCATGTGCTCCCCTTACTTACCAGAGCTCATAGAACACCTGAGGAACACTCCAGTTTGGTGCACAATCGCCATCGGTAACATAAAGATCGGGCTGAGTTCGCCAGATAGCACACTAAATTATGTGCTCACTCATGTCATGCCATTCTGAAAATAGCCTATAATATTGTGGCTTGCTTTTGGTTCATGGATTAAAATCACCAGGACACCTGTGCAGCTGAGACAGAGATCATAGACACTCAAGACCAAGACGATTGGATAATTTTGGTAGTTTTTTTTTTTCTCACTTGACATCAGAGCCTCTATTTTTAAAATTTTAGCTTCTAGTTTATTAATGAAAAGTTTGTACCAAACTAAAGGTATATTTCTCAATGGTCCCTATTGGTCCCTCAAAGGTTGCTCACCCCACCTCTCTCTGCTAAGAGTTGTGAATGACTGGGCGATATGTTCACATAACTGTAGCTGGCGACATTTTAGAAAAGCACAGCTTGGTGGCACTCAAGGACCAAAATACTCCCAGAGAAACTGACAACCACAAACTCCTTGTTCTTTGGTTTCAGAACACGGAGAGCTTTATGACAATTTCATATAAAAAGTCATTGTATGTTGAAGACAAAGGTTAAATATAGGAGAATGGCTTTTGATCAATAATTTATTCTTAATTTGAAACAATATCCCAAAGTATTTAGTATAAAGCATCTATAGTAGTACATCTCTAAAATGTTCTTTAACTCAAACTTTTCATTTTGAGCTTGACTTTTAACTACCTGCAGGAATCTGTATGGACATAATGCTAGAACACAGCAATTCAGAAGTCACAATGACGCAACAAGCTTAACTGCCTCAATGTTTGTTATGAACTGAGAAATGGATAAAATGTGAAAAAAAAAACAGATAAAATTGATTCCTTTCAAACAGTTGGTCTGTAGCGTCCACACTGAGCTCTGAGAAGGAATCAGGGTCAGACTGCTGCCAAAACACAGCCAGCAGAACACACCCTACACATTTAAACAGTCGTGGTGCCGTGAAGGTCAGCAGCAAGGCACGGTGAAAACAAAGGGTTTCTGCATTAGTTACATGGAAAAATAAACAATGTGTATGAGAGCATAAACTTAGAGCATGTGCCTTAAAGGTTTACTGCTGATCCTCAAGGTTTGATTCCTCACTACCTACTAAAATTTCGTACTTTGTTACACATGAAAATACTTTTGGTTTCTCTTGTGTCAGTGTTACACTTGTGTTTATGTTTGTCTATTGTGTTTCTGTTTAATTCCACACCTGTATACTTTTATACGTGACAAAAATAATTATTTTTATATGTTCCAGATCAATAAAAATAATCTTGGGTTAACTCAACTAACCAACATTTATTTTTCCTGTCAGGCTTTTGTCATAGGGTACATATCTGGAGTTATAAAATGTATAAAACACCTTTCATGTCTGACTCACCCTCTAGCAGCTTCCAAGCTCTTGATGAGTTTCTTGATCTTCCAGATCTCCACATTTCTATCGGATGAATTCGGATCTTCTGCCATCTTCAGTCTTGAGACAGCTGAAAGCAGCAGTAAATAATAAATGCACTTCTCTGAACATAAGAGAAGGGGGGCAAGGGTCTAATTAAGATAGGGGCACCCACACCCTGGACAACTGGCCTCATCTCAGTGCTTCAAACACAATCATTCAAATGATCAGAGAAGCATCAGAATGAGACCTGACGCATGTGTTTGAAGGAAACCGGAGCACCCGGTGGAAACCCAAGGAGAACATGTTAATGCTACAAAGAAAGGTGGCACAGTTAACTACTAAACCACTCTAACCCCAACATACCCACTAATCTATGCTTTTTACCATTATCATAATTAGGGGCAGAGGGTCTCTAGACATCCTAAGACCTCCTAACACATATTTTTGGATTGCTGAGTGGACTTTTTAACTAGTTTCTGTTCGAGATTATATTTTAGTAATTATTTCTATTTTGTGCGATGGCATAGCTGCATCTTATTGCTGGTTGAATATGGGGTGCCACAGGGTTCTATTTTGGGTCCTACGCTGTTCTTGTTTTATATAGTACACATAGTAGTTGATTTGTATAAACATGTCTCATCGTTTATACACCAAAGAACTTCAAATCTGTGTATCACACTTCAAATCTGAGTCAGCATCACACTTGCTGTGTCCAGGAGCTGCAGGGCTGGTTGGTCAACAATTTTCTGTACATAAACGAAAACAGAAGTCCAGACACCAAACCAGGGTTGCTATTACATCATCAGATTTTCTTTGAAAGTTTTAAGCTGTAAATAAACAACACACTGCAAAATTTATCTCCAAATTTGGTTTCTGCTTTCATTTACTTTAAAAAAATATTTCAAGGTAACTTAGTGGCATATTGCGATTTTAATCGTTCATAGTGCTTCTAAAATGTGCTGAGTCTATGGTAGCAAGTTTACTAAATATAACAATATTTGAAAATCCAATGATTGCACTATAGCAGCACAATAATCATTTTTGCAAACAACACATCTGCATTCTCCTAAAAGTTATCTGCAAAATAAAAAAATGAAACATGTTGGAAAACAATACACATCTCTCATACAATGGCAGACAGAATGCCACGGTAAGAAACAACAAAAGTTAAACAACAAAAAGCACAACTGAAAAGTACAGTATTTATCGTAGAACGTACAAGAGAATACCTGACTCCTCGACCAGTCTCCCTCGCCGAGCTGCCAGGTGTTTGCGTCACGATCCGCGGGTTCCAGTACATCCACGTGGAAGGAGGAGCTTCGGTGGGACCACTTCCTAGTTACCTGCTTAGCAACCAAAGCGCAGCGTGGGATAAAATTCTTATTTACTATGAATACGAAATGTCTCTCTCATCTCGGTGGTTTGCAGTAATGTATCGTCATACCGTTTGTTCACCGCCAGAGAGCGACGTCCGCTCAGGATTGCGAAAGTCAAGAAATTCTTTCATTTTACAAACGCTTGTTCACTTTTGGGGTCAGGGGGGTCTGCCGTTGCCTATCTCCAGCGCACATTGGGAGAGAGGCGGGGCTACACCCTGGACAGGTGCAGGGCAACATTCACACCTAAGGGGAATTTAGATTATTCTATTAACCTAACAGCATGTTTTGGGGATTGTTGGGGAAACTGGAATAACCAGAGGAAACCCACACAAGCACATGCAAATAAACTTCCAGGAAGTCTGAAACTCCTTCCAAGAAGGACACCGGTGAGCCTCGAACCGACAAGCTTCTAACTGGAAGGCCACAGTGCTACCCACTGTGTTGCCTTTTTACCATTTCTGCTTTCCACAGACTATCACACATTTCGGCTCTGGTTGGCTCTTGCAGGCTGAGTCAGCCCCAGCTGTGGTAATAGCAGCTCAGGACGATAATCTCAACTTTTAGAGTACAGCACACACTCATCTCTGTCCCACAGTGTTGTTTTGGGGAAACCAGACAAGTGTCAGGAGGTTTGAGAGGTTGTTGAGCACTTATCACGGGAGGCAGACGCTCATTACACCCACAGGCCCTCACCGGGTGAGAAACAGAGAGCATCAACATGAGAATTACAGTCTATAAAACCCAGAGCACTGCTTTAATTAAAAACCAAACCTCTAACAATGAAAAAAGCAGATTCAGAAGGACGAGGAGTCACGCCGGCCTGTGCTTTGCTGATTGTGGATTTTCTATTTAAGCATTGATTTATGTTACATTGTTTATAGCAGCGCTTTCACACAAAAGTCTGCAGATTATTTCCATTCAAGGTCAAAGAAATAATTGCAGACAATATCCGGGTGGTGCACAACACAAACCAGCAAAGAAACACACAAACTAAGAAAATTAAGAAGCGAATCTATCATTAAAGCCATAACAATAATCAGGTAAAACCAAGTGGACCACAGGGAGATTACATGAGGGAAAGATTTAAAGTCACAGAGCAAAAGCCAACCTCTGCCACAAAAGGAATCATAACAGGAAGTAACAACAGCCCTCAGAAGATCAACTTGAGGAAATCAAAAGCACCATCCAATATTTTGTACATAACCTCACGTTATTCATGGTGTTTTTATAAAATAATGAGGGAAAAGTTGTGCTATGCTATTAAAGATTAGCCTATACACTCTTGTTCCGAAGATAATTTATATATTTTTTCATTAATTAAGGTCTAGATTGATAGCAGATAGTTAGGAAACCTTTCAGAAACAATCACTTTTGAAATGGCAGACAGCCAATCAATTCAAAATGCAAACATGCGGATGTGTCTGTTATAAGCCGGTATAAGCCTGCTCAAAAGATGGCATCATTTAAATAATAAATAACAATTTTAACACATAAATTTTAGCAAAATTGCAATATTGATGTCCTAACCATGTACATTTGCTTCAAATTGAGTCAGCAATATGCTCATGCATGTGAACTCTCCAATCTGGTACCCCAGTCAAATCACATGATGCATTTTCAAAGGTCAAAGTTCAACCCAGCAGAACTTTAACACATGAACACATGGACTTTTTTTCTAAATGTGATTGCACCATTACATTAATTGTGCACACGAGAATGGGGCACATTATACACAGCCAGCAGAACATAAAGATGGAGTGTGTGCATGTGAAGTGCACATCTGTGGATCAGGTTCCTGCCAAATAACTGCAAATTTATTGCAGTCTGGACATAATCAAATGCACATGAACAAAACTTCATTTTTTAGTGGGGCACTGTAGATTTCCACCGAGACACATACTGCCTTTGTGAAGTGACCGACCCCAGGCTGGGTGTGAAATAAGCCGTCTCCACCTTTGTAAACACTGATTAAAATATTTCTGGATCTGGACTTATTGGTGAAAAACTTCCTTTGAGTGGAGTTCAAGAACAGTATATCCAGAAAGTGTTCAAAGCACTGCTAACATACCATCATGAACCGTTCATGACCATCATGAACCTCTGACATTGTCCTGCATCAGAATAAACCCAGGTCTCATGAGGTATCTAAGAATCTCATGGTTGTTGAGGTACCTCCAGCTACCACATAGAAGTAACTAACCTCAAACCAAACCGTTCATGCTGGAGGATGTTGCTGGTAGCAGAATGTTCTCTCCAGCATCTGCTGTAAGATGATCTCAGTGTGATTTTGAATGCAAACATGTACATTAGTGACCTGCTGGAGTTCTGGCAGTGCTTCTTGCACAACTTCTGCTGCCTTGTTGTCCTACAGCCCCCGAAACATTTGCTTGTTCACTGTCCTGTGTCCTGGTGACACTGTTCTGGAGTAAAACGTTCAAAAACTTTGCTGTTCCCTCCTGGATCAGCTCCAATCCTGTCCACCTTTTGTGGGTAAGACACCACCTCATGCCCCCCCCCCCTTATTTAAATATCCTTGTTTGTCTTTAAACTTATGCACTCAATAAGAGAAACAATTAAAAGCTAATCTTTTTTAATTCAATCCTATTCATAGTCTATCATCCTCCGTCACTCTCCCGTGAGGCTGTAAATAAAGCCAAATACAGAGAGCGGATTCTAACTCACGGAGGAAGCTCTGGCTCTGCAGATGCAGCGATTACCCACATTCCTCCAGGGACCACATAGACATCTTTCTTCTTCTGTGATGGTGTCTGAAAAGCACAAATTGACATGTTGAACGCAGCTAGTTTGAAGAGTCCAGATGGTGTTGAAATTCTCAGTTCACCGTCTGTGAGGAAACCTCCAACAGCTCAAAAATTGCTTTTATGTGAAGAGCCTACAGGGCGTGGAATGAGAGGAAGCTTCCAGGCTCCCTGTGAAATCAAAAACTTATCACTTCCTAAACCAAGATGTCTATATTGTAGTTTTGACCCAGTGTTGTCTACCCCTTGGTTCTGTGTTTCATGTTACTTTCATGCTGAAATTTTCACTGAAGTAAAATACTTAAGATTTTTGTATATAACACATACATTTATAAACTCACTCTAAAGTAACTCCTTGCAGACCAGAGGACAGAATGCACGCACAAAGAAATTCACATTCAACCTACTCATGAGAAACTGAAAACATCTTTTGAATTTTTTTAATGCCTTAAATTCCATTTTTTTCCTAATAAGTATTTCGTATATGTTTGACTTGATTGGAAAACTTTCATAATGTTTAAATAGACAATAAATGGCTGTGAAATAGTCTCCAATTTAATAAAATGTCTAGAAGCATATTAAAGGTGTGTGGCTATCTGATGTCCATATAGATGCAGGGACTGAAGAGGTTAACAGTTACTTACATTTCTAGTTTAAAAAGTGTTTTATTATTGTGTTGCTTCAGTCTAGTCTTCAGTTTGCTACAATCAAAGCTGTATTGTGCAAATGTAACGTTAACAATGATCATAGCTCCATATACTCCTTTGTCCATTATAAAAGTTTTCAAAGGTTTTTTGACTAAAACACAACATTTTCAACTCTTTTGTGAAGCAGAGGTTTCCTGATTTCTTGGCAACTGGTCCAAGCTCTCTTCTGGTCACTGGAGAGATCCTGTATAGCTCTGATGTTGTCATGTTCACTGAATCTTTTGTGTGGAGCTCCAAATTGAAGGAGATGATGCTTTCTTAACTAATGGTTGTCAGCTTCTCATCAAGCTGGTCCAAGTGATGGTCCTGTTGCCCACTCTTGCCTCAAGGCGCTCAACAATCTCAACCCTGACATCATTTAACAGCTGTTTGGTCTCAGCCATGGTCTCAGCTATTCATCTGCACAAATGCATACAGGAGATGCAGGGGATGTTGTTTATAAATACTAAATACCCAATTATTTGCTTTAAAAAATCCACATTTGTATTGTATAAATATAAAAAAGCAGGTTGCTAGTTAATAACATATTGCTAATAAATAACATTGTGTAAATAGCATCACCGAACAAAGATGAATGAACAGTGTCATCTGTGTCCAACTGGAGATCGTTAGCTCGGATGGATGAGTGTGTCTGTGACATTCTGAGGGCGGGGAAAGAGTGTCTTTCAAAACAATCTATAATATCTTTTCTAGTGCATGAAGTGGCTCATAGTGATCATTAAAACTAACCAAGTCTAAAATACTTTGCAATTTAACATCAGATATATCTTAAGCTAAGACTTTTAGAGTTTTGAGGTGAGGAAGTGATTCATTAATTAATTAGGAGGAGTTTGTTAAAGTATGAGACGTGCAAAAGTGCCTGGATCTTGAAAAAGTGAAAAGTGTTTTCACTCCAATAGACATTTTTGTAGGTTATATTTAATTCTTTGTACCCTACATATATTTCATTCACGCAAGACTAAAAAACAGGTAGGTGGTGCTATAGAGCAATTTTGCCACACCCACTTTTGGAACCACTATCTCACTAACAAATTTCCCCATTTTTGACCTGGTAAATTTGGTGAGTTTTTGAGCACATTTGGGGCCTCAAAAATGCACCGAAAGCAACAAAACAATAATGCTCTGAGCAATCACAATTGGGTTCTAGGCACTTTCAGTGCTTGAGCCCTAATAATAATAATAATAATGTTTTTTTTTCCAGTGATGTAATTTCATGGATATATGTATATTGTACTTTATATTATACACAGTAAAATCCAAACAGTTAAATTAACTCTACTCGGAGTGTATGTGGTCCCACTCTATATAGAGTTAAACCGACTCTGAGAAAGAGTAATTTAATATTTTCTTCATGTTTTTCCAAATCTGCATGGAAAATGCAAACTAAATATTAACTATTCAGAGAGAGACCAAGTCCACTCCAGAAAGAGTAAAAAATAGACTGTTTAGTTCAAATAGACTTATTTAAATAACTCTCCTTAAGAGTTGGTTTAATTCTATATAGAGTGGGACCAAATACACTCTGAGTAGAGTTAATTTAACTCTTAGGATTTTACTGTGTAGTTGAAGATATTTAAAAACTTTTGATTTCCAAGCTTGACTGATTTTGACTGTCCACCCCTCATCATCATGTTCTTAATAGTTCTTTCACTAGCAGAGTTTTGAGCACATGCTCTGGTCTTCTCTCATCTGATCAAAGATTTGCCATAGCCTACCACCCTGACTCCTGCTATTGGAGGATTACTTAGCGTGTCTCCTGGGCTCATCTTGGGCTTCTTACCTTTCTGCCAGAGTGTCTCCTGATTCCTGTTCATCTCTCCTGAGTATCCTAGCATCTGATTCACAAGCATTTACCCAGGGTTCCACATCTATCTCCATTTGAGCAGAACAGATTGAGCAGAAGTAGACGAGGACAAACTCCAGTTTTATTCAGACAAACATTTTCCCAAGGAACCATTTTACAGCTAAAACCAGAAACAAAAAACAAAGAAACTTGAAAACAAGTCAAAGAAAAGGAATCAAACAGAGCAAACGCAAGCTGGAACAAGAACGGTCCACCAGGACTCTCCATCAGGAGGGAAGATGACGAGAACACAAGAACAGAGAGAAGATCCTCTGAAACTGTGCCAGGTTCAGTTCTACATCAATAGCTCACTTTTGGGCAATGTCCAAACATACACAACTTTTGGGATCCCAGTGCTTTTGAAAGTACACGATCTGACCAGAGTTTACTAAAAAGCACAATGACTCAGTGCATAGAAAAAGCTGGGTCGAAACATAACCGTGCACGTCTGTACTTGTGCTTTTTCTGAAAAGTTAATGATTTTGCAGTGAAATGTTTCTAATCTTTGAAAATCTCGAAACACTAAGACATTAAAAGCTTTTGGCCAATAAATAAAAGACAGCAAAGAGTGAGAGTGAACATCTGAAAACTTACATCGTATATATAATTCATATATCATTTATTAGTCTAAACGCGGAATAAAATAATGAAACATATAAAGCTGAGCACAAAAAAAGTAGAATTTGTGCTTAATTCAATGGTATGCAAACGTTTGGGCACCCATGTAAATATTCCAGATTTTTCTTTATAAGTCATTTGCTGCCTCTATAAGAAACTTCAGTCAAATATAAAATATATCATTAGTAACTAACACGTACAATAGATGTATAGGACTATAGATGTACTCAAAAAAAGTTTGGTAACCTCAGTGAGCCTTGACCTCCAAAAACAGTTGAATCCAATAATGAGAAAATTATTTAAAATAGGCCAATTGTGAGCGATTGCATCTTTTCTAAAGAGTGGCAACATGGCAACCTCAAAACAACGCTCAGATGAGCTGAAAACAATGATTGTTGAGCCTCATGGTTTAAGGAAAGGATACAGAAAGCTTTCTCTCAGTTTCAGAACATTGAGAGGAATTACTAGAGGCATAGTTCTAGTGCCTCGAAGTGGCAAACCAATAAAAATTTCAGATAAGCAGAGGCGCAAGGATGGTGAACAGTCACAGACAACTGTGCATTATTCAACTATTCAGTGACCTTTACACAAGAAGATGCTGTATGGACAGGTAATGCAGGATAATCCAGCTGTGGAATAAGGTGCTATGGACTGATGAAATATTTTTGGGGGGGCGGAAAAGCATTTCATGAAAAACCCTTGCTCTCTACAATAAAATGTGGCATTGGTTCCATCATACTGTGGGACTGTGGGGCCAGTGTAGGGACTGGGAATCTTGTTAAAGTTTAGGATCGTATTTGATTCCACTCAATATCAGCAGATACCGTAGAACAATCCAGGAATCAGTGACAAAGTTGAAGTTATGCCAGGGCTGGATCTTTCAACAAGACAACGACCCAAAACACAGCTCAAAATCTATTAAGGCATTCATGCAGATGGACAAGTACAACATTCCAGAATGGCCGTCTCCGTCCCCAGACATAACATCATTGAAAATTTGTGGTGTGCATTAAAGTGTGCTGTCCATGCTCGGAAACCATCAAACCCGACTGTTAAGCGAAGATGATTTGTAAAAAGAAATGGCCCAAAATATCTTTCGTCACAATCCAGACTCAAATTGGAAGCTTGGATTAGAGGCTGTTATTTCTGTAAAAGGAGGATGCAGAAAATATTGAGTCAATTTGTTTTGTGGTGCTTATATTCATGCACATGCTTCATTTTTTGTCAGTCTCCTATATGCTGTATTTACCAGAAATTCCTCATCCAGACAACCAATGATTTATTTTTTTAAAAAGATCCAAACTTTTGCATACCACTGTATATTAATGGTAATATGTAAATGATATATCGATTTTTATTTTATTTTACTTTGGAATTAAGTATTGGGCTTACATTGTGCTATGCCCCCCTCTCTCTCAGAAACTCAAGCGTGGGGGTACACAGAATTAACAACATGGCTCCGAGCAAAAAACTACAATAGTTTTCACTATTTTCAGACTTTGGAACGGCAAACAATTATTGTCAACAAGATCAGAGACAAAACTCACTAGGCGTGATAGATAAAATGCCCCCATTCCCTTCCCAGACTGAATTTTTGATTGGGAAATGTGATCTTGATTGTAAAAAGGCATGAGAGGATGACTAGAATCAGATTTTGATTTTCAGTGAGCTGGTGTATGAGAGTGGCTTTGGATTGAACATTAGCACAGTTTCAAAGAAGAAGGACAGACAGCGAGAAGAGGATCTGTACAGACGGACCAATTTAAACACATCCAGACTCAGGCAAGGCAATGGACAAAGCCACATGACGTCATTAATTACATCTCCAGTTCAACACTCAGCTTTCATGTTTTTTACACACAATTATTGTCTTTACGGAGTAAAAAATATAGAACAAAGGAGATTCTTGCATTATGGCCATCGGTTGTGGTTCATCGGTAGCTGCGGGTAGGTGTGGCGGGATCAGGGAACAAGCTTTTACTGCACCTGTACAGGGGCCAAGCAGGCAGAGGTGGGACAGGAAGTGGGATACAGCTGCAGGCCAGGCATCAGATGCACAGCAGCACTCGAGGAGGGGGGAGGAGTCTATTCCAGATCATATCCAGGACATGAGCACATCTGAGAGTATCGTTCAATCCCGATTAAGAGAGAATGGAATATATGGAGACAGACAGAGAGAGAGAAAGACAGAGAATGGAGAAATAGGGAAGTGCACTGTGTATATTTCAGATGTACGGTCAACTGTTTCATCCAAACTCATTGTCATTTCATTGAATAATCAAAAAAGCAAATTCCAAAAGTCCCCACAATTGTTGACCCTTACCAGTTCCATAGGGGCAGATTAACAGCTGATTACCCACAATACATAGCACAATGGATGTAGACACTGACACTCAATGCATGTGCATGTTGGACTCTCGGGGTCAAAAAGCGTTAAGTTATTGTTGGATTAAAGGTGGTTAAGTCACAGTTTGTGGGCACACAGGATCTTGGAGTGGTCTGCGTAGCATCTCTTAGTTGGACATATAACAAAAAATAAACATCGAAATAAGCGCAATGTACGAAAACCCTTACCATTGATTTCATATATACAGTCCATCGCATAGTAACTAATAAACCAGAAGCTATTTATGGCTTATGGGGGAAACTGGAGTACCCCGAGGAAACAAATACAGGGAGGTCTGAGAGGCAGTAGTGCTGCTCATATATATCGTGTTCACTTTGTATTTCAGATTTTTTAAATTATTTTGTGTCAGAGAATTGGATTTTCGTGAGTAGTGGAGCCAGATATGTTGCATTTAATGCAAATTCCTTGAGTAGAAATAGTCGAGTGGGTCGTGTGGGACAGTAAAGAGTTTTTGTGAATTAAAATTTTGATTGAACACAGTCTCGAAAGCGGTTTTTATTGTATCGATTTTGTTTGGCGATCTGTTTTATTTAGTGTGTTGTAAATTGGATTATGTTTATGTATAACTGGGTGATTACTTGTATATAAATAAGTACTTGTTTGTTTAGTATATGACATTTTAGTGATTTAATATCACATTTTGTAAAGTTGCTAAATGACCTGGAGACGCTACATTTCTTTACAGGGAGACGTGTTCGCAAGCTCAAAGGCTAATTGTGAGCACACCTTAATCCTGCCCACCCTGAAATGCAAACGAAGAATCAAATCAAGCTGAGGTGTCTCCCAACAAGCACACCATAGTTCAGCAGAGTGACCAGGAGAGTAAAAACAGGGAAGAAACATGGAGAGAGAATTGAGAGATTGAGAAGAATGAGTCCAGACGCAAGGTGGAACGAAGGGGTCGGGGGGGTCCAAGGCGGTGGAGCTGGAATGGCTTCAGAACTGTGCATTTCACTCATGAATCCCTGTTTTTTTTTGCGGAAGATGCATGGAGGAGCTACCAGATGTAACCGAACTCATCATCCTCTTCATCTTCATCATCCACAATCGCTCCACGAGGGTGGAGTCGAGCCCGTCGTACTTTCTGTTGACCTTGCCCATGCTTCTCTTCCTCTTCCTCCTGATCGTCCAATAGGATCACACCCCCGCCACTGCTGAAATCTCCAGATGAGTCCTGGTCCTCCTCTACACACAGATGAAAGAGTAGCCATCAGGTGGAGGCACACCGTATCTGTGGATGTTCTGAGGAACATCATCCATTATGTACAAGAGTGTGATATTTTATACATAGAGGAAACGCTGTGAATAATGGAGCTTGGTGTTTCAAAAGACATCTGTGTACAGTGTCTCTCTGCTCCTGTAGGTGGTTACTTTTGCACCACCATTGACATGCTAGAGTTCTGAAATGTGATCCGTAGATGTTGTATAGTGAATAGATCCAAGATCATTATATACTTTTCAGGAGTCATGCTCCAAAGCTGAACTTTAACTCATCTTTTTGATGATTCTCTGTGCTGTTGATGCATTTCCAATGCTTTGTACCATTATTAAATAGCTACATAGGGGTGTCCCAGTTTCAAAGGGTTAGGGTCAGAAAAATAGTGTTGTTTGAATGGAGCTTTACGAGAATCATAAGTGTCATTCTTTTTTTATTTATGTTGTGCATATGTTCAGTGTGTGAATGTGCTTACCACAGCTGGGGTTGCCCTGTCTGCGGGATCCTGCGATCTCGTTGCCATACTTGTCGACACACCAGCACTGACCACTGCTCCCATGACACTGAGTCACCTTAAAATAGCCGTCCTCACTGCAACGAGGTACGTATGCTCCTGCACCACACACATGCACATGAGAGAGAGAGAGAGAGAGAGAGAGAGAGAGAGAGAGAGAGAGAGAGAGAGAGAGAGAGAGAGATGGACCAGATTAATAGAACAGCTGCAAAGTCAAATGAACATTTAATCTTCGGCACACGCTTTTAAACACGACAAATTACAAATAAGAGAAGAGAGAGAGTGAGAGCTGATTTATATAACAGCCACTTATTCAAATTCATACCATTTTTAATTGTCGACAGATGTTTTTATACACAACAAAGTACAGATGTGAGACTTGAAGAGCAAGGGAAAAAGAGAAAAAGGTTGATGATTAAGTGACCTACCAATCAGAGTCTTTCTGTGGCTTTGAGAATGAATCCTGTTCATCATGTTCTGACACGGCATGCCTAAAGAAACACACATTTCATACATTTGGTCTCAACAAAATAATTAAAAACTCAACTTTACTGAAGCCTTTCTGTGCCTTACAACATATTCAGTTCTACTAGAAGATTGTCTTTTCTGTGAAGTGACTTACAAGAATCTGTATTTAATAACCGTCATGGTTCATCAAAAAACAAAGATCACATTTTGCCACAAGCACAATTTAGAGATTAATTAGAGGCAAAATAATTTAGGAAAGATTACGATGACAATAATCACAAATAAAAAAGGTTAAAAGTACTGAATCGACAAAAAGGAGGAGAAATACAGATTGGACAAAACTGACAAAAAATCAAAGTGGATAAAACTACAAGACGGACAAACAACTACAGGTTTCCTGTGTTGTGGGTTTGATTAAACTAAAAAGACAGACTAATTACAGAACGGATTAAACATCAAGGTGAATAAAACTACTGGTTGGACAAAACAGAATGTTGATTAAACTATAAAAGGACAAAACCATTGAGTGAAACAAAGACGCAGGGTGGAGGACCAATTTAACCAAGACCCAAAATGGGAAGAGTAAGAAAACACAAATTTGACTTAAAACAAAATGAACAAAAATACAGGGTAAAACAATAGTATGACAAAATTGTGGAAAATACACAAATACTCGGAAAAAATAGAACACAGCAGAAAAACAATGAAGGAAACTAATTGGAGGACGAAACTAAATGGTGTCCATGTCAAAACTACAGGGTTGAAAATTGTAACCGAATACAAAACTACAGAGAGGACAAATAACTGGTCAAATCCACACAGCATTTTAGTGCAAGCAGAACACTTGTATAGCATTGTACATGACAGGCCAAAACCAAAAGTATTACTTTAGGAACTAAAACTAGGGTGAAATTCTAAGTACCTAATTAGACACAAATATATTCTACTCTAGATGCAGAATTAACATTTGAAGATTTTAGAAATTTGTTTTATGATCTGACCATCAGGTTTCTGGAAGCAGTAGCACCACTCATTGTTGGAGAGCTTCCCATCTTTGAAGGAGTCGCAGGAGTTGAAGAGTGGCCGCATACACAGCTCATATTTATCCAGATAAATAGCGCTGAGCTCTGATTGGTCGAGCAGCAGGTCATAGTTCATGTCCAGCTTGTTGAACATCCAGCCAAGTGAGTCTTTACAGATGGGCAAAATGCTAGTGTCAAAACCTACAGTGGAGATTGAAAGAGAGATACTGAAATAATAATAATAATATTAATAATAATAATAATAATAATAATAATACTTATTATTATAATAATAATTATTATTCTTTTATGTAGTGAATTGAGATATATTTGTAATGAAGAATGATACAAATCTTAGTTAATCTTGAGCACACTCACGTCCTTGAGCCATGTCACTGGAGCTGGTTTTTAGGTCCCGATTTGCATCCGTGTGTAAAACCCCAAACCAGTCTTTGAGTCTGGAAGCGAGACTTCTCAGATCTGCATCAGTGCAGGCTAAAACACAAGCAGAATAGGACAACACTTACTTCTATTCCATAACGCTGAATGCATGCCAGAACAATGCACACAATACATGGTAGAAATCATCCCACCATATGATTAGCAGCTGTCCTTAACAATACAAAAAAAATAAAATAAATTGTGCAAAAAAAACCACGATTACATTTACATTAATGCATTTAGCAGATGCTTTTATCCAAAGTAAACAAGCTTTTGTTCGGCTGTTACAATAACAAAGATTGCAATTTTTATGGTATAAAACTAAATGCACTAAATGACTAGATTGTACTTGGTTGAGGACACTACTGAAGGATCAAGCTAATGGAAAAAAATATGGCCTGAAAGACAATTAAGACATGGATAAAGCCCCCAATTTCATTTGAAAAAAAAGTGAATAAGTCTGTGCATATAGAACAAAACTACAGCATGGACAAGTCTATAAGCTGAAAAGACATCTACGTTGTTGGAAAAACTGTAATGGTTTAGTTTGACGAATGGCCAAAACTATGGGGATGCATGAAACATCAGTCAAGACAAAAGGACAATAAAACAGGGTGGATAAGACTATAGACCAATGGAACACTGGAAACAGCTGGAAATGGTTTCAATCATTATTAACTCTAAAGTAGCACAGGAGCTCACAGAATAAAAGGCTTTACCCAATTCAAGATTATGGGTAATGAAGCATAAAGATAACTATTTATGAAATGTCCTCCTTGTTGTTGTGGGAAGCATTTTTTGGTGGATTTTTACATTAATGCAAGCACAGTGTAAAATGTACACAACATGAGGAAGGAGAAATAATGACAGAATTTGTCTCTTCAGGGTACCCTCTCCCTTTAAAATAATTTGCACTCTTCCAACCTTGAGTCTGTGATTTGATTGCCGTCTGGATGGAAATGTCAGTGGTTTTCTCCCAGGCGGAATCAGCCCATGTTTCAGAAAACATTAGGGTCGCGTGTATGTTAAATGAATTCTCATCGGAGATGAAATGTCTGATTTTACCAGCGGAAGGGAGGAATGCTGCCAGGCTGCAGCCTGACACTTTCATGCTAATGAGAATCAATAATTTTGTTAATCTATTTTCAAATGTTATTATCATTATTTCTTGTATAATGGATGCTCAATTCAGAAAACTACCATCAATGAACACCTGATAAAATTTCATGCATGTGATTTGCCGCAGTGAATTATGATCCTTTTACCGGCAAATGAATTGCCAATTATTGATTCAAGGGAACCAAACCACTTGGGAAAGTTTTTTCCTGCTTAGAACTGTGTATTATTTTTCACTAAAAGCTTATAAAAACTGAGAATGCTACAAATGAATGAGCCTTGAAAAAGCACATACATGAACACGGAAAACACAACACAACATATAAAAGCACTTTGCACAATACCATATAATAATTGAGCAGAATAATCAACACTAAATAGAGGCCTAAGAATTGTGCACTGATGTTGGCTTGTAATAGTGCCATTTTAAAGCTCCCCATGCCAAAATCTAAACCAAAACACATTTCTCTATGATTTTCTTTAGTTACCATAATAATATGCCAAATTGATTGCTATGGTCTGGTTGCTATGACGACAGAATTTCTGTTGTCCCTATATGCTGTATAAACCAAATCATGTCTTCTCATTTACCTAAACTGAAATAAATTTCAGAAAATTCGGTTGCTAGGGTGAACAGTTTGGTTGCTAGGGAGCTGTCAGTGATGTTAGAAAAAGCTTTAATTTTTAAAATAATTAACATTTTCAGGCTGCAGAATAATTTCTGCCCTATACAAGTCAAGTGATTGACAGCTATGATTGACAGCTTCACTGAACAGAGCTGATTGATCGCTGTCGACACGTTGTGAGAAAGATAATTTATGCTGCCAACCATCAAATTCAAAGACGTTGTTCTCAAATGCTTGTTATAATGACAAAATAAGTATATAACAGACTGCGTGTGAGAGGACCGTGTTCGAGTCAGACTCAAGCAGAGCTTAGAAACCGAGAAGTGGAGTCTGCGCATGTGCACCTCTCAATGGCAGCATCCAGTTAAGTTGCCTCATATTAGCCCAGTGGCAGAAAGCATTGTCACATCGTCCATATGTCTATGGCACAGCTTAAGGTGTTTTTCAGGTCTTCTTCTTAAAGAAGTGTTTTCTAAATACTAATTGGAGCATAATTAAAGTAACCCACAAGACATTCAGTCTACATCACTTATGCAAAACTGATTTTGAAGCTTGATGTTGGAAAAGCAAACCTGAAGCTGCCGGGTGTTATTTTACTCAATTACATGCAAGAATTTACATTTTCAAGTGTAAGAGCACAAAGTAATGTACACAGCAAGAGCAGCTCTATTGAAAGCTGTGAAGGCGATTAAGATTTTTTTTATGTAGAAACCGTGTTTTGTTGGTTTGCCACACACACTCTTCACACACTGTACAATCCTGGAAGTGTTGGATTATTCTGGTAGGTGTGTGAATCACACCTCTAAACAGCGTACAGATAACTCTTCAATTCAACCCCAGGAAGCGTTTGTGATTCAAGGCATCTTTAAATGTCATGTGTTCCATGCAACAGCAGATGAACGCTGACTCTCAGTGAAGGGATTACAGAGACTGGCTTTAAATAAATTATAAACAGAAGAAACATCAATGTTGTTTATTTCAAAAGAAATTATTCCTAAGATCAGTGCATTCACAAAGAAACAGAAACGGTTGCTGGGGTGAGATTGAATGAAGATTGGATCGCTGTGGTTCTCTGAACAACATTATATTGAACTCATTTATTGTTTTCAGACTTATGCGAATGAGAGATACAAGATTTATTCTTTACATTCACATGTTTACTGTGTATAATGTAAAAATGAAATTACAAAAAAAATTAGTATGAGTCACTTTTGTTCCAAAAAGTGAAATGTGTATTTTTTTATTTGTTCACTACACCCAAAGTGTATGTTTCATGAAAAAACAGTATTTCACAAAATTAGAATATATAATGCAACCAATAAAAAAGAATTCTTCTGAAAAGTCTGTTAATTCACTGTTTATTTACCCCTACAATATTTGCATGATCCAAACTTCATTAACACTCACACAAACAGCACGAGAGCTCGTTAGCATACACAGGCACTGAACAGCGTGAAGCACGTTGGTATTTCCACACATTTATGGTGGAAGTGATGAGACTTACACAGAACTCTGGAAGCAATCTGGACTTTATTTATGACCCTTTTTTGAGAGAAACAGAAAACTCTTAATTTTCATTTAAACAAATTCATGCCATTCTTTTTTGACTTGTGACTGGCGGCCATTATGCACTACATTACCCATGATTCCCAAACTACTAGTCCCAAAAGGGGCTTGCAAAAGCATGACTGTGGGAGGAAAGGGGGTAAACTGTGCATTTAGCACAGGCAAAAACAAAGCACCCGTGTTTTTGCAAACCCAACACTGAATAGTAAAATGGCATGAATCAACTTCCACCTGTTGGTCTGGTATTGCCTTGAGTTTCTGTGTGGATGCAGTTTTTTTTTTTATAAATATGTGGACGTATTTTTTTTTTTTTTTTTTTTTTACTAGTGTCTTCACAAAACCTGTCTGAAGTACTCCAAGCAAACTTTTTTCCTCAACAACTTAGAATGCAATGGCCATCTTAAAAGCAATTTTAAGCAATTTCCCTCTGGGATTTATAAAGTTCTTTGAATTTTGAATCTTGAAAAACAAACGAAATTAAAATACTTAAAAAACATTTTTGTTTTATAAAGGTCCATTATTCTTAGTAGCCATGATGAAAGCACTCGGCTAATAAATCAGGTAGCAGCATCTCACTTTTTAACTTCGGTAGAACAGTGTGTGTGAACAATAATTGAGCAGAATTGTGTTGTTCTGAGTTTGTGACAGAAACATGTCATTTCTGTTTCACTGACATCAGCGCAAACCTCCGAACGGAAATTGAACGAATGTCAGGAGGGAAATGGCTTTTCAGAAACAGCCTCTGTCTGATAGAGACTGATAAACCATCCGCGTACTCCCTCTCTCTCTCTCTCATACACACACTGGCGAATACAAGATAACACGGAAGGTGACGTGCAAATCTAGAATTAGAAGCGGTATGCGTCGGTGCGAAGGAGACCGAAAAAGAAACCCTTTCTACTGATTATTTTCAAATGACAATGTGACAGGCAAATATGTAGCTGTACGTGGAGGGAGATAAGTATTTGACTCCTTGCTGATTTTAAGCACTTTCACACAAAGAAAAAACTTTTTTTTTAACCAGAGGAAGAAAAACAACAAAAAAACTGAAAAATACAAATGAATGAAAAGAGTTAAATAAGTATTCACAAAACATGACTCGGTCTTGGTCAGTTGTAGGTGAAACAGTTCTTGTACCAGGTTTTCTCTAATCAAGAAGCAGCTAAAAGTAGCATGGAGGCTGAGGTGTAGAGAGTCAAACCTTCAGCTTTAGAACAAAAAGTCTCCAGCTCCATGTGTGATGGTGTTTTTTGGTTTATAACAAGCATCCAGTACGGCGATCTGAGTTAAAGCCAAACAACTGGATTTCTCATCCGAGCATCAGTTCCTTTCAGCAGTTTCCCTCTGAATCATTCAGATGTTTAGAGATGGCTGAACATGGAGCTGGGGACTTCCGCAGCCTTTCAGTTCTTTTTGGAAAAGTGTGTTACCTTGGTGACTCAACTGTGTTTTCTTGGTGAATCTGGTCTCAACCGTACAGTATTTTACTCACTCTGACAGAATGTTGAGAGAATTTCTGAGCAAGCCAGTCACAGTATGGAATCCTTGGCTCAACAGCCAAGGTTCTAGGACTGGCAAGAACTACACATCATTAGTACACTGTGCAAGTGGCTACTTGTTAAACCATGAGTTATTGCATAGCACTGTGCATGTGGAGCAATGTTTATGCTCCCTCTGACTTCCTCCATCTTCAGTCACAGTTTCAAGCATTTAATTAGAAATTCAAGCCCTTCTCGAGCCCTTGAAAACACAGCAATGACCACTACTACCTTGAGCATTTTCAAGGATGCAGCCATTGGAATGAATAAACAAACATGTTTCTTGGAAACATTTTGTTTTTGTTAATCTATTCTTTTACTTAATTCTGTGTCAGATCTCATAAGGAGTTCCAAAAACCTGTGGGCTGCATGGGTAAAAGCTCTGGACCCTGGTGCTGTTCAAGTGCCAACAGCGCACAGGGAGAAACTAGTGTTTCACGACTGGGGTGAAGTGATCCGAGGTTTTTGTGTGAGTAATTATTTAGTTTATTTAGATGTCTATATAGAGTTTTTGTAAGTGATGGTAGACCAAAATACAATTACAAATGTCAAGCCAGTAGACGACAAATGGCTGAACAATTGTTTTTGACTGCATTGCAAATAGTAACCTAGATAGTTTCACACTACAAAGAACCAACAAAGGATTTACTTAAATAAACAGAAAATTTAAATGACAATTGTGAAGGAGATAAAATGCAAAGATAGCTTCTTACACAAGACTAATGACTAGATAGTCAGTTGGCATGGTAGAGATAATTTCTATAAGAGAGCACATGGCCATTTGAAACAAACAGCCATGTGCTCAAAATGATAAAAGATGTAGACATAGGAACAGGACTTTATAACGACCAGCCATGAATCAGGATCACATGAATCAGCCACATAAGAAGAATATACCAGACCAGAATAAAAGTGACAGAACTGGTGTTAGGCTTCCTGGCAAACCCTAACCTTAACAGTGACATGAGACATAATTTCACAAATGATCAGTATACCAAAGACAGATATTAAAGATTTTAGTATTCGATCAAGTCATTTTTTTATTAAAAAGAGAAGAACTATATCTGAGACCACAGTCTGAGAACATGGTGCTGGCTCAGGGTTGAGCAAGTGTTGTTTGTGGTTAAGCTTCACAGTTCGATCCCCTCATCTTCTCCAACCTGCTGATCTGTGCTTGAGTACCAAACACCCATAATCCTTCACTCTGGCAGGAAACGATGAGCAGAAAATCAGGGTGATCCTGTGGCCACCCACCAGCTGCGAACTCACTAGCTCACACAGAACGCCCCTGTGTGCCTGGATCAGGCCCTGAGCCTCCAGAAGGAGAACGAGCGCTTGGAATCATTGGCGACTCCCACACAGCATACGCTTCTAGCCAGGACACACTTACAGAAACTGCTGGGTTCACGAGATTAGAGCTTTGAAGCAGATTCCCAGATTGATTTTAATTAAAGTGAGCTTCGGGCTGAGGACGACACATCTCCATCAAGACATACATCTCCTCACATCACTATTTATAAAGCTATCCGAAAACAAAGTTCAGCCATCTTTAGACAGTCACACTTTAAACAGGCCTCAATTTAGCACTTGCCACTTAGTATTTTAATCAACAAACTAGAGTTAAACTTTATTACATTTACATTAAATTTATGTATTTAGAAGACGCTTCATCCAAAAAGACTGGTCAACATTATAATTGTCAACATTAAGGATTTTTGTTCTGCATATAATTATTGTAATTATTCCTAGTTTGGGTCTAACTGGTTGATGAGATTCCTTCCTGTGTTTCTGTGTTGCTCAGACAGACTCATTTTATGGTTCTTAGCTGATAGGAACTAAACCCCTTCACCTGTGTTCTGCTTGACTGTTTGCTTTCTAGATACAAATGTTTTCTGTATTCCATGTCTTCATTTACCTGGAGAATTTGCACACCTCTTTCACACTATGCTTCAGTGTCCCTGTTTCCATCAATATTTGAGTTATTTAAAAATATGTTCTGTTTAAATTTCTATAGGTGTTTGTTCACTCACTTTTTGTGTTTTAGGGGTATTTCCCCTTATTAAATAAAGGGAATCTTACTTTGATTATAAAAGCAAATGAGTGGTCACAAATTAAATAAGCACAAATTAAATACAACATCATAATTAGCTTGCAATAAATATAGGGTATCAAAATCTGTAGCACTTATTAGCATTAACAACATTAAAGGCTTAATTAATATGGATATAGCCTTGACTTCAGAATAGAGATCAAACAGCACTTATTAAAATACATTAATGGTTTTAAGTCTTGTGCTGATAACTTTTAGCTTATTTTGTTGATGAAGCCAATCAATCAATTGTTAATCAGTAATTATCACTGTATTGCACTATGTCTGCAGCATAAATGCAAACCAAATGGAAGCACAAAAATTAAAGCAAGTGTAGACAAAAACCTGTGAAACCTGAAGACTATTGTACGATGCTAGCTGTATCTCACAGTCTCTGATTAATAAAAAAATTGGCTCGCAGTCAAAAACACAAAATGGATGATTAAAAATGCTTATCGTCCCTGCTTTATCGTTACTAGCTGTATGAACAGAAGGAAACGCAGATAACCACGATCATTAATTCATTAGCAGTGCTTTGTTTTGTCCCTATTTACTTTCTCCATGTTGAACTTTGAGCCTCTTTTCCTTGTTTTAATCAGGGTACATGGGATTTCTGCCCCCCAATCACTCCCCCACTCCTTTAAATAACAGAGGATGAGCTTTTTAGTATAATTCACAAAGTCTGTTAAAAATGCACACACTCAACACTTCTCCCACTCAGACAAATCTTCCCGTGTACATACTGAATTATGGGTAATTGTGAATGTGAACAAAAAGGTCACGAATGAATGATTATTGAGTACGACGTATCAGAGCTTGGAACAAGAAGCTTTTGCGCATTTTTTTTTAAATGGTGATAAAACATTGATGTTTTAGGCACATGGTAATGTGTTTATGGAGCCATCTCAATCTCTGATTGAAAGCTCTGTTTAGCCTCATTCCTCATTACATCAGTTAAAGTCAGATGTAAACTAGTAGAACCATGAAGAAATCTGCTGCCAACACAGTAATGATCAAGCGTTAACTCATTTATTTGCAACAACACTCAGTGGAAGCCTTGTGAGCAAGCAGGAGTTAAAGCAATGCATGCAGTGTAGAGCTGAAGAGTGTATTTATCATCTCCTAATGTGACGTACAGACAGGAATAATGTTGGGATCCGGTAAATCTGCCCAAGAGAACCATTGATATGACTGACCTTTAGAATGAAGTGTTTACGAGTCTGAGCAAGGCAAACACTTCAGTGACATTTATTCTGATGTATTAAAACCATCATATTAATGCACCTGAGAGCAGCAGGTTTTCCTGAACGCTTATGTGCTGGGAATAGTTCAATATCCGTTTATATCTGTGTGAGGCACAAGTGAGATTCTAGATCATTTGTTTTCAACCTCAAGTTCATATTTACCACACATTGAAGAGTGTGAAGGGGAAAAGCTGTGATGATATTATTCTCTGCTTATTATGCTAGCAGCGATGACAGGCCCCAGCCAGCAGAAGGAGCTAGAAGTGAGTCTTACAACAGTCACTCCAGTGTGATCACAATGAAGTTTAAATAAGCATGAGGAGATTATGACTCACTTCCTGTTTGTTTTTTCTCAACATGCATTACTACCACATCAGAGGAAACTAATTTGATGTATCAGAATTTCACTCTCTAGGTTGGAAATCAGTTCCAATAAGCATCTTAGGTCGAAGTATCTCTGGGTATAGTTTATGAGCAAGTATTTGATTGAATGTGAGACTATAAAACAGATGATTACTGCATCATCTGCAGTAATGTGATCCAAGTCTCAACAATGGGATATCAGCTTAAACAAAGGCATAGTGGAGAAACTAAAGACCTCTACACACCAATCTGAATCTTTGGTCCGAAGTTTTGTGCGACAATCGAAAACCCTGTGGGACGACAGGAGCTCACACATCTGACCAAACGAGTGATGTGAACGGAAAAAGAGTTTCAGAGTGCTTTCTCAGATCCGTTTCTTGCAAGAAGAATGTCCAGAGAAAGCTGGCTCTTTTGATGAGGTAAGTAGAAAAAAGGCACAAATCTACTCTTTCCTGTGATCAGCCACCAACTTGATAAACCACTCGACATTCCTTATTACTGCATCTGTTGTATCACAAACGCAACCACCTTCAGGTAGGGAGAATCATTGCAACAAAATTTAATAAGCCATCCAAAAATTTGTGCTCAATTCTTGTTTAGAGACCTTATGTGTGCAGGTTGGTCTAGGCACAACTTGGCACTTTACCATTGGAGCTGGAGGAACTGTCCAAGGAGAGGGAAGTTAGGATTACCTGATTAGATTGCAGCCATAGTGGTTCAGTCCCAGATAAAGTGCATAATAATGCACGGATCAAATTAGCCTCTTCAATGTAATCATCTGATGCTGACAAACATTTGTCCTAAAGAAGAAAACTGTTGGAAGAAGTCTATTTTTGCCATTGTGAAAAGCATGATTGTTATTTTGCTTGATGTGTATGAAGTGTTGGTGACCAGAGGAGAAATGGTGAGGTTTACCAGAACTGGATCACAATGAGATTTACAATTCAGAAAAAGGGGGCTCAAGCCCAAGTTATAAAAATGTGTCCAAGTTCTACGAAAGATGCCACATCTCTACTAGCGAAGACTTTATGACAAATTTTAGTAATGGCATAATGGTAATGACATGACCTAAATCTACTCACTATGGTGTGCCTTTGTGATTCCACTGACTTCCAGTCTGTACTAGACATGTCACTCAAGGTGCGTCACTCCACTATGTCTTTCTAGATCTACTTTGTGACACGGCGAATGTGAAAGAAACGCACAAGAAAAAGAGACACAAACCTAAGGACAATGGAGACCATCAAAGGAGTGGTATTTTTATGCAGTATATGCGGTGGTTTATCCATTATGTTTAACAAATGAAAGAGAGAGCTAGACACATTGTGGCATGACCACATTATTCTGCATTAGAGAACGACCTAGAAACAAATAATCGCTGAAATACACTTTTCTCTCTCTCGAATTTTCCTCTCAAAAACTCATATTGCTGCTTTTCCTCTGAGGCTCAATGAAGAATGATGACTGTGAATGTTGTGCTTTATATTTCAGAGTAATGTATGAAAAAAACATTTTTCAAAAGATAATGAGCGAGCCATGTTCAAGAAGCACACATCTCTCTCTCAGTATTTTCTCTCAGGTGATCACTCTATTTTTCACTTATCCCCCTGCTGTGTGAATAGAATTTCTCTGTGTTTCTCCACAGAGAGTCTTTTCCTAACAGACCAGTTTTCAGCTCCAGCGCCTCTGGCTCATGTTTGACTCATCTCTGAAGTTGCAGGTACAATGTAAAGTGTATTGTGATTGGCTGATTTGTTTTAGCGGGGGAGGTCACTTTGATGATTTTCCACAGCACAAATTGATTGCACCTAAATTAAACCCAATTCATTAGACTTAAAAGCATTAAATAATTCTCACAAGGTATCTGTGGGCAATAAAGCAGGTCACAATTGCACTGCCAACAGTGGAGTGGAGTGCGAATGGAAAGTGGGTGTGAAATCGAAGCATTAGTTAGTAGTTGGGTGATGAATGTTCAGTGTTTTGGGTCTTTTCACACCTGCCTTGTTTAGTTTGATTGAATCGCAGTTTGTGTCTGTACCAAGAAATACTCGAAGAGGTTGTCTCTGTAGACTTCCAAGTGAATTCTGGAGCAGTGGGTTTGCAGTAAGGACACGTTCTGAACCACCTTAATGTAGACATTTAAATACATGAAACCAAAGTATTTTGAAATAAACCAACAAAGGTTTTTTTCTTCTTCAAGGCATTCAGGCATTTTCTCCTCTTTTCTTCCAACACATTAATTCTGATCAATTAAAAGACAGTTTAGGAAAGTTGACCAATCAATGATGTGGTTTTGTCAGTGACTGAATTTCTCTACATTTCTGACCAGTGGGATCAGTGGCAAAAAAAATTCCAAAAATGGTGTGAAAAGGTTCCAAAAAAGCAAAGACACATGTCGGTAGTCGTTCCAATTCCTGATCCTGTTTATAATTAGCTCAACAATGTTAAACAATGTTTCTTGATCATTTTATTCAAACTCAGACCAGTTTCATTATCTCAATGCCAAAATTTTAATCTTATCATTTGTGGCATAACACATCTCCAGTGAGTATCACTGGAAGCAGAAGAAACCATAATGGATGGAATCAGGGAAGAAAGAGGCTTGCAGAAAAACCATTCATCTGAAACCTGAACTGAGACACATGAAAGAAAGCCAGATGAAAGTCAGAGAGAAAATGACAAAACAAGATGAACAGGTCAAATAAAGAGAAACAGAAGGGGCTGTCAAACTACAGAGATGAGAGGAAATGGTCTTTCAGATGACACACTTTTATCAGAGTCTTTTTCCACGGTAATTGCTTCTTGAAGTATGCAGCGCTTTTCCAATTAAAGATCATGTCAGTGATCTAAAGTCATTAAAATCCTAAAATCGTAGTGCTCACGTTCTCTCTGAGTAAGAGGGAGAGAGAGAGAGAAAGAGAGAGAGAGAGAGAGAGAAAGCGACCTCAGGGAAATAATTCCAAACAGACGAAAGCTCATGAATCTGAATTACAGATTGATGTGTCATCAGAACGCTCTATGCTCTGAAACTTCCCCACTCTGGAGATGCTCTTTCTGTGGTCTGTAGATCTGGGATAGCAGGTATTAGTCGCCAATTAAAATATAAAAGATATTTTAAAAAAGAACATTTAAACATCTGTAATCAGGTCATGAGTTCAGTCATGAGTGTTGAAACACTAGCAAGGAATAGAGTCTCACTGAAATTCTGTCATTAAAGGAGGGACAAAAAGTGAGCATTCTGTACTTCAACTCGCTCTTTATTGCAGTGCAGTTTAAAAAGACACAAACCAAAAGTTCCTTCCATCAGGGTGAGTAGGTTTCCAACTAGATATCTCCCTTAAAGGCAATAGAACTTTTACAACTGCAGACAATATGACAAAAAAGATTTTCGTAAGGGTTGACAAAACTAGACTAGACAAGAATAGTGTTCAACAACAATAGAACTGCTACTATTAGAAACTAAAGAGACCATGCTGGACCTACAAGCGCGCAGCATGCGCGACAATCTCGTCTTCATGGGGATCGCGGAGAAACCGGAGGAGAACGTGGAAGAAACAATCCAACAATTCATAAAAGACAAGCTGAAGATAAAAGAAGAAGTTGTTGGACGCATCAAAATTCACCGCGCTCATCGCCTGGGGGGAAAAAAAGCGGATGATCAGCGAC
The DNA here is from genome assembly GCA_007224835.1 of Danionella cerebrum. Lineage (NCBI taxonomy): Eukaryota > Metazoa > Chordata > Actinopteri > Cypriniformes > Danionidae > Danionella > Danionella cerebrum. The sequence goes on from SRMA01025756.1 coordinate 409,328, forward strand.
CACGACCCATCGTGGCAAAGTTCGCTGATTTCAAGCAGAAAGTGCTTTTAAAGTCACACGGCCGTGAATTAAAAGGCACGAACTTCAGCGTTAACGACCAATACCCCCGGGAGATCCTGGACAGGAGAAAGCGACTCTTTCCATTGAGAAGAAGGTTCCTGGACCAGGGATGTAAAGCTGTGATAAGCGTGGACCGTTTATACGTCAACAACCAGCTATACCGCGACAAAGAAGCTACCCCGTGGCTCTACTAATTTCAGGTGGTCAGATTTATTAATACTAATGTCATTTTCACCTCTGTATCAACACGACAATGCACCGTCTCACAGGTAAGAGCTGTTTATGTCCTTACTATTAATAATGAGTATGCAGGATGTTCGTCACTCCTTTTGTGCTCTTGTTCTCTCCTTCACTCTTTTCTTCATTTTTGGCACTCTCAGAAACTCTTTCCCTTCCATCACACACTTCCTTACACTTATTTCGTTTTTTCTCTGCCTGATAAATACACACTTTATTAATCTATACTATCCTCGAGCACTGATAAACAGATACTCCATAACTCACCTAGTTACTAATATAGACTCACTTCATGAAAAGCAGCTAACAAACACGCATGTATTTCGGTTCATGCCAGCACTAGCCCTGTGTACTTGCATGAATGCCCAGATTAACATGCACACAACCTCTGCTAACACAAACCAGCCAATCAACTAACTATGACATCACTGAGGTTTGTCACTTGGAATGTGCGAGGCATTAATAAGGAAGATAAGAGAATTAAAGTTTTAAACCATTTACATAAGTTAAAGGCAGACATAGTATTACTACAGGAAACTCACTTCCCCAATTCGATAGATAACACAGTGTATTCACCACTGCTTCCCTACGCGTACTCAGCCTGTTACAATTCCAAGCAAAGAGGGGTCGCCATAATCATAAGTAAAAATATAACCTTTATTCATAATAATACTATTGCAGATCCTGAAGGGAGATTTATTATAGTTAACATAAACATATCAAACATAGAATACTGCATCGCTAGTATTTATGGACCCAATGTTGATGACCCCTCTTTCTTTCACAACCTTTTCACAGCTCTATCTACGCACTCGGATTCCAAGCTCATAATAGGTGGGGATTTTAACCTGGTACTTAACCCAGAACTGGACAGGCTGAGTACAGCTGCTAATTGTAAAGATTCTCAATCAGCAAGAATACTCAAACAATATATGATTGATTTTGGTCTTTGTGATGCCTGGAGATCTTTTTATCCAACTTTAAGGGAGTACACATATTTCTCATCGGCTCATCACTCACAGTCACGTCTAGATTACTTCTTAGTAAATAACTCAGTTCTGTCAGATATTACTCTTACGAACATTCATTCTATATTAATTAGCGATCATGCACCAGTCTCTTTCTCAATAACCACAAATGTTTCACAACCTAGGAGAAACTGGAGACTTAACACATCATTGCTTAAAGACCAGGAATTTATAAATTATTTAAAAAAAGAATGGGAAACCTTTATGGAAATTAATGACACCCCAGGAATTTCAGCGTGTGTTTTATGGGAGACTGCAAAAGTAGCAATGCGAGGTAAAATAATTTCATTCTCATCATTTAAGAAAAAACAAGAAACTAGGAAAGAGCAAGAATTAGAATTAAAAATTAAATCCCTCGAAACTGCTTATACAGACAACCCCCAAAAAAACATCCTGAAAGATTTAAGGCAAACTAAATTAGAACTGAATATCCTAATCAATAAAAAAACTCAATTTCAAAGTGAAAGACTACGGCTGGATAACCTCAAACATGCTAACAGGTGTGGCAAGTTTTTAGCAGGTCTACTAAAAAATAACAAGGAAAAACAAACTATCTCATCAGTAATTAACAACAATGGACAACTTGTTCACGACCCCCAAGACATTAATAATACTTTCAGGGAATTTTATAAAAATTTATATACATCTCAAAT